>LFJQ01000113.1:0-353742 GCA_001182835.1 Oropetium thomaeum | reverse complement strand
TACTTACTCCGCGTTCAGTAAAATGCAGATATTTACTGAACGAATGACTAGTATTTACTGAGAGCTTAATGAGTTCACTAATGCACAAAATAACTGAAAAAGATGATACTTACTGAATAAGTGATTAGTTACATCCTTACATTGGTTCGTACTCACGTTCAGTAAAAGAGCCAAAAAAACTGAACAATACAGATACTTACTGAACGACACTACTTTACTGACGTCCACGTTCAGTAAAATGCAGAATAAACTGAAAGCAGAACAGATATTTACTGAACAAATGACTAGTATTTACTGAACGATGACTGACCATACATCAGGGCGCAACGTCACAGATACTTACTGAACGCCCACTACTTTGCTGATATCCACGTTCAGTAAAAATCAAAATAAACTGAAAACAATACAGATATTTACTGAACGATGACTGACCATACATCAGGGCGCAACGTCACAGATACTTACTGGAACGCCCACTACTTTGGTGATGTCCACGTTCAGTAAAAATCAAAATAAACTGAAAGAAATATAGATATTTACTGAACGATGACTGACCATACATCAGGGCGCAACGTCACAGATACTTACTGAACGCCCACTACTTTGCTGATATCCACGTTCAGTAAAAAGCAAAATAAACTGAAAACAATACAGATATTTACTGAACGATGACTGACCATACATCAGTGTGCAACGTCACAGATACTTACTGAACGCCCACTACTTTGCTGATGTCCACGTTCAGTAAAAAGCAAAATAAACTGAAAACAATACAGATATTTACTGAACGATGACTGACCATACACATCAGTGCGCAACGTCACAGATACTTACTGAACGCCCACTACTTTGCTGATATCCACGTTCAGTAAAAAGCAAAAATAAACTGAAAACAATATAGATATTTACTGAACGATGACTGACCATACATCAGTGCGCAACATCATAGATACTTACTGAACGACCACTACTTTGCTGATATCCACGTTCAGTAAAAATGTAAAATAAACTAAAAACAAAATAGATATTTACTGAACGATGACTAACCATACATCAATGTGCAACATCACAGATACTTACTGAACGACCACTACTTTGCTGATATCCACGTTCAGTAAAAATGCAAAATAAACTAAAACAAAATAGATATTTACTGAATGATGACTAACCATACATCAGTGTGCAACATCACAGATACTTACTGAACGACCACTACTTTGCTGATATCCAAGTTCAGTAAAATGCAAAATAAACTGAAAAACAAAATAGATATTTACTGAACGAATGACTAGTATTTACTAAGTGCCAATAAAACTGAACAATGTAGACATTTACTGAACAAAACTATAGTTACATAATCTGGAAAGTTTTTGCTACCATAAACTGTATACATGTTTTTGCTACCACAAAAGGCATTGGTCTGAGTCTACTCCTAGGAGCTTGGATCAACAACAGCATAAGCTTCTATGTGCTGCGGGAAAGGCCTCGGAGCTTGATTCAGTTTGTGGAACATGAAGTAGTGAAGGTACTCTGCCCTGTAAACACTGCTGCGGTCCTGTATATCGAAAAAAATAATAATAATAACTGACCAACGACACTATAAATAACTGAAGCAGAGTTGCAAAAAAAAGAAACACACTGCTACCATAGCAAAAACGCAGGGGGAAAAAAACTATACTAACCGACTGAAGATCAACACCGGTGTCAAGACTACTATGTTCAACATCATAGTGTTCAATATACTTCAGGCAGAAAAAACAAGCAATCATTGCCAATTTTTTGCTTCGGAAGGACTATGGAAATGAAGTTCCAATCACTGATGTCCGGGAACCTGGAATTGGTAAACTTCTGGAATATTCGGTGCAGGCCAAGTCCGACTCTTTCACAAACTTTACCATGGTGTCTGAACTTATCCTCAACCTGTGCCCAATCCAGGGAATCCAGAATCTCAAATTGTCCATGGATCATGTTCAGGCAGTATACTGTAAAATGACACCCGGTCTGGATAGGTACAAACACCTATCAAAAAAGAATACAGAAAAATAACTGACAGAACAATCTGAAAAATAACTGAAATACTGAACAACTACAAAAAATTTTGAGGATAATTACAAGAAAAAAAAAATGAACTCACAGCAGGAGCACGGAGAACTTCATCCACAGTGTAGCGCTGCGCAATATACCTAGCAATATAATCAACATCTAAATCTGTGTCAAAACTACCCTCATCCGAGTTAGCACAAGGGGGTCTGTACGTCAATGCATGCTGCAAAAAAACAAAAATAAACAGATAAAAACATAGATAATGAAAAAAGATTATATTAGTGGAACACAATGAGGGGACAGCTTTCACTCAATCACCATACAAAAAAGCAGAATTTAGTGTCAGGAAAAAAAAAGAAATACAGACGATAATTACTGATCGATAATTGAGTCGGAATGATAATCCTGTAACCATAGGCACCAGCCCTCTTCTCTTCATCATCCGACATCAAACAACATGCTAAACAGTCAATGACATCGCATGTACCCATGGCTTCATCGCTAAAAATATCCACAACATCACTTCCATTCAAACTATAACAGCTCTGATAATATGGGTGACTTCTTTTTTCTGAAAATTCAATGAAAGTTCTCCTGCATTTCATATCACAAAAAAATACTACCATATGAACCAGGGTGCAAAAAAATAAAAGATGAAAAAGTAAAGATTGTAAGCACAGAAATTAATGATGTGGTGAACGTTACAAAAAAAATAGAAAAACACATACCTTTTCAACTCAGGCTCATCTTTGTGGCCCAACATGTCTTTGAAAGACACAGACCTGAACATCAAAACCATGTTTGAATCTAGAGGCGGTCGACGCCAAACATTACTTGCAAACGTACTCAAGGAAACATATTGATCCTTCTTGATAAATGCAGGTCCAACAAAACATTTCTGATTTGAATTAAGACATGGCGGAGGAATGTAGGCGTCAAAATTTGGAGCCTCCCAACAATCAGCATCATCCAAAATGATCTCCTTCTCCACATTCTTCTTCTTATGCTTGCGAATCTCCCTAGTCTGATTGGTTTGCAATGACATAAAATCTGCACTTGAAATTGCGGAGCGAGTCCTACACCGTTGCGGTGGCGTCAAAGGCTTCTTAGCGGCCTACATAACAGAAATGAACAATTACTGAACAAAAGAACTATAATAACTGAAAAGTTTTATACTACAACACGACATATTTACTGAACACAAAAGGATATTACTGAACTATAATTACTGAACAAAGGGTATTACTGAAGAATCACTTCTCCCCAAAAAGCAAAAATCTTACTGAACTAAAACTATAGAAGTCTTAATCTTCAGAAACTATACTAAAGAATTGTACCTTTTTTTTTCCTACTCCTTTCTTTTTCCTACTGAAGAATTGCTGCTGCTTCTGGGTCGCATCCTCCTTTATCTCAAGAAGAATTGCGCCAATAGAGTTCCATGCCTCACGGTCAAAATCACCCTCCGGAACACCGGATGACTGAGATTGAACATTATCATTGCTGACATTGACACCACTAATGGTGCTCATAACAGGCTGACAAAAAAACAGAAAAAAAACAAGAATAAAAACACATCACACAAAAACAAGAATAAAAACAAGAATAATGTGACTGATAATTTGCATAATGCTACGGGGAAAAAAGTACCGGAGATAATTGACGATACGGAGATGCAGGCACATTCAAAGAAGGATTGTGAGGGCTTTCAAGAGCAGCACTTTTATCACCAGCAGAGACATCTAAAGATGGCACAGGTCTAGCTCCGGCAGAAGCAAACTCATCATCAGTAGGGTGAGGTGAAACTACAATACTATGAGATTGCACAGGGCTAGATTCAGCCATAGGGGGCTGTACGTGTGTATCTTCAGAAGCAGAATTTTGTGCGACACTAGTTCCAACAGTAGGGGGTTGTCGATCTCCAGCCGCACCAGATCCGGCAGCAGTAGCTGAAATCATCTTGCTACGCTTCAGACATCTCGCCCCCCCCCCTCAGCATATGCCTGTCCAAATGCGACAATGTACAAATGTCTGAAAACTACTGAACCAAAACATTGATAATGAAAAAAAAAAGACTGAAAAAAAGATGAACATTCACTTACAGATGCACGTCGCTTTGCGCGTTCTTCACGTGCGGAACCATGGGGAGGGCTGCAAGGTTCGTTCCTTGCATCATCGTGTCTTTCAACAGACACCAAAATCTGACTCAGATCAAACACAAGCTTCTTTTGAGCAGCTTGAATGTCTTTCTGGCTGTCTTTAAACAGTTTAATTGCTTTGTCCATTGTTTTAGAGGCCGCCATCATGCTGCTGTCATACTTTAACAATGCATCCTCAACTCCTTGCTTCTTCTCATCATCAACAATTGAAGACAAAACTCTAGAAAGCAAAGGTCGAAGTGGCACCAAGCCCTGTGAGAGGCGATGAGCATGGGTAGTCTGGGGATCAGCTTTTGATGTCTTTTTGGTTTTGGTATTCCAAGGCCCGCCCCTCGCACGAACAGCTGAAGAACGTGAAAGGTGTGGAACAGCCTTCCTAATGTCTAATGTCCTGATAGCATGTTCCTGATCATCCACTCTAATGTCCTCATAGCATGTTCCAGCCTTGTCTCTCAGCTAAAAAACACATAAAAGGGTATCAGTAGAAAAAAAAACAAATTGTATTGTACTGCACAGTAAATAATAAAAAGAAGAAAACTGAATGGTATCACTTACCGGTAAGTGACCATAAGAAACACTTAGGTCATCAAAAGTTTTCTTGTCAGCCTTTGCAATCATGTCGATCAAAGAGCTGTTGAAAAGGCTAACACGAGGCACGGTGCTGCAATCAGCGAGCATGTGGCAGCATGACAAATTGTCTAGGTAATAAATCTGGATAATGTTAAAAAATGAAAGGAGTTACTGAAACAAGCAATGAAAGGAGTTACTGAACAAAAGCAATAAAAAGGAGTTACTGAACAAACAATGAAAAGGAGTTACTGAACAAGCAATATAAACTGAATGAACAAAAAAATGCATCACACATAAATTTAAAAAAATATTCCTTACAATGAGGAGAGCAGTGCAGCCCTGGACTAGAGGTGTTTTCTTGGAAGAATCAAACATCTCAGCCTTCTTCCTAATGTCCTCAACAACAGCACTACACCAATCGATATCCTTGATTGATTCCAAATCATTCGCAAGCAAGAAGTCACCTCCGCGAATGTCTATTGTGCTGCCACAGAAGAGTAAGGCGTTGAACAGCAGCATGAAAAAGCACTTCAAAGTCCACTCATCATCCTGCTGCCGTGATGCAAACTGCTCAATCACCCACCGAGGAACTTGATTTTTCTTCAAATTCTCATACTTCACTGTCTTGACAGCACCCTTCTTCTTTGCAGGTAACTGATGAAACATAGCTTCCATCCCCTTTTCATCACACAGCCTCCTCAGCTCAACCAAAGCTTCCAGCTTGTCCTTATACGTGAACTCTGGCTTTCTCAGCCTACCGCCTATAGGAAGGGCAAAAATATTATGCACAACCTGAGCAGTGATTGGCAAAATACGACCAGCAACTTCTATGCGCAACGGGTTGCTTTTGATATGACGCATCAAAAACATGACTAGCGTCCGGTCATCGATGCCATCCAATTTAAACTCCAGGAATCGACCAAAGCCCATATCATCAAGCTTCCGCTTCAAACCATCTGTCATGCTGTTTATGCAAGCAAGAATAGACGATGGAGAACAACGGATGGTGGCATAATTTCCAGCTTTAACAACCTGTGAAACAAAAAGTGAAAGAATGAGACATAATACACAAACTACTGAATGGCAGTATTTCGGGAGTCCTATATATGCTGATAACTAAATGAACTTTATAGCATGTAAACACAATAACTGCAAAACACAGAAAAAAATATACATCATTGTCGTCGTGATCTTCTGCAGGTGCTCTCTTCTTTGCAGCAGCTTTCTTCTTGACCGGAGGGTTGACAAAGTCATCATTATCGCTATCATCGCTCTCATTATTATGTTGAAGCTCAGCAACCCGAGAAGTACTCATCTTCCTGACTGAAACAATGCGGGGTCTGCGTTCCCCCGGTGAACCAGAAGGTGGGCTTCCTTCTGGATCTGTGTCCACTGAATTACTGCAACCAGCCATGACCTACAAAACATGCCAAAAAAACAAGAAAACCAATAATCATATCAGTATTCAGGACATGCCCACTAAAAGAAAAACAATGATTACTGAATGATATCAGTACCAGGACATGCCCACTAAAAAAGAAAAACAATGATTACTGAATGATACCAGTACAGGACATGCCCACTAAAAAGAAAACACAAATGATTACTGAAGGCTAGTAATTACTGAATGCTAATAATGATATTAGTATCAGTATCAGAAAAGAATCAGAAAAACCAATTGGAGCATAAACATTTGAAGAAAATATTTTAAAATAAAAATGATATCAGTATCAGGACATACTAGTAATTACTGAATGCTAGTATTTACTGATAGAACAATTACAGTAATTACTGAATGCTAGTAATTACTGAATGTTAGCAATTACTGAATGCTAGCAATTACTGAATGCTAGTAATTACTGAATGCTAGTAATTACTGAATGCTAATAATGATATCAGTAATTACTGAATGTTAGTATTTACTGATACACGTCACAAACCACACCAAGCATACGTCATCATTTACTGAATGTTAGTGTTTAATAATGTTAGTATTTACTGATACATTTCAATTAAAGCATCTAAAAAATGTTCCCGCCAAAAACACGCCAAAAAAAGGATAATTACTGAATAAATACAAGAAAATTACTGAACCGAAATCTAGATCCACACCTACAAAACACAACCTGCCTGCTACATCATGCAAAACTTGACGCAGTACTATAAGAAAACAGAAAAGTAACTACAAAAAATGAAGAAATGAGACGAAACTAAAAGCAATCGAAGACGATGGTGCGCGATCGTGGATGTAGGAGAATACCTCGAGCGCCTGTTCCATCAGTGAATCACCGCGTGACGATGGTGCGCGAAGGTTAATCAAAACAGATGAAGGCGTCGTCACAGCCACACCAAAAGGAGATCCCGCGAATGTACACTGCTACAAAAACAAAACGGTACGCGAATGAGGGGCCGCCGTCGAATACGCGCGCTCGCGCTCCCCGGGACAAAATCAAAACCGTCTCGCACCTAGGGTTTGCAGTCCGCCTCGCCGAGGAAGAGAATGGGCCGCACGCCAAGCCGCCGAGGCGCAGGGAGGAGATCCCTCGCTCGTCGGACCGCCGCGCTCCGGGGATGTCGTCGCTGCCGCGCCGCACTATCGCGCGTCGTCTAACGGGCGCAAGCAAGCAACTGCCGAGAATAATGCGGGAATGCGCGGAGAAGAATGGGAATGCGCGGAGAAGAATGGGCGCAAGCAAGCAACGGGTCGAGCGCGCGGGCGCGCGGGGTGCGCGGGTCGGGCGCGCGGGGCGCGCCGGATTGGTTTGGTCGGACCAATTGGATTGGTTTGGTCGGGCGCGCGGGGGTCAGGAGATTAGTTCCGGGTGAAGAATACCTTATTCTTCACCTAGGGTGACATATATAATATATATATATATATAATATATATATATATATTGTATATATATATAATATATATATATATATATATTATATATATATATATATATATATATATATATATATATATATATATATATTATATATATATATTATATACGCCTCTCCCTACGAAAAGGATCAAGAGAAGTAACAATAACCAGGTGATCCCCAGGAGCGCAGCGCCGCACCAGCCAGCCGCCATTGCATTGCATGGCGGTGGTCCAGACGACAGGCGCCACCACCGTGGTCACGGTGAGATGCCACCTACGTGGTGAAGATCCAAGGGTACTCTAGGACCTTGACCTCCAACGGTGCTCGGTCCGCCTTCAGTTCGCCCCCCTTCCGTGCTGGAGGCCGTACGTAGCACGTCAGCTACCGACCCATGGGGAGCTCCTACCGCCCGGAGAACACCGAGTTCGTCTCCATCTACCTCGTGCGTGACGCCGCCGCCGCCGCCGCCGCCGCCGCCGTGGCGGCGAAGGTCTCGTTCAGGCTGCTCAAACAGGACGGGACGCCGGCCATGACCTGGACCACCGACGTGGACGATTTCTGCCGTGTCCGGTACAAGGACCAATAAGCCTGCGGATACGAGAAGTTCATCAAGAGGGAAGAACTGGAGAGACGCGCCTCCGAGTTTCTCAGGGACGACTGTCTCTCCATCAGAGTCCACTACCATGCGGTCAACCAGCAAGGGCCATACGTTGCGGTGCCGCCGTCTGATCTGCACCGGCACTTCGGCGGCCTCTTGTCGAACAAGGAGGACGCCGACGTTGAGTTCCACGTAGGCGGGGAGACGTTCGCCGCCCACAGAGCGGTCGTCGCCGCACGGTCGCCGGTCTTCATGGCGGAGCTCTTCGGCCCCATGAAAGCCACGAATCGAGATAACGCCATAATACAGGTCCATGACATGGAGCCGCAGGTGTTCGACGCTCTGCTCGCCTTCATGTACACGGACGCGTGGCCAGAGGAGACGATGAAGAAGGAAGACGAGCCCGCGGTGACTCAGCACCTGCTCGTCGCGGCCGACAGATACGGGTTGGAGAGGCTGAAACACATGTGCGAAGACAGGCTGTGCAGCTACCCTATCTTTAGCACGGAGGCCGCAGCTACCATCCCCGCTCTAGCAGAACAGCATTGTTGCGGACCTCGTCTCAAGGACGCGTGCTTCGAGTTCCTCCTCGCCTATTTTTGTTCTTGTTCTTCAGAGACCAGCAGCAGAGCACTGGTTGAAAGCACAGAGTTTGAGTTCTTGGCCCAGAGCTGTCCGTCCGTCGCCGAGGAGCTGCTTGCCCGCGTTTCTGAAAGAGAGACGGCCGAACCAAATGCCACATGCAGCAAGACATTCGGCAAGCGACGAACTCGTTCAGCTTTAGCAAGACATTCGCAGGCCCAGAACGCAGCAGCAGCAGCAGAGCAACCCACCCACGGCGGCCCGTCGTCACCGGCTCGCCGCGGCCCCGCAGCCACCTGGCCTCTTTTCGTTCTTTTGACGCTTGCCACCGGCTGGATTGCGTGCCAACGGCAGGGCACGTCCGACTGTAAAATCATGCCCCAGATATCGTCGTCGTCGTCGTCTCTCGCCAATCGCCCCACTCCACCTCGCGGCGTATGCGAGAGGAAGACGACTCTTCTCGCACGCGCACAGGCTTTTGTCAGCAACACTATGGCAGCCCGCGCCCCACGATGAGGCACGCCAGGCGAAGGCGCACGTGCCGTAAAGCTAGCTTGACGTTGCTACACTTTCATCTTTTTCTTTAGTTTTTTTCTTCTTTAAATTATTAATACACTCATACTTATATAGGTGGATTCTGTCAATTATTCTTTGAAAATCTATCCTTATATTTTTTTTCATCGCTCATTCTCTCATTTTCTTACATGTTTTCTATTTCAACTATCTAAATATAATTTGTTTGTGAGTACTGTGTCATTTGTTTCACGTAACGTACAATTATTTAAAGAATTTGTTCCAATTACGGATTACCTCACAAGTTTATTTCGTAATAAGTATGATTTGTTTGTTTCAACGATCTAAACTGTACTAAGTACATGGAGACGGTTTGTTACATGTCCCTAAAAGGTTTGCTCTACGAGTATTATGACGGAGTTCTGATATTTTTTAAAAAAGAAATGTCTCATTAAAATATTCAAATTATACTCATAAGTTAAAAATATTAAAAAGTTCAGCATAGGGTCGAGTGAACAACAGGTATATATCTGCAAAGTTGTAAAAAGAGGTCTTAAAGCGCAATTGGACTTCAAGATAGGTCTTGGAATACAATTGCTCCTTCTTTTTTCAAAATTGTGTGAGAGACACTCACATTTCGCGGTTCGGTTCGAGAGACATTTAAAAATCTAAATTTGCATGAGACATTCAAATGTTATGACATTCATCTAGTATGGAAGTTTGGTACCTGGGCTAATTAATCGTATTAGCCCGGAAGGCTAAGCCACGCAGAATAGCCAAACCACCTCCGCTTTGATAGACCCAGGCCCGAGGACGAGGGAGGTTACTCCGTCTTGCCCGACCCCGACGTTCGAGACTCGGACGGGCAGTGCCTGACCCCTGAGGTCGGATAAAAGTTCCGCCTCGCCCGACCCCGACCTCGAGGGGTCGGACGAGGGTTCCCCCCAGGCCGGCCCCGACCTCGAGAGGTCGGACGAGAATTCCGCCTCGCCCGACCTCCGGGGTCGGACAAGAGTTCCGCCTCGCCCGACCTCCGGGGTCGGACGAGACCGGGCGATCCAACCACCCCGGACGAGACGGGTGTCCGGGGACAGTTGAGCCATTAATACTCCCGATCGGACAGTGGCGATGACCTAGACAGTTTCTATGGGGCGTAGGCCTCCCAAAAGGTAACGGAGGCGTGCAAAGGTTTCCTCGGGCCAGACGGACATTGGTCCTCGAGTGCAAAGGCAGAAGGGAGCTTGACTGCAAGACTCACCCGTCGAGCAGAGACGAAAGTCGGCCTTAGTGATCCGACGGTGCCGCTCCCGTAGACGGAAGAGTAAATGCGCACGACGTGCACCGTCCAGGGGATGGGCGTCACTCCAACAACCCCCTGTCAGAGACTCACCGTCTTGTGCAATAGGACGCCCCGGAGCGACGGCCATCACCACGACGTCATCAAGCCGGCTCTTACAGTGACGTCTCCTCCATACGGATGGAACCCCGCCGAACGACAGCACAATGCCACTCCGTCGAACAGGAACGGCGCGACCGCACCAAAGGCAGCGCATTTACAGCTTGGCCTAACCGGAGTACGGCTGCTGTCAAACTCACGAAACCGGTCCTCCTCACACCACCATATAAAAGGGGAGGGAGATCAAAGAAGAAGGACAAGTCTCCAAGACCGACGAGTTCTCCACGCACAAGCACAGAAAACCACACACACGAGCACCCTAGGAGGCAGGAAGCACTCTCGCTTTCTCCTCCGCTTGTAACCCCCATATTGTAATCTCTGTCGCGAGTAATACAAGCAGCACGAAGACTGGACGTAGGGCAACGTTGTCCGAACCAGTATAAATCCTTGTGTCCTTTCGCGAACCATCGGAGCCTTAAAACACACCCCCCACGATAAATCTACTAGTCGACGGTAACGAACATCGACACCTAGGAAACATCGCATTTAATAAAATTCTATTTTCGTTTATAAAATGAGCATTTTGCACTTTGGTCTTCTCTAGTATAATTGTATCTCAAAGTTTTATCTATAAATCTAAAAAAATATTTCATTTTCACCAATGATAAAGTTATATGCATCACAAGACGATCTATCATCACAAAAATCCTAAATTTTTAAAATGAATTTAACTTTTCTTTTTAGCATAGAACAATATTTTATAACACAAGTTTGGACGCTCTGTTTTACAAATCTCGATAATGTTCATGACGTTCTGGAGTATGAGTCTGTTAATGGAGCGGAGCATATCATGAACTCCCTCCCGGATAATATCCGTCCATATGTAATTGCCGCTGTAGGTAATAACGAAAAGTTTCATCCAGTTTTTTTTCTTTGGAAAAGTAAAGAAATCATATATAGCAACAATTAAAGAACGGTTGAAGATACATATAAGAATTAAACTAAATTAACAGTTCTAAAGATCCATTTTTTTGGTCACCACAATCTGCAGTGTACTTTGATCCATGTGAAGACAGGGACGATCACATCGCCTACAAATCCACCGTGATCACGAGGAGGAGCCGCTGGGACGACGCAAACCTTTATCTCTTGAGTCCAATCGGCAGTGTCTGCCTCTTTCCTATTAAGAACATTGTCAAGGAGTTGTTAGGTTATAGCAGGGCCGCAGCTCCGAGCTAACAGCTCATACTCTCTTGTTCCGGTGACCGCAAGCAGAGCTTCCTCGTGGCTGACGAAGTCGAAGCACGCTGCTTTCAGACCAGGACACTGGCGTTCCTCGGCTAGCGCCAGAAGATTCGAAACGGAGCGTGTGTTGATGCACCCGCACAACCTGTCTTCACAGATGAGCTTCAGCCTGCGGATGCCGTACTCGTCTGCTGCTACGAGCAAGCTCTGCGTCATCTCAAAGTTCTCGTCGTCGTCGTCATCCGTAATCTCTGGTGGAATCATGTCTGTATATATGAACCTAAGAAGCGCCTCGAACACTCGTGGCTCTACATCATCAATCGTTATTATTCGTACGATGTCGTCGTTTGCCTCGATAATGCTGCCGCCGTCTGTTGCTGCTTCTTCCTCGCTGACGACGACGGCGGCAGTTGGTGGTCCGAGTAGTTGTGCCTTGAAGACCGGCGATCTTGCCTTGAGCATAGCCGGTGCGCAGCGAACGTCTCTCCGCCAACTCGGAACTCAACATCGGCGCCGGCTCTACTCTTCCACAGGAGATCGCCGAGGATGCTGGTGCAGGAGGAGGTCATCAGATATCGGCGCCGGCGCCTCTGTTTCTTCTATATTGACCGTACTGGCACTAATAAGGTGCACATCTACCCTGATAGCGAAGCAGTCATCTTTAATCAGCCCTGACTGTTCCAACTCTTCTCTTCGATAAACTCATGGACTCCACCGTACGTTACTTTCGAGAAGTCGACGTTCTCGGTGGTTTTGCTGTACGACGGCACCGGCTTTCCGTCTTGGTCGAGCAAGCTGAAGGTGGCCTGCCCGATCACGGCGGCGTCATCATCATCAACGGCGACGGCGTCCCAAAGACGTAGAAAAACCTCGATGAAATCCACGTTTTGGTTACCCTCTTGTGCTCCGATGGGGTAGCACACGAGTTGCCAGGTATGGCCTCCCGCAGGAAACAGGCATGAATCGATGCTTAGCATAACGGCGTTGGTCTCCATGATCCTCGAAAACCCATCGATCTTGAGTACGTGGTAGCCGGCGGTGGTGGACGACGACATGACTGGCGGCCGGTGTCCAGATGTTAGAGGCTTGTCTCGCCGGCCGGCTTGTTTATTTATCTTTATGTAGATATATAACGGAAGAAGAAGGCTTCTAGATCGAGGACAGACAACAACTCCTAAAATCGTGCGTCTCCTATTCCGATTAGAAGCAGGAGAGGGAGTTTTGGCCGGACAAGTTTGGCTTATCCAGAACAGACGACTACCCAATGAATCCACCGAGGCGCCTGGAATGGCCACTGCTAGACACGGCCGCCATCGAGGAACTACTGAAGTCACCGAGGTGGATTGCTCTGGCATCAAGCAGAGGAGGAGGTGCGGTTCCGATGCAGCCCGTGAACAGGTTCTGCCTCCCTTTGCTGATCCAGCGATTTGACGAAGGCTCGATGCAGGTCTTCAACGGCGGCGCCATGAGCTCCAGGTCTATTATGGCGGTGCGCCGGCCAGCCGCAGCGCATCAAGCAGAGAGCCGGCCGCGCTGAGGTGTTTTTCGTGCATGCAGCCCGTGACTGGGGTGCCGCCTCCTTTTTGCTGATCCCGGGATTTGAGGGAGGGTCGAGGCGCAGGTCGTAGGAGGCGTCATGAGCTCGCCGACCACGGACCACCGTGCCACCGGCGGCTGGCTGGAGATTTGTGGAGGTCAGCGGCAGCCCCGCCCCCATTCACTCGCGATTATCACTCGCAATTCGGATGTTTGCAAATAGGACCTGGTATTTATAAAAAGGCCCTCACTTTGGATCGCGATTAATAGTCGCGATCCAAAATAGGGGTCTAACTGAAATTATTTGGATCGCGATCCAGATATTTTGCAGGTAACCCCCTGCTCGGTGGCCTCTTCAAATCCTTGAACCCTCTGAGAACCCGCATGGCGTCATGAGCGCCGCCGTGGCGCTGCGCTCGTTGCTCGCCGGGAGCCCCGACCTTCTTCTCCTCAAACGCTCCCGAAGCTCCAACCAAACTGCGCCCTCGAATCGGCTGAAGCCGCTCGAAACTCGTCCTCTCCGAAGGCCAGCTCCAGTCCGTCGCCGGCGCCCCCCGCCCTTGGCGCCGGCGGCCTACGGCCATCTCCTCCGCTGCGCGTTGCGGGGCCCGTCGCTGGTTCTGGCCAGGCTCGTGCACTCCCATATGATCCGTACCGGCTACCGCCCAGGCCTGTTCCTCTGCAACAACCTGCTCGCTGCTTACTGCCGCTGCGGCGACATGAGGCACGGCCGCCTCCTGTTCGATGGTATGCCGCGCCGGGACGCCGTCTCCTGGAACACCCTCATCGCCGGGTACTCCAGCTCGAGCGACCCGCGCCTGGCTCTCGCCGCGTTCCGGGATACGCGGAGCAGCGGCGTTTCCATGGACAGGTTCACCTACGCTACGGTGCTGGGTGCCTGTGCTAGCGCAAGGGACGGGCGGAGTGGCCGGGCTGCACATGGGCTGGCCACGGTGAGCGGGCATGCGGGCACCGTGTTCGTGACCAACTCGGTGATCGATATGTATGCGAAGTGCGGGATGATCGATGAGGTGAGGCTGGTGTTTGACCGGGCCGAGGAGCGGGATGAGGTTACCTGGAACCTGTTGCTATCTGCATATGTACGGATGGGGTGGCCAGAGGTGGCTGTGAATGTTCTTGTCTGGATGCACCGGTCAGGGGCGAGGCTTGATGCTTTCTCTCTGGGTGGGATCATGAAGGCTTGCTCTGAGCTTGAGGACTCGAACGGTGATGTTCGCAAGATGCTGCATGGATGCGTGGTTAAGATTGGTTTGGATTTGAATGTGTTTGTCGGGAGCGCTATGCTGGACATGTATGCAAAGAATGGCGGGCTTGAGGAGGCCATCAAGGTGTTTGATTGCATTCCAGATCAGAATGTGGTAGTTTACAATGCTATGATAGCTGGTTTTGCCCGGTTAGGTAATGATCCATGCCCTGAGATCAGAATGGAAGCAGTCAGACTTTTTTCAAACTTACTCCAAAGAAGGATAAGGCCGTCTAAGTTTACGTTCAAGAGTGTACTTGAAGTGTGCAACTTGACCAATGCGGTAAGATGTGGGAGGCAGATACATGCCCATGTTATATTCAGTGGGTTTGAAGGTGATGAGTACATTGCAAATGCGTTGATTAATTTATATTCAAAAGCACGGTCAGTTAATGACAGTCTGAGATGCTTCCATAGGACTCCCAAGCAAGAGATGTTTATATGGACATCTATGATGACTGCATTTGTGCAGGATGAACATTTTGAGAAGGCACTTGACTTGTTCAGAGAGCTTCGCTACATGGAAAAAGAGCCAGACCAGTTCACAATTTCAAGTGTGATGGACGCCTGTGCTGGTTTGAGCGTGCCAATGACCTGTGAGCAAATACACTGTTATGCAGTCAAATCTGGGTTTGATCAGTATACTGTTTGTGGCAATTCTCAGATTGCGATGTACAGGAATATAGGTGACCTTAAGGCAGCAAAGAAGACGTTTGAGAAAATAACGTGTCTCGATACATTCTCATGGTCTCAGATGGTATTGAGCTACGCAGTGCATGGCCATGGAAGAGATGCTCTACTGCTCTTTGAGACAATGGAGGATCATGGTGTCATGATAAATGAGTTTGCATTTCATGCTATTCTTGTTGCTTGCAGCCATCAGGGACTGACAGACGCAGGTTTCAGGTATTCCTTTCTTTCATGTGAACTTACCTTTTTGTTTTGTTGGTTATTAGATTGCAGCTCCTTCCCTATTTGTAAGATGCTGGCAGCAACCTTTTAAGACTTATTATGGCTTATATTAAGTGTGAAACATCAAAATTGTTGTACATACAAGTTATTACTACTACGCAACCGCATTAGAGAGAGAATGCTAATCCTGTGGAATGTACTACGCAGTCACATTAGATTACACAAAATAGGGTGCTTGGCTCCATTATTTGCATGATTGATCACTATTCCATTCCATAAACTGTTACCTTTGATCACTGTTCATAATTAATTGCACATTTTTTTTCATTGCGATGCAGATATTACGAGAGCATGAAATCAGAGTATAACTTTGTCCTGAGTATGAACCATATAGCTTGCATGATTGACCTCCTTGGCAAAGCTGGAAAGTTATCTGACGCTGAAGATTTCATAATGAGGTCTGGATCAGAAAATGACCCAGCACTTTGGCGTGCACTATTGCATGCTTGCAGATTTCATGGGGACAAAGAGAGAGGTATAGCTATTGCAAAAAAACTGTTGGTGATTGAACCTTCTGCTGCTAGTTCATATGGCATGCTCTACAACTTGTACATGGCTGCTGGGAAGATCTCTTTTGCTATGAGGACAAGAGGCCTAATGAGAGAGCGAGGAATGAGTCAGGAAACTGGGATTAGTTGGGCTGAGTTTGGAGGATCCATCTTTCGTTATGTCGATGGAGATAATTCTTGCTCACAGAAAAATGCACTTTTCACGAGATTGGAAGAGTTGTTAGTTAGAGTGAAACAAAAGACGGAATATGGTGGAATGAACGTGTGGGAGTCAAGATTCCAAAGCAAAAAGGTTGTTGGTCAAAGTTCGATCAGGAGAAATGGTGAATTGTTAGCCGTGGCCCATGGGCTATCTACTTTGCCAAACACTGCCCCTGTCAAAGTTATGAAGAACCAGAGGATCTCCTGGGAAACCCATGAGATTCTGAAGTTGCTATCCGAAGGTGAAAACAGGGAAATAGTTATCAGAGACCCATCTCGCTTTCATCATTTCAGTCAAGGCTCTTGTTCTTGCCAAGACTATTGGTAGCCTGATATGACATTTCATCTTTGGATAAAGAACTTTGGAACTTTGGAAGGATCAGAACAGTTTCTGAAATTTTATTGCGTGGCAAATACCACATAGTTGTGCACGTAAACAAATCGAGTTGGACTCAGTCGAGGAATGGCAAGAAAAGATAGCTACTATACCAGCCTGGTCATGATGAACAGAATTGAAGTTGTATACTTATAAAGAATAAGATCATGTTTCATTGCACTAAACAGGCACACGGCCTGATCTCTACTTCGATTTCAATGGTATTAATCATGAACGATTACAAGAATGTAATTGATACGGGAGATGTGAAACCAGACTGCATCTTGGTATTGGACTACAAGGATGCTTAATCAGTGAATTTGGACATTTAAGAGAGTTGGATGTCATGAACAAAATAACTATTGCTATTGCACTATAGTGAGCAGCACAGCTTCGTAACTGTATATGTGGGCCTCAAATGTTGTTGCAGTTAATGCCCTGGAAGGCTGGATGTGCTGAGCTGACTTCTAACATTTTCAAGCTGAAAATAGTCCTGATTGTTTTTACTTATTTATTTTATTGCTCAGCCTAGCAGTAGGGCCCCTTGTTAAGGCCTCATTGATCACTACAAGTAGGCACAGTTCATTGATTTGATACATGTATATAGGTATATTCCTCAGCTGTTCAAGTTTTGCAATATCAAAGTGTATATAAAACCAGTAAAATGAACAGTTCATTTGCAGTGACAGGATATGAAAGACTGAAAGTCATGTTCCATAACCATGTAACTTTTGGGAACGGGTTCAGTATGAGTTGAATTTTTTGGAGTAAATTTTGCAAGCCTACAACTATTTGTGCTCTTGTAAATTCTCGTTGGTCGGTTCACAACAATTAACAGACTAGTAAAGTCTGTAATACGGCGTCACCACGAAGGTGTCGTGGTGTAGTTGGTTATCACGTCAGTCTAACACACTGAAGGTCTCCGGTTCGAGTCCGGGCGACGCCAAAATTTTTCCCCTTTTGTACGCCCTCTCAGTCAGGCATCCGTATAGTTTTGTGGTTCCGTCAGTGTTGTCGCAGTTTTTGCTTGTTCTTTGTTTATTAAAACCCATGCAGATGCAGTTCTCAAGCTCCAACAACAATTGAACAAGCAGCCAAAGGGCTCGATCTAATAACAAAATTGCTGTGTCAGATGTTCTTTTGGCTTCTCATTGAAAACCGCGAGCCCCACTCGCCGCTGTGTTGGTTAATCACTTGCCCCCCGGCACGGTAGTACTGCATCAATTTATTGATTGCGTGTCTTGGCCCTTAATTTATCAGCTACCAGAGCCAGCATGGATGAAAGAGCGAGAGCGGGCCACTGTACTACGTACTGCAAGCTGTTTGTCCAGCTCTCCTGCATCATTGGATGATGGATGAATGACTTGATGAGAGGACTTTCTTCATGTTGTGCATTGATCGCAACACACAGGGCTGACAAACGCGGCTCATTGAATTTATTACACATCGATCAGTCGGTTACTCTCTTCAGTGCAACAGTATAGTTTAATTCATTTACACATCAAATCGATCTGAATAAATGATAAAAATGACATGCTGTATCTTTTTGTATATACTACCTCCGTTTTAAAATTATTAATTTTTTTAATATAAATTTATATTTAAAAAGAGTTAACAATTGAAAAACGAGGTAGCACTCAGTGATGATAACTTCATGGTGCATGTTACTACGGCAGAGCACGTACTACGTCATGTTACGATGGAACCCATATCCATTGTGTGGTACAGCACGCTACTACCCTTGTACTCGTTACTCCCAACGTTCAGGGTACACTAATCTCACTCACAGTTTACACTAGTGCATTACTGGTACGGACGTGCGGCAAAACTGCTACGCACGTCCCAACTCCCAACTAATCTCACTGTCACAAACGTGTCACGAAGTCAGTAACCGGCGTTAGAAAGGCCCCACAGTCAGTCGCCGCAGAAGATCCGCAACTGTTCCCGCCCTATAGTTAAGGGTATCCGAGGCGGATCCCTCCCCACACGTACGCGCCGCACCGCCACCGCACTCACCTACACGCGGGACCCATCTAGCACAAGGCCCCCACCCGCTCACTTCACGCCGCGGCAATTATTTCCCCCAGCCTCGCCGCATCATCAGTGGGTTGGGTGCTCGCTCACGCAGCAGCACACCGAGGAGCTCCAACGAAAATCTCTCCGATGGCCGCGACCACCTCCTTGTCCGCCACTGCTGCGTCCAAACCCTAGCTCAGCGGGGCCGGGACCAGTAATCCGCACTCCACAGATCCCCGTTCTCGTGCGGCGTTAATTGGCGACGGGCCGTCGGCGCATCGCCCGTCGCGTTTCCATTTTTCATGGCGGAGTCGACGCACCACACCATCCGCCGCGCCGCCGCGCGGCCCCGCGGCTGGTGCTGCTCCTTCGCTGGCGTCCCGCAGAGCCCCGACCACAGTGCGCTCCCGTCCTCCTCGGGCGGCGGCGGGGTCCAGAAGCTCCCGCCCAAGTCCCCGCTGGCGCCGTCGTTCCACAGCTCGCCGTCGTCCAAGCTCGCCGGCCTCATCGACCCGCGCAGGATCCTCTCCCCGGGACGCGTGTCCCCCATCGACCACGAAGGCTCGCCGGCGCTGGGCGTCGCCGCCGCGGTCGTGGAGGAGGAACCGCCGCCGAGGGAGCAGGCGGCGCTGACGCCGTTTGTGGCGGTGCGGGAGGAGGAGGAGGAGGAGGAGGCCAAGGGGCTGGATCTGAGGCTGTGCCTGCGTGGGAGGGACGGGAGGTGCGTGGTCATGGAGCTCGACTCCACGGTGCTGTGCGAGAGCAGCGCCTTCTTCGCTGACATGGTGCCGGACGCCTCCGGAGGCGCCAAGAGGATCGAGGTGGATGGGGTCGACAACCTGGACGCGTTCAAGGAGGCCGTCGAGCTCATGTTCGAGCCCGACTCCATGCGGTGGCTTGCTAGGGCCGGCGTGTCACGAGCCATTGGTGTGCTTGAGGTGAGATGCGTCCCTTTCATTTCATTCTCTTCGTTACAATTATGGTTTAATTTCGTGATGTAACCATCATTTCTTTGTGGCTGCGTAGTAGTAGTTGTGTTTGTATCACTCGAATTTCATAATTGTTGGCTGAATTTGACTGGCCATAGCCTGACTGCATTTTATGAATAGTGAATGTACTTTTGTAACCTTATGCTCATGTTCAATTGAGGTTAGTTACTGTAGCATAGTAGACATCAACAAGATCCAGCTCTTCCATAATTTGGACTAACGTAGCAACCAAAATCAGGTCTGCATTTCATATGTAATACATGGTGTATTAATTTGTCAGCTGACGGGTTTATGACTTTGATTTGTCAAGTCTGTCGTTGGTGCTAAAAAATGTAATATGCAGTTTCTAGTGTACAAGATGCAGTTGTTAAATGCATGCCACTCTGCAGTTATGGTAGGGATGGTGCTTATTACTGATGTGAACAGTTAGCCCTACTAACAGACTTGCATTAGTTACATATAATATTGCAGCTCCTAATTCAGCAACACTTCTGAGCTTATCTTGATTTATAAACTCGTTTTTTTTTTGTACCAAAAAGGAGCTTCTCCATAATTGCTGCATACCATATTACCCGACTTGAGCCGTAGTGACGGCCTTCGAGTTCGTAGGTATTAATAGTACTAATTAATGAAGGAGAAATGCAGAAACTAATATAAGGTGTTATGAGCTTTTGATTTCACTCGAGTGAGTTAGGGTCAAAATAATTATCTCGGAAATGCTAGGTTTAAGCATGTAGTTTGCCAGGTTTTAATATTGAAACATTGCATAATTAATATATTGTGCATCTTTCTACTTAAAGTGTTTATTGATTTGGAGCTTCACCCATGGCCCTATATTTTGATTTAAAGTATGGAGTAAAAATCTGAAGTTCAGATTGCTAATAATTTATCAACTTGAAGTCATATGAACTTAGAGAATATACAAGACATACTAGCTCAACAGCATGTTATCAGGTTCATGGCAAAGATTCTTCTGTTTTTTGTAACTGAAAATTATTTGTTAAAGTACTGTGCATATTTTCCTACTTAGTTGCACTTGGAAATGAATACTTTTTTTATGTTCTGATGAATGTTGTCCCTTTTTTAACTTTTGACTCTAGGTGGCGTCCTCTATTACGTTCAACAGAGGAATTGAATCATGTCTAAAGTATATTGAAGCAGTTCCATGGAGTGAGAATGAGGAAGGGAAGCTGAAGAGTGTTTTTGCTAGATGCACACTCGATGAAGCAATGTCCAAAGACGTGCTTGCAAGACTACAACCACCAGGCAAGAGCGGCTCGGAGGACCTGACCGTGCAGCTTGTTGAATCTATCACTAGTGGAACCAACAATGGTGCAAGAAAAGAAATGCAGTCTTTGGTCAGTGGTCTCCTAAGCAAGAGCTCTGTCTATCAAAAGGACCTATCAGGGCTAAACAAAGGAAGCCTTTACGAAGTCTGTCGCTCTTGTTTCAGCTCATTGGTGGAAATTTTCAGGGAGAACTCAGAGCCATTTGAGCATGGGAATCAGTCAAAGATAGCTCCGGATAGTAAACCTATGATTGAAAGGGTTAACAAACAAACTGAGAATCTCAATTGGCTCTTCGACATATTCCTAAATAATGATATGGCAGAAGAATTTGTTGAGTTGTGGGCTAAGCAAGCAGAACTCATCAGGATGCATGAAGAAGCATCCCCCATGTTCAGATATGAGCTTAGCCGGATATCAGCAAGCGTGTTCATAGCTCTGGGGAAAGGAAGAATACAGTGCCCCAGTGATTTGAGAAGCCTATTGTTCCATGGATGGTTCAGACCGATGTTGATGGACTTCGGATGGCTGCAGAGGTGCCCCAAAGGGCTCGATGTGAGAATTCTGGAGGAGAACCTGGGACAAGCCCTACTCACCCTCCCACTTCAACAACAGCAAAGCTTATTTGAACATTGGTTTCGGAGCTTTGCATCTAAAGGCACGGAATGCCCAAATCTTAGTAGAGCTTTCCAGGTCTGGTGGAGACGGTCATTTGTTAGATCATCTGTAGATGTGCGTCGATGAGATTAGATATCTTAGTATAAGAGTTTTCCACATGACTGGAGTATATGTGTTGTGTATCAATGTAAAATTAGATTCTTTACGATCTTTAATACTAGTAGATTTAAAATTTTGTTTTCTCAGTAAACTCATCGGGTTCTCCCCGTTTCATGCTAGTAGGAACACCAGAACCGTGACGAGTTAACCAAATACCGTACTCTGGAGTGACCGACCGTATGACTGGTGAGAGCAACATCACATATATTCATATATGGTTTCTTTACCCTTATTAAAACATGGCATCACTACAAGTGACCTTATTCTTATCCAAATATATATAAGAGAGCATCAATATGCTCTCTTGCAAGTTGCTACCATATATACATGTATTAATGTATAGCTCCTATATTAAGTCGTTATATTACACACAGCTAGTGTAGCTTACCTATTCTTGCCACACATGAGGCCGTCTGCCTTGGCCATGGCTTTGGCCTCAATGTTGAGCCAGTGGCAGTCCTGGAACGCACACATTCCAGAAGCCTGCAGCGTCTCGCCGACATCCTTCGGCTTCAGATAGTACGGCGTCCACGACGGTGTCCCGTCCTCGAACGAGTTGTGCGTGAGCCGCCGTATGCCTGTCCCGTCGATGTTCACGGTGAAGATCTCGCCGTATGGCTGGTAATGGTGCGGGTTCGAGATGGGCTCCGCGGAGACGGCGGCGTAGTCCGAGGTGAACACCAGCGTCTTGGAGTCTGGGCTGAACCAGGGGTGGTTCGTCCGGCCGGCGTCGCTGCTGTGCACCACCCTCCGCAGCCCGGTGCCGTTCGGGTGGATCATGTAGATGGCGAAGCTGCCGCTGCCAGGAGCGTGCCGGTCGGAAGCAAAGGCGATCCACTCGCCGTCGGGCGACCAGTTACACATCGTGTCGGACCAGGGACCCTCTGTCAGCTGCCGTATGCCCCCGGCCTCGCCGTCCTCAGCGTCCATGATGTAGAGGTTCTTGTGCCCGGACCTCCCTGACCTGAACACCACCCACTTGCCGTCCGGCGATGGGGACGGGAACGCGTTGTTGTCGCCGCCGACGGTGAGCCTCTTGATCGAGACGTGGGAGTCGTCGTCGTCCTCGCCGAGCGACACGGCCACCACGTCCACCTTGGTGCTCTCGCTCGAGAACTCCGGGCCGACGCTGGTGTAAATGACCCCTTTCCTCTTCCAGTCCCACGCCGTGGGGAACGCGTTCCCGGAGAAGATCTTCCGGCGGCCACCGGAGCCATCGGAGTTCACCACGAACAGCCCCGGCAGTCCGACGAAGGCGACCTTCTTCCCGTCGTGTGAGAAGGACGGGAACGACCCGTCGACCCTGAACAGCGAGAACGTGTCCGGCGCGGGGCTCTTGATGTTCTCCAGCAGCAGCGGCGAGTCCCCGTTCCCGCTCCCCCGGCACCGGTGGTACCCGACGCGCGCCCCGTCCGGCGAGACGAACGGGTTGAAGTGGTGCGACCGCGGGGCCACGGGCCTGGTCACCTCGTAGTACGCGGCGTTCTGGCTGCTGCTCAAGTCGATGACCTCGATGTGGCGGTACTCCGAGTTTGGACGTCTGGTGGCCACCGCCACGAGCCCCGGCGCGCCGGGCGAAGCGGCCGGGGTGAACGCGTGGAACCCCGGCGGGGTGATCCGCTCGACGGAGGCCGTCGCCGACACCCCGGCGTCGTCGGTGACGGAGACCTCGGCGCGGTACACGCCGTACCAGCCATCGCTGTCCCGGCGGTGGAAGAAGAGGGTGGTGTCGTCGGCCCAGCACGGCCACCCGCCGTCGCGGACGACCAGCGTCCGCCGCGACCCGTCGGACGTCCG
This sequence comes from Oropetium thomaeum, assembly GCA_001182835.1. Taxonomy (NCBI): domain Eukaryota; kingdom Viridiplantae; phylum Streptophyta; class Magnoliopsida; order Poales; family Poaceae; genus Oropetium; species Oropetium thomaeum. The sequence goes on along the minus strand of LFJQ01000113.1, from coordinate 330,045 downwards.
GAACACGTAAATGTCGGTGTGGAGATCCTCCACCTCGCCGCCCCACCCGTCCGCGCCGGGCGACGCGGCGGCGGTCCACTCCCCCGACGGCGACACGGCGGGGCTGAAGTCGGCGACGCCGGGCGGGGTGAGACGACGCGTGGTTCCAGAGGAGAGGTGCGTGGAGTACACGGCCGCCCAGCTCCGGCGCGGCTGCTCGGCGGGCACGGCCGTGGAGACGTACACGAGGTGCGCGCCGTCGGGCGTCAGCGACGGGCGGTCCTTGAGCGCGATGGGATCCCACGGAAGCAGCGGCCTGAGCTGCGGCGGCGGCGCCGCGGCTTCTTCCGACTCGAGCGCCGCGCGGCGGGAGGCGCCGGCGGCGGCGGCGGCGGTGGGGACAACGTGGGACGTGTAGAGGTTGAGGGTGCCGTTGCGCTCGGAGACGAAGAGGAGTGCGTCGCCGGACGGCGCGAACTGGCCGTTGTAGTTGACGGAGGCGCCGTCGGTGAGGCGGACCTCGTCGTCCGAGGGGCTTCCGGCGGCCGCGGCGAGGGGCGCGACCGGGAGCGCGAAGATGTCGAAAGCGTAGCGGCTGCGGCCGAGAGTGGTGAAGACGATGGTGCCGGAGGTGCCGAGCGCGGGAGCGGCCAGGAAGAGGGGGCCGGCTAGGAGGACGAGGAGGAGGAGTAGCGGAGCGGCGTGGCGAGCCATGGCGTCTTGAGCTTCAGGGCCAGTGATTTTCTGAGGTGTGCTAGCGGCACGGCGCATCGGCCTCGGCCACTGGTGCAGCGACCGAGCAGGCAAGCAGCGGCGGAATCGGATAAGAATTGCGGGATTTCTTTCTCAGGTAATAAAGTGCTTCCATCAGACTGGCGAAAATTATGTTTCAGACTTTCGCAGTAGTATATGTGTCGAGAATCTCGTCCACGTATGGACAAGGTGTCGTTGGCTGTCGCAACAAGCACAAACCAACGAATTTGAAATAAGTTGAGTTTTACTACCTCTATTTTTTGACAGTGTTGACGTTTAATAATATGAATTTTAGGATCAACAATTAAAAAATAAAGATAGCACTATATAAAAAAACACAGAGAATAGAAAAAAAAACGCTCGAAATTCTTCAAGTCGGTGCTTTACTCTTGTACTATACAGGAGGAGATCAGAGAGATGCTGATGCAGGTCAGTGCAGTCGTGGTGGTGGTGCTTCTGCTGCTTCGTCCTGTATTCAATCTAGAGTAGTACAAGCACAACCCCAAAATACAGTATGGTTCTCGTCCGGCCCACGCGCGGAGCCGCCAGGTGGTTCCTTTCTTTGCCAAGCTCATATACGCTAACGATTACAGGCCGCAACGGGCCGGTCTTTCTAGCTGATGGTTTCTTAACGCTGATGGTCTGCCGGCAAACTTCTTGTCGCGCCAACCTCGGCCCAAGACTTCTCCAGCAGCAACAGCAAAGCTCCGATCGTCTTTGTCGCCTCCCGCTTTATTTGGGTTTGGCGTCTTCGTCGTACTGGGAAGTGGGAAGCACTCTTCACTTCACCGACTTGCTTGGGTGGATCCACCACGGCGCGTGCGCGTCATCAGGCCTCCATTTTTGCATCTTAATTGCCTATATTTTGATATTTCTTATCCTATTTATTAATTAAAATGCATGCATGCGGGATTAGAGACGAAGCTAAGCATAAATGGTGAGGGTGCACCTCTTAATAACAATTTCATGATAGAGCTAAATATATCGTGAAAATTTGATGACATTGGTATAAAATTTACCAAACCGTGGGTGACTGTGCATCCCGCAAGCTACATATAGCTTGGCCAGTGTGCAGGACTTGGTACGAGGCCCTACGATCTTGTTTTATTCGACCTTGCCGGCGGCAGCTACGTGACCTTGATCCAGAAAGTCCTGCCCAAGCTGGTTGTCAAGTGGAGCACCACCCGCACCAGCATGACCTCGATGCTTCACCGGCAGTAGCTCGAGCCGAATCCCTTCCGTTGGCTCATGCTCGAGCTAATCCCCGCCGAGTACAAAGTAGTGCCAGAGCCAGGAATTTTACGTAGGGGAGTCGCTGGTCGGAGTGGCTAAAGAACATCAATACGATGTGACAAAAAATCCTTAAAATTAATTAATAATTAGAAGCTAAGCAATCGGATTATCAACCTTTTGCTCCATTGTTAGGGGGAGGGGGGCCATGGCCCCTACCATCCCCCCGCCCCGGCTCTGGTAGTGACGACGACAAAATTATGCTACCAATCCGTAAGTATAATCTGCACGTAACTGATTCATCTTCTTCAACAAAAGCGCATCTAAACCTCATCCGTGCAGCCACCACCGTCTCCTTCAACGATTGGTACGGCGGCCTCGTCAGAGGTTTTAGACAGCTATATATCTGACATGCGCGTCGGCCACCGCAACAACCACCAGCGTGGCTTGTACCTTGGCTAGTTGAGCGAGATCGTTCGTGATTCTCTCTGTAGAGAACGGCGGGACGTGGCAGCAGAGCTCTGAGGCAAATGAGCTCTTTGATAAAGGGTACGATGAGGTGACTATACGGCAGGAGATCCGGTCCTGTGACGGACCTAGCCGGTTGCTCCTGTATTTCCAGGAATACCCAAAATCTGTGCAAAAAAATTTAGTAGCGCTCTCATAGTCGCACTTGGCAAGCACACTGCACACGCTGGAGACTTGACGCCTTCTGATGATCGAGAGCTGGCGAGCGGCAGATCTGAAGAAGGTCGATGTGTTTTAAGCTCTGGCGAGCAGCTGTAAAGATCAACTTAATTTATCTTTGTGACATGCCTGAACCTACCATTCTGCCATAATTAAATTAGCGCACGATCTATAGCAGACAGCCAATTGGCATTAGTTTAATCTCTCCTTCCACTTTGGTTTTCCTTTGTTACTGCCAGAATGTCCGAACGTTCTTTTGTTACTAACTTCCTTACAACCATACAGGATCAGACAACCGGTTCAGACAAGAATGTTTAGCACAGGGCAAGCGAGAGACGCTCGTCATCCAATGGATCCTGAGCCACAGTATCTAGTACTCCACTGGACTAGCTTGAAATTACCCAAAAAAAAAAAGGAAAAAAAAAAGAAAAGGAACTACAGTAACGTTATCTCCACTGGATGTGAATCTCCACAGTGGCTGCTGCGGTGCCAAAGTGTGAACACTGAACCGAGGAGGCTTTGGCGATGCAAAAATGGCAGTAGCTGTCTGCTCAGTAATTTAGGGTTGATGAGATATATATATGGACGAGCTTTAACCGACTTGGCTGGGAAGAAAAGATTGACCGGGTGACTTGCACTATGCAATTCACACGCGTGTTCACACCTACTACTAGTACTGGATACACTACTATTGTTACGGAATTTCCATCGTCTGTCCATAAATTATTCTTATAAGTTAGTATGAAAATAAATTTAGAGTATACCGTATATAATACTACAAATGACAGGCAGGATTCCTGTAGAATTTGATCTAAATATAGAGTTCGTTTGTCTCTAGGTTTGTTCTAGTAATAAGAAAAAATATGCCAGTAGACTACTCCAATTAGAAGGTTCGTTAGTGTATCTACTTATAATCCGGTTTAACATTTTTTTTCTTTTTTGAAATACTTTAGATGAGTTTCTATTCATACTCAAAGGCGGAAAACCTCATCCATTCTCTTTTAAAAAAAGGTTTACTTTTCGTGCTTACTATCATGCTTACTAATATACCTCTGGCCGTGCTGTGTGGAAGCTGGAAGCTTCGCAAGAGACGGAGCGCGGGAGAGAATAAAGGCCTCCGCTCATCAGAAAGACAAAAAGGCGGGTAAAAGGAGACAGGATCGAATCGAGTGCGCCTTCCATATAGAAATCTTTTCTTTTCTGAATTAGAAGAGAGAGAGAGAACTTAACGATTCGTTTGCTTCCTCTTTTAGGTTTTGGTTGTTGGCGATTTGGTTGATAATTGATCATTATCTATCCTCATGCAGTAGTTCTGTACTGTAGATTAATTAAACAGCGGATCGACGACGTAGTACGAGCTGTGCTGACGAACGACCGACCTTTTCCAGTTGAAGAAGTGATTGGCTTGGATTGGAGGAGAGATAGACACTGAAAAATAATGTGCTCCCATGCTATGCAGTACTACTATCCCCCAGCAGTCTCAGTCAGTGCTGCTGCTGTTGTCAGCAGGGTGATTTATGAAGAAGTCGCTCCATCCGTTCGATTCCAAACTTTGCCCATGCAATTAAGTAGTAGATGTGCATGCGTCAGACTAGCTGATTCGCCCCCTCTTCTTTTTCCTTTTCTTTTTCTTTTTGGCAAGGGAGCTGATTCGCTTAATTAATATTACAAGACTGAATCGGCCTAACATTTCTTTCATCATGTTATTTTAGACCTCTGTGGATGTCTTCTCGGTCTGACACGTCACTTTCACTCTCTCTTATGTGAGCGTGACCCGTAAAGCGACCTGGATTTACCGTCCGCTGGTTGCCTTTGGCCCCACCTGTTAGCTCTCCGTCTCATTCTAGCGCACACCTACTGCATCGGATTCCTTCTGCTCGCTACTGCTTGCCGGCCTGGGATTCTCCCAACGGCGCCGGATGGGTGGAGGCCGTTTCTTGTTGTCTCGCCTCTCACCTTCGTTGTTGGAGGTCCGCCTGGTTTCTTCCCCTCCGCTTTCCGTCTTCTCTCTTGCTCCTGCTGACGGATTAGTTGTCGCGCCTCTCTGGGTGATGCCCGCCGTCGTGCCTCTCGCCGTCGGCCGCCAGAGCGCACACCGAGCGTAGCTAAGAAAAATGCTCCCGATCCGTCCTCAACTATCTCGATCTCGATCTACATCGCTGCAGCTCCACATCTTGCCAGCTCCCATCAGAGCGAGCTTTTCGCGCCGGGACGACGTCGCTGGCGACCAGCACCCTTTCGCACCTCAAGCCTTCTCCAGAACCTTCTCCGCCCATCTCAATCTAGACCAACCGAGCGGCTCGACTCCCGTCCGTCACCATGCGGTCGAGTGCCTCGTCGCCGCCTGCGAGCAAGCACCGAGTGAGGAAGTCCCACCGCCCTCACAGCCCTGTCCCATCCCCACGCTTCTTGCTGTTGTGTCTGCACGCGGTTCCTTCCGAGATAGGCCTCTAATTGACGGTACTACAACCATATTGAGGAAGAGCAACGCTGCAGCAAAGTCTAATGGGACCTTCCGCAGCTCCAGGTAAAAGATGCAATTCTATTCTCCATGAGCGTTTAAAAGATCTTACGTCAATTCTTTCTTTTATTTTCTTTTGTAAAACACTACAGGTAACAATTTTTATTTTTTGATCTGGTACTTGGTTGGAATCCAGCGAAAGGAGATGAGATGAATGGGGAAGGTGGATCATGGACGAAGGAGGCTAACCTTCGTAGGATGTGTAAGCTACTTCAGGTGCAGTACAAGTGAATTTTTTTTTTTGTTCAAGCTTCTTCCTTTCGGATGCCTCTGTATTGTACCGTTGCTCCCTAGAGGAAAAACATACTGGATTGTGTTCCGTGTGTATGGTACTCATTCTTTTTGTTATGACCTCAGATAATGCAGGCCATTTAGATTTCTTTCTTGTATGGTACATTATGATTGGCTTGAAAACTTTTTTCCTACTTTTTATGTAGAGTCGGAGTAAAATCTGAAATTGCTGCTTCGGCTATACCTCAGAAATAGATAAATGTTGCTCTTATTTTTCTGAATCGGATTACTCTCCTTCCATTTAAACCAAATGGAAGTCCAAGGTTCAGAGCGAGCAAACAAAGTATTGGGGGGGGGGGGGGGGGGGGCAACATATCCCCCTCCGACCCCCTATATGAAGTGGACATCCAAAGTCATATAGGGGGAGAGAGAGGCTGAGTAACATTCCATACCAAAAGAACATTAAAAAAGATGTTGCTCTTCGTTAACCTGTTCATCTCTTTTCCTGCAGGTAATCTGTTTGGAGCGTGTCCATTTGTCGCAGATTGGTTTGCTATGGTTTTATGCTTTTATTTTTCTTAGCTCGCACGTTCTTGCTGTTTTACTGTTCATGCTCTGCCACATTTTTCCATGCATCTCCTTTGATTTAGAGAGATTGCCTAATGGCATGTTAGGTTTCCCTTTTGATTATGCATGCACCTGTTCTACGTCTTAGATGTCCTTTTTTTGTTGCAGTTCCTTCGTCCTGATATTGGCTATGTTCAGAAGTTTTTATGCTTTTATTTTCTTTACTGCAATACCGTTGCATGGATATTTAGGGTTTCCTGCTGATGCATGGGAAGTATGGTTTGCCAATATTTCTTGCAGATTTGTGTGCTATGGTTTTATGTTTTTGTTTGTCTTAGCTTGCACGTTCTCGCTGTTTAGTGGGCTGTTATGAAGCCATATTTAGCAGGTTGATTGCCTAGGTTGGATTGGCGATCTGGTCTGCTTCTTGCAATGTTTCTATTGAAATGTTAATACACTACCAATCGTGAGTGCCTTTACTGTGAGTTCCTTATATATTTTTCTTTTGTTGTTGGTTGTTGCCAGCCTTTTTTCATACCTTCTGCGTTTGTGTTGTAGCTAGGTTTCGTGCCGCAGCCCCGTACCTGTTAGTGCTGTTTGTGTGTGTTTCATGTTCCTTTATTCATGGTACTATTCTTGCTTTGCAGGTGATTGTGGATTATTTGACAATTTGGCCTTGCCTGTTCGTTCCTGTGCCTGTGCAGCTTTAGAAAGGCCTTGCAAACCAGTTGAACCTGCAACTGTTTTAGAGGTGAGGTGTCCTCTTTTTTTTTCCCCTGTTTTGTGTTATCTGGTAGTGCTTGCTCATCCAAACCGACCTGCACTTCTTCTCATTTCTCAAAGAAACACACGTACTTGCAATCTTCATTTATTGTGCAGGTAACAGACCTGTAGTTTATGTGAGACATATTGGTATGACTGTATGTTTGTATGAGGTCCAGCTATCTTCTTGAATTTGTGCTCTTATCATTTATTTCATTTTGTCTGCCTTTTGTTCACTCTATCTAGAAGTGGTAATATGGAATACCCATATTGTGCCCTTACTAATGATTTGAAACGCGAGATGCTTGTGACACTGCAGTGACATTGAAAAAGTGCACGATTAAACACCAGTTACTGACTTTTTTTTTAAATGCCGTTGTTCATTCTTACCGATGTTTTGCTGCTTCTGCTCTTGGTTGGCATCTCAAGGTACCCAATATACTTGAAGTTTTTTGTGTTACAAGATATCTCTGCTTCAAATTGTTGTGTAAAAATGAGTATATCTTTGCTAATGTGCTCATTCAGCTTTTGCGTTGCTATTGGATATGTTATGTATTTGGACATCATTTTGCCGCCATGTTAGCACTGTTGCCCATTGATGTCAGGATTCTTATTGTTTCTTATTAAAACATTTGCTCCTTTCTCTGTTGGGGATCTCTGTTCTTGGTATGTCCTCTTTTACCTACCGATTTTGAGGAAGTATATGGATTGGTCGTGAACAAAAGCATCGTGGCAGCCTCCTGCCTGACAATCTGATTGCAAGTAGGTTCCTTGCTCGCTGATTTGATAGTATCATCGTTGTTATATTCTTGAGTGTAGGCAGTGCCATCTTATACTCCCTTTAATTTATTAAACTTAATAATATAAAAATTATATGATTAGATTAGTCTTGAAAAATACTTTAAGAAAAGTATACATGCATCATTTTTTAATAAATATTTAATAGAAAATGAAAGTCAAAATTACATTTGGAAGACCGTGTCGTTGTCCAAAACGAACTCTAATTTGAAACGGAGGGAGTATATTACTATGTTTGTTCAATAGATGACCTCCTGTGCATTTGCTTCTTAGTTAGAGGTACTATTTAATGTGGAGTGTATGGATGAACGGCAGCGCACAAGGATGACCTCCTGTGCATTTGTATCCTATCAGGCTGCATGGATGAACGGCAACGCACAAGGCGTCGAGAGTTGAGAACATGCAAGAAATGTGCGGCAGGGGCGATCTATTGGGTCCGTAGAGCCTTCTAAATTTCCCACTAATGCTAGTAGTTAAGTGTTGCTTCACCAACAGAGAGGACAAGCAGCAACACAATTGTCTGTAGCATTTGTAAAAAGGATGCCTAACTAAATGCTACTCTGTATAATCCAATGTTTGTAATGTATTATATATGGACCATGTATTACATACATGTACTGACTTTTCCTCTAACTGTCTCCTCACTCTACGTGGTGAGATTCATCCGACAGGCAGTCCTTCAACCAAGATTATACAGGTCCCGTATCTGTTTAATTCAGCTAAATACATAGTAGTGTGCAACTGCACGATGGGCAACAACGGCCTATAATAATAGATTCCTCAAGATTATAGGAACACTAAACTATTTAAAAATTATTTTATTACACATTCATAAGTGTGTTTTGCAGCTACTTAACTTCTCAATTCAACCATAATCTTATTTGAAGTTCCAAGAGGCACGCTGGCGCGGCGTAGTGCGCAGGCTTAGCTAGTTACTACAGCCCATGCAGTATTGTATAGGCGCACACGCTGGCTGTGACGTGTAGGACACGAGACGATGGAACTGCTCAACTGCATCCATCTCTCGCAGCAGCGCAGGCGCAGCCAACACATCTCAACCATGCATTCAAGTGCGCCGATCGAGCGAGAGCTGGCCATGTTAGTTACCACCTGATTTTTGCTCTCGTGTCTGCACATGCGACTCTGGCGTGCTGACTCCCTGAACCACACGTAGTACTACATTTTTGGAATCTAAAGAATCTGTCGTCCGAATTGGATCAGGTGTGAAAATAGTGATGCCTGACGATGCTGACACGGTGTGAAAATGTTGTCAAAGAGTCAGTCTCAAGTGTGAAAGAACAGACGAGGAGGATTTGACGCAAAGAATTACTACTAGTACTCCACTATGGTAGTGTGTGCGTGTGTGTGTGTGCGTGTGTGTGTGTGAGAGAGAGAGAGATAGAGAGAGAGAGAGAGAGAGAGAGCGTGTCTGGTGTTTCACTTACTACGTTACGTGTGCGCCAAAAAGCCAAGAACAAATTGGGACACCGCCGCCGCGTCAGCAGCTGAACCTGAACCGCTGGTGATCGATGTGGATGGAATGGCCTAGCTCGATGTTGTTTTGATGTTGCCGTCACCAATGGATTCATTAAATTACAGTATTTACTAGCCAAAAGAGGGGGTCGGTCTGATATTGATAGATCACTACTAATATTTAACGGTTGACCATTCAAAAAAATATTTAACGGTTGATGGCATGCGTGTAATATTGGGAGAAAGGAAACTTGTTTGAGAAGAGAAGAAAGCACGTGAGATGATATATGGACACGACTTCTTGCATTTGCATCGATCGAGTCAAAAATGTAAGTATTGAGTTGATCCAGACAAATATGCTTGCATGCATATGGACATGCCATTTGCCCAATGGCGTCATCGTCTTCTCTCGTCTGATTTTGATTTGATGGATCGTGAAAATACTTAGGTCGTCGTCATCCAACTAATTAATAATCCACGTACGAATAATATGTGTCGTCAAAGGATGAAGCAGTTGGCGGAGGACGACCAAATTCGAAACTAAACGAACGAGCTGTCGTCCCACCAATCGGAAGCTAATTCTATATGAATGAATGTTTCTAGAACCCTTCCCTTCCCTTCCCTCGACAATTATTCTCTACACATCCGCCATGCATCGATCTCCATCGTCGTCGTCGTTGACAACCTCTCGCTTTGGATCATCGATCGGTGAAATCTCTCAAGTGAATGTTTTATGGGGGCTTAGTTTAATCTGTTGGGTTTCTCGTCACTTTTTATTTGGTTTCCTGCATGCCTGCCAACTTAATTACTTTTCTTTTTAATTAATTGTGTGGAAGCTTCGGATATACGTAAAAGGGAGAGAGGATCAGATGACGTGCCCTTTATTTCTTGTGATGAACGAAACGACGCGTGGCTGTTCTCAATTTGTTTCTTTTTTGGCAACCTGTGGCTTTCTCATAATTAATTTGTAGTGATTCCCGTTGGCATGCATGGGTCCATAACGAAAGACGATGCTCCGTTGTAGAGAACCGTATTGCACTTCGCAGCATTCCTTTCTGTTGTTTCTGGTGGATCCTCCTTGTGGATGGATGGATGGATGCATGCAACTGAGACTCTGCCATCTTTTATATATAAAGCATGGCTCTTTTCAATTTACTATTTCAACTAGCCATTGATTTGCTTTGGAGCGAAGCTGCAATTCTGCTTACTATCATATACTAGTATATGGTTTCGTCACTTTGATTTACGACGTTCCAACGGTGCCTAATAACATTATTGTACACGAAACAAGTTCAGATCGATCCATCATGCCAGTTGCCAGAGAAGTACGTGAGCTAATACTCGTGAGACTTTCGCTGCAAAAATCGCACGTCTCACAATTTTTTTACTCCTGTGTACGTCTGCAGTCATAACCATACTACTAGTACTAGCGTGTGGCACACAAAATATATCTTGCATTTTTAATATTATTATTAATATTATGTTGGGCACGTGATGACGTCTCTTACGCCTTGGAGAAATATCCTATACGTAGTACATCTCTGTAGATCGATCTGTATACCCAATTGGGTAATTTGGTTAGCACATGATCGAGCTGGCCATGCATGTTACTTGTTGACTGTCTCTCTCCACATGTGAGCGTGCCTCCGTCGTGTATATATACAATTCCGTTTCAGATTGGATCAGAGTACGTTGGAATTGTTAATCATCGGTTCGACTGATTATATATTCAGACGTACGGAGAGGAGGATCGGAGCATAACCAGTACTACGTAGTAGCAAACTCGATAGTACATCGTACCTCCTGCGTAACAAGTACGGAATACAGTACGTATGTATACTTTCTTTTTTGTGAGAAGAAGAAGTGAAGAGAGAAAGAAGAAAAGGAGAGTGCAGAGGTGGCTCGGCCGGGGTGTTCACGTGTGCCGCCAAAACAAAAGCTACCTCAGCTCCAGAAGAAATCGGGAAGAGCTTGAAGAGCTCGTGCAGCGTGGGGAGGTTTTTACACGTTTTCGATAAAAAAAAAAGGATTTTTTTTTACGGACCTGGTATAAGTAGTAGTAGTAGTAGTAGTAAGTACGGAGTATAGAGATATTTTTGACTTGATGCAGAAGAAAAGTAGTCAAGTAGAGTACCACTACCACCGTTGCAGATGCAGTATACACACGTTGTTCACACTTGGAAAACGAACTACTACTGCTACTAGTACACTGGTATTCTTACGGATCGAATTCATTTTGACCACGAAGCTCTATTTCTTATTGACAAAATCTTCATTGTACGGTTTTCATCGAACTGCAACCGCTACTACAAATGATGTACTCTCCATTCGTCGTTCACTCCAAATAAACGAGTACTAGTACGGAGTAGTTGATATCATCAAGAAAATAATTTTAATTTAGAAAAATATAACTATAATTTATTCTGATAACAACAATTTTTTTGAAAAAAAACAGAGCAAGAAATATGCTTTGCCGATGGAGTACGTACGTGTTCTCCCGGGCCCAAGTGGTGAATTTCAGTGACGACCTATGCAATTCTAGCTGACCAACCTTGTCTGTTAATAATTAAAGAGGGGAAGAATTTGGATGTATTTACATGCACACCATGGATGTAATGAACGAATAAATTGTGTGGAGGATTTGCGTCCGAGCAATTATTAAGCGTAATCTTGCACGGCATCGGTTGAACATCCTTGTGCACAAGCTTATTTATCAGCTTTACACACAAGAAAAACGAAAAAAAAAACTTAGTATTTATCAGCTACTACTAGTACATGCAACATATCAATTTTTTGCGCGCTAAATAAACGAACGAAAAACATCGCTAGAGCAAGCAAAATGCAGAGCCACATAAACTTACGATATGCACGTGGTGTTCCACCTTAAAGATTGTTGTTAGGCCGTCCTATCCTAAACAGGGCACCTCTCATGCTGCAGATTACAGTACGTATTACAGAACGAGAGAGCCGTAAGAGATTAGTACTCCTGTAGTACAGTATTGTATTACAGTACTGACTACTTATAAACAACAGCTCCATACATAACACCACCGACAAGAAAAAGCTAGAGAGCCACTTATCTGTCAGTAGTACACGGTGTACCGGTCCTGCTGTCAGAGAACAGTTTCATCCCTAACACATCATCATCTCTTCGCGTGTTGTCTTTGAGCGTGATTCTTGACGTTTTGTTTGTACCTTAAACAGTCCTCACGAAGTAGAAGGTCTTTTTCTTTTTTTTTCCTTTCCTGCTTCTTGACAGAAGTATTTGTGCATGCGTTGAAATCTGCCTTGACCATTCCTGGTCCTTGCTGGCCCTCCTCTAAACAAACGATCGAGACAGGTGTTAGTACAGTGGTTTCAGATACTACTAGCTAGTACGGATCGTAAACCTTCCGTAAAAACTGGGAAGCACAGAAGCATTATTATTATAAACCAACAACAAGAAGAGATGCACTTCCGTAACACTATACTAAGGGTGTATTTGGTAAGGTTCCAGATTTTTTTAGAAACGTTTCAGATTCAGATTCTCCAGTGAAACGTTTCTCTATTGAATCAGAATCACTTTTGTGAAATCGTTTGGCTCATTTGCTGAAACGTTTCAGATTCAGCTAAAACAAGAAGAAAATAAATTAGAATCACCGAGAATCACTTGAAACATCCTTTTAGGTGATTCTCATTCCTAGTATAAAAAGAATGAATCATTTCAAATGATTCTGATTCGAATCACCTGTGAAAAATACCGTTTGGCTCTGATTCTAGTGATTCATAGCTGAATCGAAAGTGATTCTTGCAGCCAAACGTACCCTAATTACAGTTGTTGCACAGGCAGTCAGCGTACGTTGACCGCCGAGCGTGACCAACTGACCTTCCTGCTCTGTTCCCAGCAGACACCCATCCACTAGTGATCAAGGCAAATGGAAGACCCGGCTTCACCCTGCTACGACCTTTTCGTCGCCGTTTAATCTGCTCCCCCGTTTAAAGACGCCTCCACCCATCAGACTTGACCGGAATCATTGTTACTCTACTCTGTCTTACTACTTTCAACTTAGTACAAAATGCTCAGAAATCTCTTTATTTTGTATAGTATTCATTATCTTTCTAGTATTATCCTCAAGAAAGTGGATTCATACCACTCTGGTATTATAGTAATGATCGCTATTGCCAGTCATCAGAGGCCTTTGTTCTGAAGATGAGATCTGAGTCATCGGAGGTTGATGCAGTGAAAGAGAGCGAGAGGGCAGGCACCAGTCAGTAATTATTGCCCGGCACAATCACGGATTAGTCTAGTCTAATCATCCGGGCGTACTAATGATAAAGCACGCAGCCAAAGCAGGCTTTACCGGTGTCGGAATCTTCCCCCTTTGTTTGATCTAATCCCACGCGCCTTTTTCACCACGTGCATGTGTCAGTGTGACACAACTGGCTGGAAAGCCAAATACACGTACAGTGGGATTGGTTTTTTTTTACAAAAAATTCGGATACATATTTGTGTATAGAAAGAAAAAAACGAGCGGGAAAAGGAGAGGCAGGCGAAATGCGCAACGGAACGGTGCGTACGCCAGCGGTTGCTGCCAGCCGCCTTTAATGGACGAAACTACCCCCCGAATGGTGGGAGAGAGAAAAAGAGAAGCAGGCAAGCGACAGAGGAGGAGGAGAGAGAAACCGCTGCAGAGCGAGACGAGAGGGAGCAGCAACGCCGCAACGGCCACGAACCAACACGACCTCCCAGGCCAGGCGCAGCGCAGAGAGGGGAGAGAGAAACCAGGCAGAGCGCAACGACGAGCAACGGAACAAGGCGGGCGCGCGCGGCGAGGAGGGGGCGGGGGGGAGGCCGGAAGGGGCGCGACCGTTCGCCACAAGGGTCCAACCGCGTAGCCGCGGCGCCCGAGGCACAAAGAACACTGCCCGCACATCCATGGTCTTGGCGCACGACGCGGCGGCAGCCCAGTGAGTCACGGGGGTCGTCGCGGGTTGCAGATGAAGATGTCCAGGAAGCAGCAGCCGCGGCAGGAGGAAGGGTCAGCGGAGGAAGCGGGCTCGGGGCGGGGCCCGCCGCCGGCCGGGGAGGCGGACGGGAGGACGGTGGTGGTCGGCGTGCGCGCGGACTCCGAGAGCCGGGCGCTGCTGACCTGGGTGCTGGTCAATGTGGCGGCGGCCGGGGACCGCGTCGTGGCCGTCCACGTCGTCCTCGCGTCCGCGGCCGAGGCAGCCGCCGCCGCGGTCGACTTCGACGCCATGCTCGGCGTCTACGAAGGATTCTGCAACCTCAAGCAGGTACCGTAGCTTTCTCCCTTACCCTGCCCTCACTTTTGCCGTGCCATTAATTTCACTTGGACGCAGCATGTGAAACCTTCCCCCGCTTTTTTTTTTTTTGCATTATTGTTATTTCTCCGCCCTTTTTCTTTTTTTTTCCTGGGTTGGAAAGATTGGATTTATTTTTTTTCTGTTGTTGCAGCGATTCCTCCGGATTGTGTGGGGGATTTTGCGGGTTTGTTTTTGTGCTTGGCTTTCGGATTTTCTTTTTCCCGCTTGCCTGCCAGGTAGGATTTCCCTCTCTTTTTTGGGGGGCATAATCTGATTTCCGTTGACACTTGCGGTTTCTGCTAATCCCATGATTTTCTAATTTTACATTGCAATTGCAAAAAATGCGATTCTCACTTGATTTATTATGGCCTTCCTTCTATGAATCAGTTACCATTCAGTGATTTTGCAGTGGGGAATTCTTCCCCCAAAATCTATCTAGGCTTGCGGCCGAATGAAATCTTGGCCCAACATCGCGTGCTTCTAACTAATGAAACTTCTTCCTGCAGATCAATCTGAAGGTGAAGATTTGCAAGGACTCCTCCGTTCGCAAGGCGCTTGTTCGTGAGGCCATCCTGTTTGAGGCCGCCAAGGTTGTCGTCGGCGTCACCAAGAAGAGACGCGCAATTTCGTAAGTACCACCAGTCCACCACCAAAGTTTGGACGCTCACTGTTTTCCACTATCGAAGCTTGTTCGTAAGCCTTTATTCAGTCTATGATTAACTCCACTCGTGCAACTGTTGCTTTGGGTTCTTCAGGTCCTCGCTGTCGGTTGCGAAATACTGCGCGAAGAAGCTGTCCGCAAAGTGTGCCGTCCTCGCTGTGAACAATGGCAAGATCGTGTACCGGAGAGAATCGAACGCCCACTCAGGCAAGGTCTCTGCAGACGTTGCTTCGTGCGGTGACGATGAGATGTATTGCGTAGTGCCCTTCCAGACCCGTCAGGGTAAAGAGGACGACACATTATCTTTAGGTGATCCTAGAGATGATGCTGGGGGTGACAGCACGCATGATGGTGGTACCCAATGCAGTAAGCCAGAGGACACCACTACGGAAGAACAGCCAAAGTCAAATGTGGACCCTGTGGATTTGTCAAGTGATCAGGTTCAGATTGGCACAGATCGTTCTTGCAAGGTTGAAGAGTCAACGGCTGAAGTGAAAGATGAGACTGCCACCGAGCTTCCAGGGAACGGTGCCAGCGTCCTATACTGTGTGCTTCCGGACAGGAGCTGCGATTCAGTTGCAAGTACTTCAAGTAGGCAAGACCATGATTCTGTCGATCTGCCTGCTGAAGGGGATGGGGAGCTATACTGCATATTGCCCCCCAGGAATGGTCATTCAGCCAGGAGTACTGGTGATTCAAAGCGTTCAACTGCCACTCAGAATGCTGATCTGTACTGCCGGCTGCCCAGAAATGGACGTTCTGGTAGGAGTTCTGGAGGGTCCAATCGCTCTACTGGTATAAAGGGTTTGATAAGGCGCAGCAGTAGTTTCTCCAGTGATATTCATCTAAACTCTCAGACGTCATCACCTGTTAAGAAGGATGGCTCCGTGTCCATGGCTGCCACCAAACGGCCTTCTTCCACGTTATGCACAGAACCTGAGGACTCGAGAAAGGACATTACACAAAATGCTGAAACTCCCTCGGATTCTCCCATGTCACTGAGAAGGTTGATAGAAGGAAGATCTGATCGCTGTCGCCTTCGCCGGAGATTCTTTAGCCATCACAGAAGTTCATCTTTGGAGTGGGCGAAGAATTCAATGGTTCAATGGGCAATGAGGCTTCCAAGCCGTTACGCTTCAGTCCATCCAGACAGCAAATTAATGAAATCGGATGCAAGTCCAAGGCTAAATTGTGATTCTGAAACTGAATCCACTTCGGCTGTTGAGTCAGAATCTATGTTCTCATTTGCTGTCTATGATATCGTATGGCCTCCAAGCGAATTGGAATCTCTTCGAGAGAAGTACAGTTCAGTTTGTAGGCTGTTTAGTCATGAAGAACTGATACTTGCTACAGCAAACTACTCAGCTGGTAATTTATTTGGCCTTTCAAATCAGCATTACTTTGGTATATAAATGCTTCTTTTGATCTTGATTTCTATTATGGTGATGCAGATATGCTAATTGGGAAGGGTGGAACCAGCCAAGTTTATAAGGCACAGCTTGATGACGCCACATATGCAGCTGTTAAGATTTTGAAGCCATCAGTTGATGCCATACATGAGTTTGTTACGGAAATTGAGATTGTAACCACCTTACAACACGAAAATGTTGTTGCATTAAGGGGATTCAGCTTTGAGAATTTTAGACTTGTGTTGGTATATGATTACATGCCCCAAGGAAGCTTGGACAGAGCTCTTCATGGTAAGTGTCCGTGAAATATTCCATTTCTTCAGCCTCTGACCTTCATTCTAGCTTCTTATTTGTTACTGCTATTGTTTTTCAGGCTTGAATGATGACAAGAATTTCCTTAGCTGGGAGAAAAGAAATAAGATAGCAATTGACACTGCAAGAGCACTTGAGTTTCTGCATCTTGGTGCTGTGACCCAATCCGTGATTCACGGGGATATTAAATCTTCTAATATCCTTCTTTCAGAGGATTTTGGTGCACGGGTAAATAGCAAATCAACTTTGCAAATATCAGTATTCCTGTTTCTAGTTTAAGAAAAAGCCTAGACATGTTTGATCAGCGTTGATTCTGCCTGTGACATCAATGTTTGGGAAACTTTCAGCTATGTGACTTTGGGCTGGCAAAACAAGTGTCCGCTGCGACTCCTCACCTAACCTGTACAGACATCACTGGAACCTTCGGGTCTGTATCTTATCTCGCTATGCTTAGCTGTTGATTTTAACTTTAGCATCAAATCTGAAATGCCTAACTAACTACTTTTGTGACAGGTACTTGGCTCCTGAGTATTTTTCGTATGGGAAGGTAAATGAGAAGATCGATGTCTATGCGTTTGGAGTTGTATTACTGGAGATTATTTCAGGAAGGAGGCCCATTACACCAGGAAATGCAAAGGGCAAGGAAAGCCTGGTTGGATGGGTAAGTGACCTTTTGAATGCTAGTTGGCCTATAAAATTCCCTAAGAACAAAATGGCTGCCACATATTTGCCCTTTGGTCCCTTTAAAGTTAAAACATGATGGCATTAAACCTGAAATGGTATTTACAGGTTCCATTTATCGCATGATTACTGCTCCACAGTTTCTGATAATTTTTCATTCATGGTTTCAGGCAAAGCCTTTACTAGCCAGTGGAGAAATTAAAGAATTGGTGGATCCGTTGCTGGGGAATGATTACGACTGTGATGAAATGGAGAGGATGACTCTTGCCGCTTCACTGTGCACAAGGACGTCTGCTCAGTCTCGACCAGAAATGGCTCAAGTAAGACCTCTAGCTAGCTACATGAAAAATAAGATACACCAGCAATGCTTCAAAACATATCAAGAAATTTATTTTCTACATTTCTGCAATCCAGGTGCTGCAACTGCTTCAAGGAGACGATGAAACCATCGGTTGGGCAAGGGCGCAATCCACGGCGTGTTTCGACGGCTCGGACGAGGAGGCTGCGCTTCCTGGCTCAAATATGCAGTCACATCTTAGCCTCGCACTGCTTGGAGTTGAGGACGACACCCTTTCGCATTGCAGCACCGAACGGACGGTAGATACTTCAGCGGATGGCTACTTGAGCCGGTCGTCGAGCTTCGACTAGCGCTTTCTTTCCTTCACCTTGAGTGCCAACAACGTGCTGAGTCGAGCTGTTTGTATAGTTGATCATGTGCTGCTACCACTGTCGATTGGTTAGGATGGTGACTGTTGAGAAAAGGTTGCATTCTCAGGCAAACGGGAATGGGAGTCGTGCTCATTTAGCGTGCAGATGTAGTAGTGTTGCTAATATTAGTAGTTAGGAGTATGTTTTGTTGTAGATTTTCTTCTGACCCTCGTTGGTGCCCCTGGGCCAAGAAATGCAACTACGCTGTCTATGTTTTTTCTTGTGGGTCATGGTCGAAACGAAGCGATTTGAAGTTGCTTCTGCTTCTGCTGATCCATCTCAAATTGTTCCGTAGTGCTAGTCTGTATACTTCCTGAATTCCTTTAACCGACGGTGAAATGTGAAAGCTTGAAAAATCGACACTGCCTTACCAACTTGCCAGATGAAACATCATCATTCACTTGCCACCTCTACCCAACAAAATAATGGTGGAAGTTATGCTTGGGTGCTGTACTGCGCAGTTTTCCAGGGAAACGGCGTTCTTGACTTGACTCATTCTGGCTGCCGATAGTTGAGATACAGCGAGGTGAGAGGTCCAGCAATAAAGGGGGGTGGCTGTGCAGTGCGCGCGCACCCCCATCTAGCACGAGCAGCAGCATGGACGCGGGACGGCCCACAGGACGGTGCACAAGGACACCAGATCCACTTCTCGTGTGGGCCTGTTGGCCGCCACACACATATCTTCAGAATATGATGACGCCATCAGGCTAGTAGTACTATTCTAGAGCAGCGATGATACGATTAGCGACGTGAGGGCCATTATTCACCACAGATTAGCCTTTCGGTTGTTTTATTTGGGGAGAGACGAAGAAAAATGATTCGAGGATGGATATTGGTGCTGTTTTGGGCTTCATCCGTCCCCTCGTGCTTTTGTGGGCCGGGCCAATGTCTCCTTTTTTGTTCTAAGTCCAGTCAGTTTTAGATGGACCTAGTATTTGCTTTGACCGGGCCCAACAGACTGTACCCGTTACCTGGAGCAAGCAATAGACCGCACTGCACTCTCCTTGGTATACGCGCACCAAGAGGGAGAAAAAGAAAGAGAGAGATGAAGACGAGGAAATCATTCCAAACAATTTAGAGCGGTCTTCGGAATCACTAGCTCTAATCTTTGCAGATTCTTTTACACTGTCAGCACTCTGTCACGAACACGACGAGTAACAAAGGCATGGCGTGGTGTAGACTGTCAGCCATGATCCTATATTTTACATTAATATAATCTGGTTTTACGTGCAGTAGAGCTCGACTCTGGGACGTCGACGTCGATGGGCCATCCAGAAACCAAAATTATTACTACTAGTGGTGCGGCACATGCTCCGTCAACCTCGTCTGCCACTGTCAACCCTTTATTAATTTCGGTGCATGTTTCATTGCTTGCTCAGCCGCCCTAACATGCACGCAACTGCTGCTTTGTACTACTACTTGTAGTAGCTTCCGATCGGTTTATAAACATTACTCTACATATGGGTTTCCCCGCTCGACTACTAGTACTAGTCCGCCTCAGCCAGCTCAAGGAGGAGTCGAGGGACAGAGCAGAGGAGAGGACAGAAACAGAGCAGAGCGCACGGCACAGACACAGTCACACAGAGACAGAGCGGAGCCCGCGGCTGCTGATTATGGCGCCGCCTGACGAGTCATTCAAGAGGCCCGGCACCATCCCCTTCAAGTGGGAGGTCCAGCCAGGCATCCCGAAGAAGCAGCAGGAGCGCGCCGCGGCGGCGCTCCCTCCGACAGCGACTCCAACTCCAACCCCACGGCTGGCGCCTCCGCCTGCGGCCCGCGTCGTCGTCGGCAACCTCGCCTCCTCCGCGTCGTGTCGACGGCAGAGCTCCGTCGTCGTTTCCTTGGCACCACCGCCGGCGTCGCCGTCGTCCACGCATCATTGGCGGTCCATGTCCGCGCGCTTCGCGACGTCGCTGGTGCTGCTGCCGTTCACGCGGCGGCGGCGGCCGCGGCGGATCCGGACCAAGGACGACGACGACGACGACGACTTCTGCGTCCTCTACGGCGAGAAAAAAGATCGCGTAGCCGCCTCGTAGTCTAGATACAATATCCGTTACATATAGATGCAGTATATACATATACTGCTTCATGTATATCCAGAACCTGTATAAGTTGTATATGCAGCCTGTGTATAAGTATACAAACAATCAACGAATTTTGGTCGACCTTTGACATAATAGTACATATTTTCTCGGCTCTGGAATCATCACTTTCATCAGCAATAAGGAATTGCGGTTGTCACACACTTGCTGAGCAAAAGTCCTCTGCTCTGCTTGTATGGTGGTACGAAGGTTTCCGATGGGCCGGGCCTACAAAAGCTTTGGACAAAGAATAAGTGAGAGCTTCTGGACTCGCCCAACAAGAGAGTGGACCAGATTTCAATGAGCACAGTACTACACTACTTATCAAGTGGCCATGTAATGCTGATTAAGCTAGTGTCTGCATTTGCGGAGCGGGTTCGACGATTTGATTTGTACGGCGAGACGAAACAGAGAACAGTTTGGTGGTGTTCCTCCTGGGTCGTGTGCGGCCCATGTACTACGTAACTGCGCTTTCCGAGGCCACACGTACGGCCGGGTACTCTTCAACGTGCAACCCTCTGGAGACTCAGGCATACGCTCCTGTATAGTACGGTACGTACGGGTACTAGTACTTCTACGAGTTTGGTCAAAACGAAAAGGAAAGGCCCATACCTTTGCATATGCGCCTGGGCGTGGGCCTGTCACGGACGTCGAAACCATATCCACGGACGCACAGTGCACAGGGTACTGTACCGTCGTGTCGCGTCAAACTGAGCGCAACCAGACCAGTTTGGAGCAGTGATTCGGCTGCTTCGTTTTGGCATTATCGCCTACGTACTTCCTGAATCCTGATCGTGGTGGTCTGGTCCACCAATTAGTACTACAGTAGTACGGAGTAATCGAGACGGCCGCCGGGCCAAAGCACTGCAGTCTGCAGCTAGCCGGTCGGTTCTTCATTTTGGCCCGGCCGCCACGCCGCCGCGCTGCAGGATTCTCTGGTCTCTTGGCAGTCCCAGTTTCCAGGGATTTGTTGGTGATACCCCACAAAGTCTGGGATCCCTGAATTCCTGCACGCTTAACTATTCCAGGCCAGCAGGTCTGTCCGCTTGCGGCCGGTTGGACCCACGCGGTCTATCCTGAACCTGAATCACGCAGCATTGACATTGCTGTCAGTAACCTAAAAGGTGATGAGTATTGATACGACCGGCACATTACTGGCCAGCAGTACTGCTACTCTTTCCTATAGACTTCCCACTAAAAAGCCGGCCGACTCGTCGTCATCGAGATTAGTAGTATTCACAGTTTGGTGGTATTGGATGCTCACATCGTCGACGTCCACCGCTCTCTCTCTCTGCAAAAAGAACCATTTCGTTTTTCTTAAGGAAAAAAGTAGAGTGAACTTGCGCAGGCCCCCACAGGTCCACGCAACACTGCACCGTGAGTTGGTCGATTCCATTCGTCCCTGTCTTACCCACACGCTTGGTGCACGGGCGACCTTTCTCTGACATAGTCTCGTCGTCGTCGTCCACGTCATCACGAGCTGGCTTCGGCAGCTGTGACGTACTACTAGTAAAGACATATTGTTATGTCTGTTACGCATACGACGAAAGTGCACGCGCACTGCAACAAGCCAAGGCAGGTTCGTCGTGCGTGGCGTGTACCGTATGCTAGTACTAGTACTCTCTTACTTTCTCGTTCAAAAATCAATGAAAATTATGATCTTACAAACGATATACTATCTGAGGAACGGATAGTGAGAGTCCACGTAAAAGTTGTGGTGCGCCCTCTTGGTTGCAAGGCACGTACCAGAGCTGGTAACCTTAATTACGTGCATATCTGCCTGCTGTTTGTGGATTACGTAGCCGAGATGGATGGGGACGCTTAACAAATATCATGTTTTTACAGTATCTGCAACGGATCGGACTGGCTGCCGTTCGCGCCTCGCCGGTAACGCGACGACGTGGATTATCACTTTAACAGAGCTTTGCAGCTGCCTCCTCCCAAAAAGGGGAATATTAGAAAGCGGCTTTACACAAAGCAAAAAATCAAACAGGATCAGGCATACAGTTAGCATATTGGTAGCCTCGAGCCCTCGACCTGGATGATGGCGAGGGAGAGAGCCAACAACAACAAAATAAAAAGCCGATCGAGAGCCTCCTGTTTTTTTTTTCTTTTTCTTTTTCTTTTCTTTTTTCCAACAAAGGCATCGCGCCATCGCCATCCCACTACGCTACACCTATTTATCTAGTACTAGCACGTATCTCGAGTCACTAACTAGCAGTTTTTGCTCGTCGTATGTGAGGTCATTTTCCAAGCGGCAGGAGGTGAATGAAGGCATGCAAACCCACTTGACTTTTGCGATAGATAATCCATGGGGTGATCGATGCCGCTAGAAGAAACATGCAACTTTGTTGTTGTTGCAACAACATCAGCAGCTCATCGCTCAATCAATGTGAGTGAGTAGTAATAGTAGTGTTCGGCGCTACCAACGACGATAGATCTCTAGCCAGACCCAGCCAGCACAGGCCCCTGCATCGATCGATCAGCGGCTGCTAGCACGCACGCGACACAAGGGCTAGCAAAACGCCGGCCTGGGCCGGTGGCCTGGTGGCCTGGTCATCATCACCGACTCACCGTCATCATCAAACGCTAGCTCACCCGCTCTCAGATGCTAACAAGGCTGCACCGACTACTACTACTACTACTACTACTGCTATGTTTGTTGTACTAGTGACATACTAGGCGGGTGAGGGTGTCTCTACTATTAAGGCCGACGCACTCGGCACTCCCTGATTGATGATTACACGTCGGCGCTGGGAACAACAAGCAGCTTCGTCCCCTCCTCCTCGTCGGCGCCCGGCGCGGTCGTCGTCGTCATCTCCAGCCCGGCCAGCTTCTTGGCGCGCAAGGCCTCGACGTGCCAGTCGGTGCGGCAGACGACGGCGAGCAGCACGAGCGCGACGCAGGCGGCCTGCGCGGACAAGAGCCCGTACCAGAGCCCGCTGAACCCGGCTCCGGGGTTGGCGCCGAACGCGAGGTACACCGCGACGGGGGTGCCCACCAGGTAGAACGAGAGCAGGTTGATGCGCGCGCCCACGGCGGGCCGCGCCGTGCCGCGGAGCACGCCGCACCCCGTCGTCTGCGGGCAGTTGCCCAGCTCGCAAAGCCCCACCACCGGCATCGCGGCGGAGGCCAGACGCACAACCGACGGGTCCGTCGTGAAGAGCCGGACCCACGCCCGGCTGAACGCCGACGTCCACGCCGCGTGCATCACGCCCACCGCCATCGCGCACGCGAGCGCAACCATCGCCGCCATACGCGCGCGACGAGGCTTTCCGGCGCCGAGCTCGTTGCCCACCTGCACGCACGTACGATACGACGCGTTGTTGTTCAGTAGTGTTCACGGACACGGACTGTGTCAAACACAACAGTAACTTCAATGTACTCCTACGTAGTAGAGACCGGAGACCCAAACAGTGAACCTTGTCGTTTTGCTCAGTTTCTGAGGCCCGAACCTTGTCTTTTCTACTACTAGTACAGCTATGAACCGAATACCAGACAGAGAAAACGACGAACACACACACACGCACGAGAAAAAAGTCGGCAAATACTGTTAAGGCGTGGCGTGGCGGGCAGTGCCAGACACACGGCTAGTGATGCGAGCTCCATCCATGGATCGCACTGTTCAGACTTTTGAGATGAACCACCACCCCCCCCCCCCCCCCCCCAAAAAAAAAAGGATTGTTTGTCGTCTCTGCAGCGGTAACTTATATCACGTTCTAGACATGGCTTTTTGCTAAAAAAAGAGTCGTGCAAAAAATGAACATTCGCGCCACATGAAACTCAACACGCAGAAATCCTAATAAACCACATTGTTTTTTGCTAAAAGGAGAAAAAAAAAACTTATTGTCGCCAGGAGGTGAAGAGTAAGGGCGGGCAACCGCAATAGGATCTGGACGAGGGAACACACGCATCACCGATTCACCATCACTACCCAATCAAAAACAAAATTCGTGACTGACAAACACACTAGCCAAACAAACAAAAATGTTGTTAACTTTTACTACTAGTACTTACTTTGTGCAAAGAGTGCATTGCATGCATGCCTAAACAAGTAAAAAAGTGATTATATGATTAAACACTAAAAAGACATGTTCAAGTGGATGAAACGGGGTTGGTTCATGAGCTGCAGCCCGTCTTCTATATTCTGATGAAAAGCAGAATAGCGTGTTGCCTCCGAATTCCAAAGGAATATCTCTTCACTCAAGAGAGAAGACACAAAAGAGAGAGAGAGAGAGAGAGAGAGAGAGAGAGAGAGAGAGAGAGAGAGAGAGAGAGAGAGAGAGAGGAACCCAAGATACGTACTAATCCGATGACGCTCGCAACAACCGGATGGAACAACAACCTCGCCGACGAGAAACACGCCGGCCGGCCATGTTTCTAGTAATAACCTGAAGGCAATTTTAGGGTGCAGACTCCTATCCACGAGCAAATCGTCTAAAGGCTCGGAAACAACAAACCGAAACGACCTCAATCCCGGGGGAAAAAATCGGGGGGATCAGTTTCGACCTCACAGGTAGTACGAATATTGACGCACAGCACAGGTTCATGTTGTAATGCTTACCCGGGTGGACACGCATGCCGCGAGCGCCATGGGCACGGTGTACATGAGTCCGGTTGTCTGGATGAGCACCCCCGCGGCGCCGACGGCGGCGGCGGGGTTGGGCAGGTACCCCGCGAGCACGGTGACGACCTCGTACCACCACCACTCGAGGCAGACGCTGACGCAGCTGGGCACGGCGAGGCTGGCGAGCCCGGGCAGGCCGCTGGCAACGGCGGCGGGGCGCGCCCAGCCCCTCCACGTGTCGTCGCAGGCGCCGGCCCAGCGGACGTACGCGAGCAGGAACAGCACCATGTTGGTGTTGGTGAGCGCCTGCGCGACCGCGACGCCGCGCACGCCGAGGCCCAGCCCGAAGACGAGCAGGACGTTGAGCGGGACGTGCAGGGCCACGGCGAGCGCGGAGCAGGCCGCCATGGGCTTGGTGATCCCCTGTGACCGGAGGTACACCCGCAGCGGCTGCAGCACCACGCCGGCGGCCAGGTCCGGGAGCGCGTACGCGGCGTAGGCCGCCGCCGAGGCGGAGATGGTCGGGTCCTGCCCCAGCGCCACCAGGATCGGGCCCACGTTCAGCCACAGCAGCGCGATGGGCGCCGCGGCGAGCAGCAGCAGCAGCACGGCGCGCTGCAGGGACAGCGTGAGCAGCTCGTAGTTGCGCGACCCGAACGCCTGCCCGCACACCGGTTCCAGCCCCGACGCCAGCCCGAACAGCACGCTGTGCCCGGTGATGTTCGTCAGCCCGATGGCCAGCGCGCCGCCCGCCAGGTCCAGCGGGCCCAGCCGGCCCAGGCACAGCACGGACACCAGCGCGCGCAGGTACACCACGCAGTTCAGCGCCGTGATCGGCGCCGCCATGCCGCACAGCGCGCGCAGCTCCGACGACGCCGACGGCTGGTCGTCGTCCGCGCCCACCACCGCCTTCCCTGCCGCTTCCTGGTGCGGCCGGCCCGCCTTCACCTGGACCATCTCTCTCTCTCTCTCTCTCTCTCTGCTCTGTGTGAAAGAGGCAGGAGGAGGTTCCTTCTGGGCCTTCGTTGCCGGCTGCCTCCCTCGCCCGCTATATAAACGTGAATGGCCGCCGCCGCCGTTGGTATTTTGCTTCTACTCTGTCCATTTCCTTCCTGGTCGGTGGCGTACTGTACCCTTTTTTTCTTGTCATTATTTTCTGCTAAAGAAACAAAAAGCAATTCATTTTGCTAGTGTTTAATAGTGCCGATCTGATACAATAAATTCAAAAGACCTCGTCATTAATATTTGGTTTGCAGGATAATTGCACGATTCTGTTCCACCGGCATGCTGCCGTTTCCTGTGATGGAGTATGAATCAAGGTGTGCAGACTTTTTTATTTCCAGAGCGACAGCACGTTAAGACGTACTTTGAATCGTTGCTGTGGACGAACGTCGAACGCGTGCATTATCCGAGTGAGTGACTCACTGACTACTGTACGTTAGGCCTTTTTAGATTTCAGACCTTCAGTGACCTTTTCTTGGTCAATACCACCTTTTTTTAAGGTGTTGGTAAAGATCGATTAAACTATTACTATGTACTGACTAGAATTATTCCTACAAAAGATCTAGCTAATGGTTTAAATAATACTCCTCCTTACTTTTTTTTTTAGTTCAGACAACGCTCAACAGTTCAACTTTAATACATTTTCTTGGTCGTGAACGACAGCAACTGACGAATGGAGGAGTATCATTTTAGGGTATGGTTCAAATAATATCTATCAAGTTCCTCATTATGGTGATGAATAATAATTTTACCCTCTACCCGTTTATCTTGCATCCCTCACACGCACCATTTGAATCCCCATTTGCTGCACCCGGGGATGAGCTATTACGGGCCTCCCACCACCTCCTTGTGGTGCTCTGGATCTAGTATACACGAACCAAGGTGGTTTAAAAAAAAAAAATGTATACACGAACCAGGTGACGAGTAGAGCTCCATTGCATCCACCTCGAATCTGGGTTTCAAGGCCGCCGTTTCCACGGGCCGAGCTCGTAGCCATAGATCCATAGCAATGGTCCAACCCGAACAGTGAGTGACTTGCACCCATGTAACGTTGCTTCTACAGGATACGGTCTGAACCGTGACTTGGGCTGCAGCCAGCCAACAAACTTCTCTCGGCCTCGTTGTGCAGCCCGAGCCCAAGCCAAATTGGTCCAAATCCCTCGCTCCGTCGTGCACGCACCGGCGGCAGGGAAGCCTCCACGCCGCGCACAGCAGCTAGCTTCCCCTCGTCGCCGATGCGGGCCTCCGCCGTCTCCGCCATGCTCTCCAGGAAGAGGTGCTCGTGCGCGCGCGCTGGCGCGATCAATTCATTTCCCGACCCTCCTTTATCTCTCCCTGTGCTTCACGATTCCGTCTCTTCCGGGCTCGTTCCCCTGATTCTCAGCGTTCGTCTCCTCCCAAACAGATGCTTCGCGGCAGCGTGTCGGATCCGGCCGCTTGTCAGGGCGTTCAGCAGCACACCGGCTGCGCCGTTCGATGTGGTGGCCGGGGCGGCGCCCAGGTCGCAGGTACTAGGAGAGACCCCTTCTTCTCTGACTGATGGTTGAGCTGTAGGGTTTATTAGGAACTAGTACAATTTATGACAATGGAATTTTGGTTTCTTGCCAAAACGCCAGATACGATACTAATTCGCAATGCAAATGTAGGATGATGCTAACAAGGTTGGTGGGGTGGAGGCTACTTCTGACGTGCTCGACATTGCTATTGTTGGTGGAGGCATGGTGGGCTTGGCTGTTGCTTGTGCATTGTGTAGGTATTGCTGTTGATGTACTTTCTCCTGCCTTTTGTATGTGCCGCCAGAGTTTAGTTTTCCCTGGAGATTTCCCTTTCAAGGCTTTATCAAACTGCACCTTATAGTTATATGTGATTTACTAAAGTTACGTTTCTCAGATACTACTTATTTATTTTGTGTATGCAGCAACTATGCCATTAACAAAACATCTGAGAGTTGCCATCATCGATAGCAACCCTGCATTGAAGTCAAGAAATTATCTGCCCAAAAACAGTATTCCCGATTCCAGGGTCAGTACTGTTACCCCTGCAACCATTTCCTTCTTCAAAGGTACGATTCTATATCAACGGTGTATGTTACCTTGCTTACTTGCATCCCGATCCAGACTGCTGCAGTGCTGCCCATCTTGTACTGATGTTAACAAATCAATTTTATCTCTTGTATTTGTGTGGCATTTCATCTACATCGACCTTTTATGTTGATACTTGCACAATTTTGTCGCCATTTAGATGGATCAACCATATTTCTATAAGCTCTTGAAGGGGCATTTGGTTTGGTTCGTTACCAATGTTCACCAAGACAAGTCTGGCTGGTGTTTTATTCATGATTATGATTGTGGCTTGATTATATTAATTAGTTCTGACACCAGCTGTTATACTTCATTTGTTATCCATAAATGCTACAAATTTGTGAACCATTTGTCTGCTGTAAGTAACTTTCCTAATTAAGTTTGTCAAAACTGTTTTCCTCATGTTTGCACTATGTTTCTTCATACTTTTTGCAATGAACTACTTTTTTTTTTCCATACATCATTTCTCTCCAAACAAGCTAGCTCTTGCCTCTTGGAGAATAGTTTGGTGATATGGTGGAACTTGTTTTCAAATAGGCATGCCAATAGATTGTAGCGGCAATGCTATTATGTGTTCAGCTGTCATTGTAGATTGGTCATTCTATGTTATGCCATTTTCTAGCAGCTGCGTTTCAATTTGATTGTTACATACCTGCTTTGCTTCTATGTTTCTATTGCATTAACAGCAGTGCCAATGTTAGCATTCTTCTTTGTCACCTATTTCATTGTTTACAGTGATGGCTTAAATTTTTTTGCACTTTTGCTCATTATAACTAAGAAATTAACTTTGTTGCATGAATATGTTTTGAAAGTTTAACATCTTATGTTTTTTTTCTTCGCACATGGCTTATTTGGCTAATGAAAATAGTACTCTATAATGCAGACATTGGCGCATGGGAGCATGTTCAACAACAAAGACATGCTTTCTTTGGTAAAATGCAGGTAATTATATATATGCTTTTATAATTATACAGATTTCTTTCACTTTTATTTTCACATTCAGCCTTGTTCTGGAAATATATTCTTGCTGTGTTCACACTTTGAGCTTTTCTCTATTAGATTTAGTCAACTAAGTGATGATTCATGTGCAAAGTTAATTACATGATTGAATTTACCAACTGTGAGCTGCACAATGGACATACAAGCTTAATATTTTCATAATTATCTAGCTCATTGTCCAGCTGCGATATAAAAAAAATCTTTTATGTCAACCGTCCTTCTGTCTATCTGGCCCATCTCATTGGTTATTTTGGGAAAACTGGAAGAGATGTCCCCATCCTCCCTTGTATTGTATACCCAACCAACCACATAATTAGTTGTTCTACTTAATATTGTATATTTTCTGTGCATGCTAACCAAGCTATTAGTGTATGGTCTATTGTGCAATGCTGCAATTATCACTCAACCATATTTTCAGTCATTAGTACTTGCTTATCCTCACACACAATGACACCATTGGAGCAACTATATCTTTCTTTAGACCATTGATGCGTCAGTTTAGTGCTAACAATGGTAATGGATGCTTTTCTTACGACTGATAGGTGTGGGATTACACTGGACTTGGATATACGAGGTATAATGCAAGAGATGTGGGCAAAGATTACCTCGGGTATGTTTCAATAGAAGCTGTTATTAACTTTCTATCCCCCACCCCCCTCTTTAGTCAATGGTTCATAGCCTTCCATTTGTGCCTATATTGTTTAGATGTGTCGTGGAGAACAAGGTGCTTTGCAATTCACTGCTGTTACGCCTACAGGTTTGTCTGTTCTTTAAACCTTGTATATTGTTGTGATCATGATATGACTTACTGTTTTGTTGTAAAATAAGAGGAACATGATGGTGAAGGCTATCATTCCCATCATTGGTCTGCTTTTATTTGTTATTGATAACAGTCAACTTAGTCTGATGGTTGTCCGCCTTATCAGGAAGAATTGAATGACATTGAAGAGATGATCTATCCTAGCAGATTGGCATATCTTACCTTTCCATCAATGAGAAAACAAGCTGGAATGAGCCCAACATCAAGTGAAACAGCATCTAGCAGTCTTGCTTCGGAAGAGTTACATCACAGTAATTTAGTGAAACTTGACCTCAGTGACGGACGGACTTTGTATTCCAAATTGGTGGTAATAGCATAACTATCTTCTTTTGTGTTAGTTTACTTTTGTTTTAATTCATTTCCTCAGTTTCCTATTCAAACTTTGGTTGCAGATAGGAGCTGATGGTTCCAAGTCCAATGTGAGGCAGATTGCAGGCATAAAAACAACCGGTTGGAATTATCCACAAAGTGCAATTATTTGTACAGTGGAGCATGCTGGGGCAAATGATTGTGCATGGCAGAGGTTTCTCCCTTCTGGTCCAATTGCACTACTCCCAATAGGTGACAACTTCAGCAATATTGTGTGGACAATGAGTCCAGAGGAATCACTGCGCCATAAATCAATGAACCCTGAAGAGTTTGTGAAGTCGGTGAACCATGCTTTGGATTTCGGTTATGGTCCACATCCGCACACTGGTTTTCTTGACCATTACATGGAAAAGTTATTTTCTGGTATTGGTAACACTGCAGCATCTACAAAAGAATGCTTTGAAGTACCGCCAAAAGCAACTGGTGTAATCACTGAGCGAATGGCATTCCCGTTGTCATTGATGCATTCCCATGATTATGTGTCAAAAAGGTTAGCGTTAGTCGGAGATGCTGCTCATACAGTCCACCCCTTAGCCGGCCAGGGGGTCAACTTGGGTTTTGGAGATGCTGCTGCTTTAGCAAAAATCATCGCGGAAGGAGTTTCTGTGGGTTCTGATGTTGGGGATGTAAGTATCTGTTATTCCTGTTTAGCTTTTGTCCATTGAAATTTATCTATATAACAATAACTAATCATACTGCATGTAGGCCATTACTTGACCATGATGCCTGTGTTTAGCTTGAACTGTGATTTTATCATGAGGAAGTAAGGAACTAGATTTCAGTTCGAATGTAATTAATATCTTGTCATTACCTTTGGCAGCTCTCTTTGCTACAACGGTATGAGAAGGAGCGGAAGGCTGCGAATGTTGCGATGACAGCGGTGCTAGATGGTTTCCAGAAGATGTACTCTGTTGATTTTGGACCCCTCAATGTCGTGAGAGCAGCTGCTTTCCACGGGGCCCAGTACATATCACCGCTGAAGAGGAACATCATCTCCTATGCAATGGGCGACACAAAATGGCCACTCTTTTCATGAACAAAAAAGATAATTTGAGGCTCCTATCGCTATACTAATATGGTGCACTTAGTTTACGGTGTTAGCTTGTACTGGATCAACCGAGAAGCGGTGTAGAGTGGATGAATGTATATTTACTGAAACAGGAAATCAATAAGATAAACCTCAATTTGTTGTTATCATTCTTCAGTTGAAAAAGTTTTGTTTTTCCCTTTTGTTATTGGAATCTAGTACTCGACGGGAGTGTTTGTTGTGATCTGCCCCCGTGCCCAGCTCGGTGCAGTCACTATATTAATGAAGGTATTTATCGCAGTTTTTTTAGCAAAGGTAGGATAAATACTTTACGTATCATTAGTTAAGACGATTACTTTGAACAGAAGACTTCGGTTTCAAAATGGAAAGGAACGAGATACTTGGCCGCGTGGGCTGACAGAGCTCTTCTCGGTTGCCGACGACTGACCTGGAAAACGGCGGGGCGGGCCACGCGTGTTCCTGCGAGAGGGGAAGAGAGGAGAGGGCATGAACTCCTCGTCGGCGTCGGCGGTACCGCCGGAGGATGACGTCTGCTCGATCTGCCACGACCGCTTCCGGATCCCATGCCAGGCCAACTGCTCCCATTGGTTCTGCGGTAAGTCCCTTCTCATCCTCACCCCCCTGGCCCCGCCCACCCCCCCCCCCCCCCCCTCGCAAGATGTGATCGTTCTCGGACCTTGATGCAACTGTGAAGACAGATTCAACTAGTGGCTTCGGCCGGTCACGCAAGGCAGAACTAGCGGCTAGAAATAGATTTTGGGTGCTTTGCTTTCTTCCTAGGCGACAGGAGGGGAGGACTTCTATCTGATAGAGCTGCCATGATTTGGGCTCGAAAAATTATTGCTACTAGGCTACCGCATAGGCCAGCAGTATCTTTCGTCTAGTTTATTTATGATTGAATTGCTGAATTGATGCAAATTGAAGGGATTAGGTCATTAGGGGTCGTGTCTTTGGCACGGTGAGATGATGGAACACATATAAACATGTACGTGAGAAGTTAGACAACAGCAATAACTGACATTAAAGAGAGGCTAGATCTTGGAGGATTCCTTGTCTCGTGCAACTAATGTTGTCACTAAACTCCAATGAGTCCCATAACATTCTTGTAACTGAACCAGACAATGCCCCTGAAGTAAGTTCATGATGAGTACAGATATGATGCCTGACTGGATATTTTAATTTGATTTAGGGGAGAACAATCGTCCCCGTAGAGAGGAAATATGGCCCTTTTCTTTCATTTCCAAGAGAAAGGTCATGTAACTCTTGCATTTGCATGGTAATCAGCATTATCTATCTTAAATAAACAGCCATGTGTACTTGTATATTGGAAGTTGCTTTTCTTTTGTGAGGGAATACGACAGGGAGGTTCCCTTGTTTCATAAATATTTTATTATAATATATATGAATTAAGAAAAGGTTGCATGAGGTCAAAGGACTGGAGAACAAAAACAGTAATGGTTGCGATGAGATGCACCAAGTTAGGAATTTCATCCAAGAGAGAAAAGGAGGCCTTGTGATTCTTGGCAGTAGTAGTGCTAAGAATGCTCAATACAGTAGATAGTAAACTAGCAGTATTTGCTTGCTAAGCATTCAATGCCTATCAAACGCTACTGGATTCTATTACTGAATTTATTAATGTTTATGCTCTTTTTGCAGGAGCATGCATAATCCGTGTTTGGCATCATGGGCCTGCCGTGCAGGCTTGCAAGTGTCCCATTTGCCGCCGCCTTATAAATTTGCTGGTACCTGCAAATATATCTGAGAACCAGCAGGATGATCCACAACTTCAGCGTGTTTTAGGAGAGATTCAGCACTACAACCGAATATTTGGTGGAGCACCACGCACCCTGACTCAGGTTTGGATAATGTCCATAAAACCGACTTTGTATCTCTTGATGAATTTAATATTTCCCTGTTGGGCATGGGCACATTGAATAATTTGGTCCATTGCTCCTTGATTGTCAATTGTCGGAGTCCCCAAACTATGTTTACAGATTGGGAAAACTTCATAACTGCCCTTCTCTGTGCCTCAGTTATGAATTTCCCTCATTTTTTCATAGACGCATTGCTCCTTCAGATTTAGGGTGTATTTTTGTAGGGTCCTTAATTTGCAACTATGTGCTTGGAACTCATCTACCCAATAAGTCTGAGCTACTGTACTATACACGCTGTTGTTAATGTGTTATTCAGAGAGTAGCATTTAGGTGGTCAACCCTTGTAACTTGATGCTTTCTGTTATTTCATCTTTATTTTCAATAATCTGAATAACACTGGTGCTCCCATATTTCTAAATAAGGACGGTGAAGAGAAATGGGGTTGAGATATATTTCTTAATGCAGCAGCTAGGGTACTGTCCTTACACATAGAAAACTATATACAAGGTTAAACAACTAAACAACAAATTAATTCTCTTAACAAATATAATAGAATTCACCCTGAATGTCGCTAAAGTACTGCAGACATGGTTTTCACGCATAACGGATCTCATGTTATTTGGAGGTAATATTGAGAATCCATATGGTTAGTAATTATGCAGATGGATCAGATATTAGCATTAGAATTTCTATAGGTGTATCAGGAACAGCTAGCAGAGTTGTAACAGGAGTTTGACAAATATATGCTTTTCTCATCCAACCATGCAATTTCATAGGGGTTTCATCTGGCACTTTTGTTCTCTCTGTTTCAGAGGTTGCAAGACATGCCATTTTTCATCCGTAGACTATTCAGAGAACTACTGGATCCCCAGCGGACTCTCCCACTGGTATTCAGGGCTAGGATGATGATAATGGTAAGTCTCATGTGGTTAGCCAGATTGTGCTGTTTCTGACCTCGGTTCAGCTTAGTGCAATGGATCTGAGACTGAACTTGATATACTGACTGGTTTGAACTTGTAGGTTGCTTTCAGTGCAATTTATGTCCTGAGCCCGGTGGACTTCCTTCCTGAACGTGAGTGTAGATTCCAGTTTACCTTTCTGATATTGTAACAGACGCCCTAGCACCATCCTGATAAACTATCGCCACTCACATTGTGTTGCGGCCTTGATTCTGCAGGTATGTTAGGGATCGTTGGATTCCTCGATGACCTGCTCATTCTGTTGATCGTGTTCATGCACCTCGCTGCTGTGTACCGTTCGCTGCTTGTGTACCGCCATGGGGGGCAGTACTAGTTGACGTGCGTGCTTCCACGGCGAGGTGGAACGGATTTGGAAGATGGCCAAGGAGATGACGATACGATTTCAGGAAGAGTTGATTGTTTCTGTTTTGTATTCTTCTACGTCTGTCTCCCGGGATTCTGGTGCAGTAAAAATTTCAGATTGTTAACGTGGAGCTCTTTTACTTTTTCCGGATTACTGAAGTCACAATTGTACACAGATTGCGACTCAATTGCATGTTGCTTCTTCTGTCAGATACCATTTCTTTCTTATTTTCTGTATTCTTTTCGACTGCTGTTACGGTTGCTTCTCTTTTTATGGCGGGATACTTGATATATGCATTCTTTTCTTTTAGCTGGGAATACCATTTCTATACTCTCTTCCCATACTCTATAGCTGAAACGCGAAGGATTTGCTGCCTCCATAGAATTTGAGACCTTGTGGCACTGTCTTCTTCCGACACATGGCGTTACGTATGTAGTTAACATGAATTGAAGTACTATTTTTCTCTCAAACCGTAAATCTGTTTTAAATTCATTTGAACCATCGTATCCTTTAGAATTAATTCAACAAAATAAGATGTCACATGGATATATTTAAATTTCAAAAATTTCACTTTCAAATTTTGTTAGATTGTTCCATGACAAAAAATGTTTCGATTGAGAAAATACATTGTTTCAATAGTGAAAATATATTGTTCCAATTATAGAAATCAATTATTCTAGCACTAAAAATTAAACATTCCGATGCTAAAAATATTCTAAAATAGAATAGATTTTTTTCACGCACTAAATAAACTATCCTTTTAAGATCTACAGGCGCGGCGGAGCGTGCTAATTAGGCTAGTAATGTCTGACTTGTCATGAGCTTAGAGCTGCTAAAACCTGTTTCAAATTTCAACAAAACTCAGTTTATGTTGTAGATGCTCCTAATGGGCTCAAGAACAACCATGGGCGGCCTTATCGTGGGCTTTACTATCTGGGCCGCTGCCTTGACCGATTGGTGTTGTTGCCTTGTTGGTCGTCCCGTGGCTCTTGCAGTCTTGCGGGAGGAATGGGATGGCTTGTGCGGCTGAAGGCGGCTCGGAAGGGGCGCGGTGGAGATGCGACCCCGGGGAGTATCTCTTCTTCTCTCCCCTACTGACCGGAGGCCGAGGGACTAGATGCTGGTTCGAGCGGGAGTAGAAGCCACACACACGCGCGTGCCAGCGAGGAGAAGACCCAAGGCGCAGGCGAAGAGCTGATGATCCACCGTACGCTCTCACTCTACTCTTCTCTGTCTCAGTTGATCCGATTTGATTGCTGCTCAGTGATCTCTTGCGTCTATGTAGAGGATAGGTTTGCTTTTCACTCTCGTGATCGCGCTCCGTTTTCTGCTTTTGCTACCTCATCCCGCTTCTGCTACCAGGATCCGATCCACTACCGATAGTCGATTCATGAACGGGACGGGTCAAATTTGAGCCCTAATAAAATTTGAGAGTTCCAGTCTGGAAGGAAATCGTTGCTGTGCTTGTTTATTTGACCAATAGGTGGACCGCACCTCGTTTTGTTTGAACTGATGGCAGCCGGACAGCGCCATCCATTCATTTCACTGCTTTTTCTCCAATTGAGTTTCCAGACAGCATCGTTTATTCACCTCCTTTTCACTTCAGCTTAAGGGCTGTATGTATAGTGATACTGTTGACTAATATCAGTTTGCTGTTGTCGTGCAGGATGTTTGCAAAATCACCAGAGTTGCCTTTGGTAGCCTTTGAACCTCTTGCATTGCCCTTCTGTGCAACTGTAAGATCTCCATTTATCTAGCTCCTGCCAAGCCTCTAACAGAATCAGTTTTAGCAGTTTGGACACCACGACATAACTATTCTTCCTCCGTTTTCATTTAATTGACGTCAGTTAGTTCAAATTTGAAGCAGAGGGGTATGTCTCACTTGAACTAAATCACACCGGTGACGCAATTGATGGCACATTATGTATGCAAGCTGAAGAGATGTGAATTGATGTTAACATTACTAAACCATTTCTTTTACTGCCTGTGCAAGACATCAGTAAACCTTCTTAAGTATACATTAGCGTACAGTTTGCCATGATGTTCAGAAAAGTTGGATGGTATATAGGTTGTTAAGAACCGGATAGATTCAAGGGGTTGAGGCCCCAGAATGCAGAGGAATTTTGACTGTATAGTCCTCTATGATCTTTTTTTTTTGTTGTTAACTTTTCTCTGCAATCTACTACCTTAATATGTTTTAAGCAATCAAATGGAATCTACGTTTCCTTAATATGTTTTAAGCAATCAAATGGAATCTACGTTTCTTATTCCTGATATGTCATCTTAAATTGGTTCGGTTAGGCTTTTTCTATACAGATTGACTGTGTGTGAATGCCTTAATTGTTATGTGTTTCATTCTTTCAGTGCAATATCTCGGCATCACCGGGGGCGAAACTTTCTAAGAAGAACCATGGAGTAAGACTGAACATGAAGCAATTCAGGACAACCGTTGGTGCAAATAGGTTTCACCAAAAATGGCAGACCCTGTCAGCTGATCAAGCTCAAGCTTCAGTTGTAGATACGGGTGAAGTTGAAATCTGCGAAGAGTGCAAGCAGATGCTCACTTCACTAAACTTCTCCAGTGAAGATGCTGATAAGATGCTGAAAAAGGCATTTGGATGGATCCATTCCCCATATTGGAGTGAGGAGAGAAAGAAAGAGGTCCCAAATGTGGAGACCGTAAGTCAGGTACTGAACTATATTAGGAGTCTTGGGTTATCTGACGAGGACCTTCACAAAGTGCTGAAGAAATTCCCAGAAGTTCTTGGGTGTGATCTCGACAGTGAGTTGAAGCTGAATGTGAGCAAGCTGGACAGCGACTGGGGAATAAACGGGAAAACATTGCGGAGTCTTCTTCTGAGGAATCCGAAAGTTTTGGGGTACAATGTTGATTGCCGAGGGGACTGCATGGCCCAGTGCACCCGCTGCTGGGTTAGGTTCTGATGTTCATCTGTTGTAAATGTAAATGATTAGTACATCACTGTGCAGAAATGTGAGGCTGCCATTTTGCTCGCTGGACAAAAGTTCAGATGACTTGTCATTGGATATTTTTCTGTAAACTTGCACTTGTTAAGTCAAACACAATGGTGGATGTTGGTGTCAAGCACTTGTTTACATCTTCCTTAAGTTTCAACACATGTACTTTATTACAGTATGACAATGTTGCAAAAATATAGGCTAGACCTGCATGCTTTTTTTTTCCTTGGTCCGGGTATGTGACTTTCGGCTTCTGAACTCTGCAAGTGATTACCATAACATTACTTGCTACTACGACCGGCGCAGAATTATTCACTAATCGCTATTTAGCAATTGAAAACACAGAGCAGTTGCTTTGAGTGATATCAATGCTAACGCCGAGAGTGGGCCGGTCTCGT
Source organism: Oropetium thomaeum (assembly GCA_001182835.1). Lineage (NCBI taxonomy): Eukaryota > Viridiplantae > Streptophyta > Magnoliopsida > Poales > Poaceae > Oropetium > Oropetium thomaeum. The sequence goes on along the minus strand of LFJQ01000113.1, from coordinate 292,431 downwards.
TCGGGGTAATGCTTCCGAACGGCCCACATCAAAATCCAGCTCGAACTCGTCCAGCAACTAGGGTGGTGAGTGGTGACTGGTCATTGCAATTTCTCAAGCAGCTTCCTCCTCCAGGTCTCCAGAATGCCCTGCGGTGCTTATATACCCCGGCCGGCTGCCGGCCGTCGGCCATTCCTCCCTCCGTCCATCACCCCGTTCCGGCCAGTTCAATCAGACTAAGCTCAGTAGTCCTTCTACCAACACTTCACATCCTTCGCTTCGCTGATAAATCCTGCGTCCGCTGCCCGTACGTGCTCCCGTCCATGAGCAGAGCAGAACTCTGCTACGTCGTCCTTTTACTCCGATCCATTTCTTCGTTTGCAATGCAAGCTAGAAGGCTTGATCAGTAAGATAAATAATTAACCGTAATTTTCTTTTTTTTTTAGAAAACGGGAATTTATATATTCCAGCCTCTGCATCAACCCTGCGCCCCGATGAATTTACTATGACAGGTATTCAAAAACACTGAAATAATTTACTATGAATTTTCTTTTCTTTTTTTTGTTCTAAGGATTAAAATTCCATCATGTTTGCATTTCCAAACTCGAATCCAGCGGGCGCCCCGAAGAGATCCAGTCCATCAAAGTCGCAGGAATCAAGGCTCATCGTCGTCGACTGGTGATGGAGCCCCCGGGCATCTTCCAATAAGCATCGTGCATCATCAGGGAAGGCAAATCCTTTCACGTCATCAGCGCAGTCGTTGAAACTAGTATCACCGAACACGTTGTCGGAGAAGCACTCAATGCTCCTCATTATTCCGCCGCCGGCGACTGTTTCAGTGTTGTCCATCATCAGCAGCTGATCAGTCGACGAGCCGCCACTGCCACCATTATTGGCAGCGGCGTTCTCGTCACCTTCCTCCGGCTCCGGCGGCAGCGCCGGCGCGTGGCCGTCGAACGCGGCGACGTGGCCGAAGAGCTTGTCCTTCCTGGAGAATGACGTGCCGCAGGAGCACGTCCATCGGTCCCGGCCGCAGTGCTTCTCGTGCGTGCGCAGGTCGGCCAGCACGGAGAACCGCTTGACGCCGCAGCGCCGGCACACATAGCCCTTGTCGCAGTGGCTGCGCCGGTAGTGGTTCTTCACGCAGACGGCCGTCTTGAGCGGCTGGAAGTTCCTGTGCTCCCGGTTGCGCTTGCACCCCGCGTACGGGCACGAGTAGAAGCAGAGCCGCCGGTTTGTGGCAGGCGATGAGGACGAAGATGGCGGCGCGGCGGGCTTGGCGAGCGCCGCCAGGGTCTTGTACTCGTCGCCGTGGCCGCGCATGTGCATGCGCAGGTTGGCGTCGCGCTTGAACCCCTTGCCGCAGACCTTGCAGGTGTGCACGTGCGGTGCGAGGATCTCCTCCTCGTCAAGCTGGATCACCTCGTACGAGGACGGCACGCGCACGCTCCCGTCGTCGTCGTCGTCGTCCGCGGCGGCGCGGTGGTCGCCTCGAATGCCGGAATAATGGAGGTCGTGGTTGGACGAGTAGTCTTCGTCGCTGTCCCCTTTTTCATGCGCGGTCCCCGCGAAGAATAATGCCGCCGGCGGTGGCGACGAATGCTTGGCGACGGCGTCCTCGTCGTGCTGATCCGCCGTGGCGGCGGCGGCGGCGAGGCTGTCGGAGATGGAGACGAGCTGCACAGCGATGCAGCTCAGCTCGGCCGACACGATCTGCCGCGGCGCCGCCGAGAGGACGATGCCGCGGAGGTACCCGATCTTCTTCTCCAGGAAGCTCAGGTACGTCAGGGCCGTTGTTGTCGGGTCGCCACCGGCGGAGCTCTGGCCCGTTGTTGTTGCTTGGTTGTGCTGGTACTGAGCTTCCGCCATTGCACTTTCAAGATTATGGCAGGCATCCATGATCGCGATCACACTTTTTTTCTTTTGACTAATGAAACCCTTCGTATGTAGAAGTATGTGTGACGGTGGCGACTGATGATGTTGTGCGTCGAGCTCAGATAATCCAGCTTGCGTTCGTTATATATAGTTGTAATAATAAAATAAGCTGCGCTCGTGCTCGTGTGGTGCAGGCAAGGCAAGGTAAGGGTTCCATTCCATGTGTTGTTGGTGGGCTCCATGGCGGCGGCGGTGCGCCGCCACGGCCGGACAGAGAGAGAGGGAGTAAGCACTTGCGTCACCGTCCCTCCCGCCGGTGGCTCGCGCGCGGTTTCCTCTTGTTCGTGGCCTTTGGGGCTCTGCTCTGGGACACGAAAGCGACGCGTCCCTGGCTCTCTGCCCCTTTTGAACGGTGAGTTGATTAATTAGGCGCACGTTGGGCGTTGCATCATCAGATGATCAGCGGCTGACCGCAGTCGCACACATTTTTGGGGAATGAATCGCCCGGTTTGCAACCTATAATTTCGCTTTTTTTTTCAAAACCGGTAAAGGATTTATTTATTTAACCACTGGATAGATCGTACGCACAGGTAGCATAAGACTTGCGAATGTAAATATTTCATACGCGAGTCATGCATGGTGCGTAAAATGTTGGTACAAATTTATGAGTAGAAAAGAGAGATTACTTGCAAAATTTTTGAAGTTATTGAATTCCCTTAGTAGCATAAACAAGCTGGATGAAAAAAAAGACACCCTTCGCGAACATCACAAGTCAGAACAAAGGGGATGAGCGGCAGCGGTCACCAAGTCCAAATGAAACGGGTAGGAGAAAGACGGACGGACGGGCGAGAACGCACCGGGTTTACTAGTGTGCACTGATGCGACGGACGTTGTATAAAGCGAAACACGTTGTTAAAAGAAAAGAAAAGAAAAATGTTCATTCCAAAAAAAAAAGAAAGAAAGAAAAGAAAATTGTTGCTGCGGTGGTTCGGTAGAGCTCACAAGATTCTGCTCTTGGTCTCTGGTCAAATAAGTTAGTTCGTTTCACGTGGACCTGCAATTGCAAACAAGGCCGGTCGTGCAGTGTCGGGCCCGTCTTGCAAACTCGGGAGCGGAACGATAGGATAACCCTCCGTCCTCCTGGGCCAATCGACAGATATAACGATCGCACGTGGGCCGGAAAGGCCTCGACACCACGGGGACACAGTATGGACCTCCAAGATTTGAGAATGGATACCAATGAAATCCAAGCATTATTTTTTTTTTGTTTTTGATAAACCTGAAATCCAAGCATTGAATTGAACATACTAGTAGTAGTACAGGAATACAGGATCGATCGTCGGATCAAAAAAAAAAAAAAGGTACAGGCAAATCCGGTGTTGGATCAGCTAGCTGATGCCGTCGAAATTGCTGCTCATCAGCCGCAGCGTCGCGCTCGGCAGCACCCGGTTCACTTGAGGTTGCTCTGCGCATTCATCAACGGATCCAAACAAAAACAAAAAAGTCAGATTAGTTACAAGCATTGAGATGAGATCATCTATCTAGTAATATAGTATATGGTGCGTGGTGCGATGGGTGGATGGATGGATTGATTGATTAGCGAGCCATGTCGGGTTGCTTACTCTCGACAGCCTCCAGCTCCGACGGCGTGAGCCTCGCCGAGAACCCGCTCATGACGTTCCTGTAGTTGTACACCATCGCCGCCTTCGCCTTCTCCTCGCTACTTGATCATCATCATCATCATCCCATGCGGAAACAGTAGAATCACGTATGTCATTCGACGAATTGAAGAGAACGAGAAGAATGATGAGGTTGTCAAATTCTGATCGAACGGCACCACCTACCCGCCGAGGGCCGCGGCGAGGATGCCGAGCTGGTGCGCCTGGCAGCCGACGCCGGGAGCCGCGGGGTCGACGTACACGAGGTAAGTGGCGGCGCCGCCGTCCTTGTCGCCGCCAGCACCGGCCATGGCGGCGGCGGCGGCGACGGATGCCGTCAACAAGGCGAGTGGGAGAAGGAGAGAGATGATGGTCCTTGAATATTTCATCATCGGGGAGAGAGAGAGAGAGAGAGAGAGAGAGAGAGAGAGAGAGAGAGAGAGAGAGAGAGAGCAGATTGATCGGTGATGCCTTCCTTGTTTCTTTCTGGGGAGGTAATACCATCTCGTGGCAAACGAGGGGCCGGTAGTAAACAGCGGCGCTCTTCAGGTACATTAGCTCCAAAAATAGCAACAACCCCACGATCCAACATGAAAACATATATATATGCCTATTAGCTTGCTTTGTTTTGTTTCCATCAAGAGAGAACAACAGAGCAAATTAATTGTTTATTACATATTTTCATTTCACGACGACGACGAAATAAGTCAATAACTACTTACCTGCACTGCATTCACAGCCACAAAGATCACAACAACAACAACAAGAACATCAAACAACACGTATTCTACACAACAAGACACGCGATTGAAACACAGCTTCGTGGCCACAGTGCTCATCATCATCATCATCCATACCACAACCAAATATACACCTATCTCATCACTGAACTGAACTGCTAGCTAGTTAACACTCGTTGGAGATTTTAGCGCTTCCAATGAATTTCTTCATCGGTTTCAGTGGTTCGAAGCGTCGGGCGCGACGGCGGCGCGCCCTCCGCCGCGCTCGGTGCTGTCGTGCTTGGTGCCGTCGAACAGCTCGCCGTCGCCCCAGAGCGCGTACGCCTCCTCGCCGTGCACGGCGTCGTCGCCGACCTCGAGCTGGTCGGCGGGCATGCGCAGCGGCACGACGGCGTTGATGGCGACGCAGATGGCGGACGTCACGGCCACGTTCCACCCGATCACGAACAGCGCGCCGGCGAGCTGCTTCCCGAGCTGCGCGCCGTCGCCGTAGAAGGCGCCCTTGGAGTTGGTCACGGGCAGGAACAGCCCGCACAGCGTGGGCTCCGCGAAGAGGCCCGTCAGCAGCCCGCCCAGAAGGCCCGCCACGCCGTGCGTGTGGATCACGCCCAGCGTGTCGTCCACGTGCTTCAGGAAGGACCGCTTGTGAAGGATCATCATCGTGTACCACGGGATGCTGCCGGCCAGAACGCCCATCACCAGGGCAGCCCAACCCTGCACCACGCCTACATTTTTTTTTTGCATCCGAAGAAAACAAATTAGTAATTAGTTACCACTACTACTACGCGATAAATGAATATACAAAAAAATTAATTAGTCACAATCAACACGGACGGTAAAATGTGAACGTTTGTTGAACGGTAAAAATTAGTCGTTCTCACGAAATGTTACGATTCTGTCTTGTCTAGAATGACAAGCCACTGAATAAACAAGAGACAACTTGAGACTTTGACTTTTATTTGCGGCTGAGATAAGTACTGACAGAAGCAGGCACGACAAACTGGAGCATGAAAGATACCAGATTCCCGTTGAAATACCTGTACAGTATGCATCTGGATTTTTCTACCACTGCTCTATACCTACCAGGAGACATGATGGATAAGATTCCGTATACGTGAGTTAGTGGTGGACGAGCTCGATAATAGTATAATCACATATCGCTGTTGTCATCAGACGTCAGTGATACGTATCGATGATCAGTAGTGTGTCGGTGTGTATATATAATTAAATTATCAGCTGTACGGTATCTTAGTCAACTCTATAGAGGTCATCAAAATCAGGTCAGGAGATTATTAGCAGTACGGCATCTATAGTCAGCTTGACACAGATTACCGAAATTACTAGCATGTATAAATAGTTGCCGTTGAGATAAGAAATCTAATTTGAAATTGATCTAAAATTATTATGTAGTACTAGGAATTTATGGATAGAACGTTCATATATACTAGGCCGCTAAACAAGGAAGAGAAGGCACGAATACATACTACTACTACTACTACTACTACTACTACAAGTTCACATAATTGTGAATCGTTTCGACGCAAGTGCAGCACTTTATAAGCCAGAAGATAGTCAAGATATGGTTGCATGAATGCCAGGCAACAACCCGCCGAATCGTCCGCCGCCTCCAGTTTTACTGGTACCGCAAACAATTTTGAATTCAAAGTCAACTGCGCCTAAGCGCGTCGTCCGGCGTTAAGTACTAGTACTAGGGTAACCTGCATGCTAGGATAATCAATCGTACTTTTGATTGCTCGACGCGTGTTCATCATAGCACCCATCACGTAGTACTACTTACTCGTCGCCCGAGAAATTCATCCCATCATCAGGAGAAAAACCGCATCATCGATAACCATTATTACTGCAGTACTACGTTAATTAAAAAAAGGATCGGAAGAGAAGGTTAATACCTGCGCCCGGCGTGATGCACACGAGTCCGGTGATCATTCCCTGGACGGCTCCGACGACGGATGGTTTCTTGAAGAAGATGACGTCGAGGCAGGTCCACACGATGAGGCTCATGGCGGCGCAGATGTTGGTGTTGACGACGGACATGGAAGCGACGAGGTTGGCGGCGTACGGCCCGCCGCCGTTGAACCCTGCCCAGCCCATCCACAGCAGCCCGGCGCCGGTGAGCGTGAAGAGGATGTTGTTTGGCGGGAACCTCTCGCGGTCGTTTTGCGCGCGCGGCCCCACCCAGTAGGCCGCGGTGAAGCCGGCGAACCCGGCGGAGAGGTGGATGACGTACCCGCCGCAGTAGTCGATGACGCCCCAGTGGAAGAGGAACCCGCCGCCCCAGATGGAGAAGGCGCCGACGGTGTAGGAGAAGGTGAGCCAGAGCGGGACGAAGATCATCCACGCGAGGAACCGCATCCGGCCCAGCAGCGAGCCCGCGACCAGGATCAGCGTGATGGCCGCGAACACGCACTGGAAGTACACGACCGTGGCCATCGGGTAGTAGGGCGTCGCCGCGGCCGTCTCGAGGCTCCCGTCGTTGCGGTAGTGCGCCGTGGCGGGCAGCGCGGCCGGCCCCACGAGCAGCGCCTGGTTCAGCGCCGGGCGCGCCTTGCCCCAGAGCGGCAGCAGCTTGTCGCCAAACGACATGTTGTAGGCCCACGTCACCCAGCAGATCCACACTGCGGCGAAGGCGTACAGCGCCATGAAGGCCGAGTTCACGGCCCACTTCTTCTTCACGATGCCGCCGTACAGCACCACCAGGCCAGGGAAGCTCTGCAGCGCCACCAGCGTCGCCGCCGTCAGCTGCCACGAGTTGTCGCCCTTGTTCAGCCAGTCGGCCACCGCCGCCGACGTGTTGCCCTGGTACGCCACCGGAACCTCCGACATCTTCTCCTCTTCTTGCCCAGCCTAACTACTAGCCAGATGCCCAGATACGACGACTTGGAACGAATGAACTTGCTATTGTGTCAGTCAGCTAAGACGAGAAGAGGCGTACGTGCTGGTTGATATAGGTGCTTGTGGGGTTGTTGTGGCGCGTACAAAGCTGAAGCCACGAGGTGCACAGAATAATCTTTCGTGAATGATAGCTTTATTTTTCTCTAGTATAAAGAAAAATTATACTACAGTAGTACTCACGACTAACGATCGAGAGAGATTCTCAGTATAAGGAATCTTTCGTCTGCAGGATCATGTGGTTGGCAGAAGCTTGGTTTGAGTGTCCTGTCCTGTTTTAACGATACCAGGGTTTTCATTCGTTCGTAGGTCGTGATCTCTACTACTACCAGACCAGGCACCAGCTGCTTTGTTTTTGAGGAAGTAGTACTCGCTAGCGTTGATTTGGAACTGTAGTAGGTCACGTGTAACCACACTGACTGAGATTCTCGGACGCTCTGCCAACGGACAAAACCATTTGTAACTTACTAGTATGTTCCTGGTTTGCAGTACACTTCTTCGACCACTGATTATTCCCTGTGGAGTACGAGCAGTAGTAGATTTTATGGTGCTTCCAGCCGAATTCAGATCTTCATCTGCCTTTTACTAGTCCACCGTAGTACAGTATTTGCTTCACGTACGAAAAAGAGGCTGGTAGGCTGGAACAAAAAGAATGCTGCTCCGTACTGCGCACTTTCCACAACGTTTTGGTCTTAAAGGTCTCAACGAAAAAAGGTGACAAAGAAAAGGGAAAAAAAATAGTTGCGTAGATTTTTATTTATGCACGCGCGGTGGGATACAGCTAGCTTGTGTGCAGTTCACACAATTCTCATGTCTGAACAAAGCTTGAGACTTTTGAGTACAAGCAACCTTTATTTAAGTCCAGTTTTTTTTTTTAAAAAAAAATACAACTCCTTTTCTTCTTCTTCTTCTTCTTTGACTGTCCTTTCAGCTGTTGGTTGGTTAGAACCACGATACTGAGATTTGTCTCTTTTCGTCCTCTCACTCTGTGGAATCGATTTTCTGTACGTACGTTGCGGTTCTGAACACAGCTTGTCAGTTTGCTGTTCCGATCCTTGCTTGATCGATCCACCACCAACAGCCGCAGCAGAAACAACTTCCCATTCGATTGGTATCTACTACTAGCTAGCCTGTCAACCTGGCTGAGTTGTTTGTGATAATAAATTAATAACGAGTGATTGCTTATTGCAGCTGTAAATATGTTGTTCATTCTCGATCAGTGAAGATGTGGTAGTACTACTACTTTGGTTGGTTGAATTATTAGGAGATACTCGCAAAAAAAAAATACGGAGTATATTAGCATATGCATGCATGAAGAGACTGCGTGTGTCATGTGGGCTCGGTGCGGCACCCGCCGCATTTTCCATCCGGCAGGCCAGGTCTGAGCATCGGTCCATGTCCGTCCACCAAGCCCAACCAATCAAACCAATCAATGGGCTGTTGCATTGCGTCCCCGCTGGCCAACCAATCGGGATTCAGGAACGGACCGTCGCTGATGAAGGGGAACGAAGCTTGTTCGTTTCGTTCGTTGTAGAGTAGTGAGCGAGTGAGCCCGCCTGACGACCCTGAAATAAACAAGGCCCAAGTGTGCAACCGTTGACATTGCAAAGATGATTAAGACGGACACTCAAATATGATGCGGCTAGATTAGGCCCCATAACGGTCGCTGTCTCACTCAACTCATACACGCCCAATACGTACTAAGTAGTTCAAACTAAAGAATATTCAGCAAACTTTCAGATCTGATTGATGGCTTCATTAGAGTATCTGAGGTTTAATTAGAACGTCTACTATAATTAATATATCATCGATCGATGTGTGTGTATATAATAATATAACACAACCGCTACAATCACTCACTCTGAAGTAGTTTAAAATTTAATAGCCGCTACAATCACTAACACTGAAGTAATTTAAAACTTAACAACCGCACATACATACATACATACATATACATACAAGAAAAATTTTCTTAAATTTAACCATCAGCGAGGCTGAAGCCGTCCGTGTCTTTATTGGTTGGTTCTGGACAGGCAGCAAAAACGTAACGCAACAACCTTAGTCGGTGGGGCGAATTTTAGTTATGTTTTTGTACTATGGCGTTTGACTTTGGACGCTCAACTAACCGATGCCAAAGTCATCCTGCAGAACGTTAGTTGTTGGGAGACCTTATTCCGGTCTTGTCCAAGCATGCAAATACTTCATTCTTTTTTAAATTATTATCGTCATTGATTTGACCGTCAACTTTGACCATTCAACTTATTTAAAAAAATTTATTTAATATAAAATTAAAAGTTATGTCTGAAGAATCTTTAGTGATAAATCAAATCACAATAAAATATTTAATATTACTCATATTTTTTTGAATAAGGCGAATGGTCAAAGTTGACGGTCAAAGTCAACGACTACGATAATTTAGAAAAAAAGTAAGTACTACAGTAGCATCTGATTTATAGGAATCCAATGCGTTCGAGCAAGAGCACTCTCTTCTCTTTTTGTTAAAGGGTGATTTTATTTAACTAAAGAATCTATCGGTTCGATCAAAATTAATATTTTTAAATTTAACTATCAATAGCAAAAAAGAAATACCAACAACTAATTGTATATCGAATTCGTGTGAATCATCCACCTCACTATTGTTGGCTCTCCATCCTCTTGAAAATTCGTGCCCTCGTCTTCTTCTCTAACGAACTTTGGCACGTCCAGCAGGGCGCCAACTCTAACGTCGTCGGTCGTCGCCAACGATCACGTTAGCGTTAAGAGCTATCAGCAGTGGCCGTCTCGATTTGAGCTCGCCAGACCTAGAAGAGGGCGCGGAGGGAGACATCTATTGCGCAAGAGTAACCAACACATGGGCCAGATGTGAGTCTGCTTTGCCAATGAGCGGCCCATCTATGAACGACGTTAAGAGTGGCCAGGCCCAGTCGATGCTTTAGCCCACCTGAATTTAGTAATCCTTCCGTAAAGGCTTATCGCTTATACCCTTTGTGGTTGATCTTATTTTTTTTTTGAAAAAAAAAACTTTTGTGGTGAAACAGCGACGCAGATAGACTTTTTTGCCACCGTTCTTTTAACTCTATTCTTATACTACCATTCGTTCTGACGAAACAGCGCTAGATCGCTGAGGCAACAAAAGTCAAGTTCTTGTACACCAGTACAATCTCGTTTGCTACGTGTAGAATATATTGTTCCTTCATATCACAAATATATATATATATATATATATATATATATATATATATATATTGTTCCTTCTTTCTGGTCGTGAATTAACAGATTCTTCTATCAACAACCATAACAGAAGCTTCTTTTTTTTTTTTTCTCGTCGTACACGTACTCCGTTTCGCTCTTCTTTTGCTCAGGACCTTAGCTGGGTGCAGTCAAAGCTTCTGAAGTTTCAAAGAAAAAGACGTGATTGGTACATCTACAAACTTGTACTAATATCTAGTAGCATGCCGTAAGAGGACAAGCATAAATATTCATGGAGACAAGTTTTAACACCGTTATTATCATATACTCTCTCCTTTTTTTTTTTTTACTTATTATCATTGATTTTGATCGATAATATGGACCATTCATCTTATTTAAAAAATATGAGAAATATCATATGATTCATTATAATTTAATATATCACTATATGTTTTTAAAATATAAATTTAATTTTACACAATGAAATAATTCTTTTAAATAAGATAAATGGTTAAACGATCAAAGTTAATAGCGAGAAGTAAAAAAAATGAAGGGAGTGATTATTATGCTCTCTGGTATCTTGACGCATTTTTAGGGAGTATCATACGCCTAACGTCTTCTCTACTTACCCATTAATTTGAGATAGATATAGTCAACCACGAACGAGATAATAATAACTTTGTACTACTCCATGTTCTTCAACTCGTTTCAACTTTATGGGTAGTACTTCCTCCGTTCTTTTTCTCGTGTCACCGTTAAATTTGATTAAAAATTTTACTCACTCGTCTTATTTAAAAATTAGTTCAAATATATAAAAATAAAATTAGAATTCAAAAACTTTTAATAATAAATTAAATATTAATAAAATATTTAATATTTCTTATGTTTTTTAAATAAGATAAATAATCAAAATTATTAATCAAAGTCAAACAACGACAGTTAAAAAACACGGAGGCAATAATATCCAACACCAAAATGAGCCGCCGAACGTGACCATTCCACCCACTACTACAAGTCTACAAACCAATGCAATCCAGCGCAGGCGCAGCACCAGGTCAAAGGTCGCCAGCACTAGCCAACGGACTTCCCCACAAACTAACCAAGGCCGTCGATATCCTCTTGGACGATCACGATGGCTCCACTAGAGACGCGCTAATCAGGACTATGACTATGGCTTTTTCCTATGTACCGTGCTATTGCGGTAGCGTTGCATAGACCTGGTCTCGACTACAGTACAGTACGAGTTACGCTCTAGAACTAGTAGAACTGATGATCCTTGAACAGTCAACGTCCTGGTTGAAACATGTTTAATTTGTTTGCGCAATTTGGTCTTATGGCTGATCAAGCTGTAATCAGTCTACACGAAATGTGATTTTGTTTGACCTTACAATTATTTCATCTCTCTCTAGTACCACTAGTTTCCACGAGCAGCAAGGCAGCAAGCAGCAGCAGCCGGGAAGCTCTCATCACTGTCACTGTCGCTCTAAACGCACTGGCTGGAAGGCATTTCTTCCAGCCTCAACCCCTCGTCTCTGTCTCTATTCTGCTACCAGTACGAGTCAAGCCGGCTAAATAGATCGTTAGTCCTCGTCTACCTCGTGCCAAGACCGCAATCACGCCAATTTGCAGAGAAGAGGAAGAGGGGAAGCCATGGGAGTGGTAGGTGGGTGCTGCTTCGATTAGCTGCTGCTGCTGCAATTGGCAATCGGCATCCAAGAAAGTTGAGAGGAACCAGCCCGGATTCGTGGGGAAGATGCGGCGAGAGATCCGAGATCTAGTCTTCCTCTGCAGCAGCTTCCTGCTGCTTCTCCCGCAGCTGTCCCATGGCGCGGACATGCCGCTGGGCTCGTCCCTCTCGGCGGGGAACCCGGGGTCGTCGTGGTCGTCTCCCAACAGCACCTTCTCGCTGTCGTTCACGGCGTCCCCGACCTCGCCGTCGCTCTTCGTCGCCTCCGTCGCCTACGCCGGCGGCGTCCCCATCTGGTCCGCCGGGTCGGGCGCGGCCGTTGACTCCGGAGGCGCGCTCCGCCTTACCAACGACGGCGACCTCCAGCTGGTCAACGGATCCGGCGCCGTCCTCTGGTCCTCCAACACCAGCGGGCGCGGCGTCGCCTCGGCGGCCGTCCAGGAGAGCGGCAACCTGGTGCTGAAGAACGCCACGACCACCCTGTGGCAGTCGTTCGACCACCCCACGGACACGGTGGTGATGTCGCAGAACTTCACCTCCGGCATGAACCTGACCTCGGGCCCGTACGCCTTCGCCGTCGACAGGGGCACGGGCAACCTGACCCTCCGGTGGGCGCAGGGCGGCACCGCCGTGACGTACTTCAGCAAGGGGTACAACTCATCCTTTACCGGGAACCGGACGCTGAGCTCGCCGGCGCTGACGATGCAGACGAACGGCATCGTGTCGCTGACGGACGGCATGCTGACTTCCCCCGTGGTGGTGGCGTACAGCAGCAACTACGGCGAGAGCGGCGACATGCTGCGGTTCGTGCGGCTGGACCCGGACGGCAACTTCCGCGCGTACAGCGCGACGCGCGGCAGCAGCAGCGCGGCCGAGCAGTGGTCGGCCGTGGCGGACCAGTGCCAGGTTTTCGGGTACTGCGGCAACATGGGCGTGTGCAGCTACAACGGCACGTCGCCGGTGTGCGGGTGCCCCTCGCAGAACTTCGAGTTCAGCAACCCGGCGAACCCCCGGGACGGGTGCAAGTACAAGGTCGACCTCCAGAACTGCCCCGGCAACTCCACCATGCTCGCGCTCGAGAACACGCAGTTCCTGACCTACCCGCCCGAGATCACCACCGAGCAGTTCTTCGTCGGCATCACGGCGTGCCGCCTCAACTGCCTCTCCGGCACCTCGTGCCGGGCGTCCACCGCGCTCTCCGACGGCTCGGGACTCTGTTTCCTCAAGGTCTCCAGCTTCGTCAGCGCGTACCAGTCCGCCGCGCTGCCCAGCACGTCGTTCGTCAAGGTCTGCTTCCCCGGCGTCGCCAATCCGCCCGCGGGGGCCGCGACCGGCCGGTCCTCGAGCGGCGGCTCCGGCGTCCGCGGCTGGGTCGTCGCCATCGTCGTGCTGGGTGCAGTGGCCGGGCTCGTGCTCTGCGAGTGGGCGCTGTGGTGGTTCCTGTGCCGGCACAGCCCCAAGTACGGCCCCGCGTCGGCGCAGTACGCGCTGCTGGAGTACGCGTCCGGCGCGCCGGTGCAGTTCTCGTTCCGCGAGCTGCAGCGGTCCACCAAGGGGTTCAAGGAGAAGCTGGGCGCCGGCGGGTTCGGCGCCGTGTACCGCGGCGTGCTGGCGAACCGGACGGTCGTGGCGGTCAAGCAGCTGGAAGGGATCGAGCAGGGCGAGAAGCAGTTCCGGATGGAGGTGGCCACCATCAGCAGCACGCACCACCTCAACCTCGTCCGCCTCATCGGCTTCTGCTCCGAGGGCCGGCACCGCCTGCTCGTCTACGAGTTCATGAAGAACGGCTCCCTCGACGCGTTCCTCTTCGGCGACCCCCCGCCGGGGGGCAAGCTTCCCTGGCCGACGCGGTTCGCCGTCGCCGTCGGCACCGCGCGCGGCATCACATACCTCCACGAGGAGTGCCGCGACTGCATCGTGCACTGCGACATCAAGCCCGAGAACATCCTCCTCGACGAGCAGTACAACGCCAAGGTCTCCGACTTCGGGCTCGCCAAGCTCGTCAACCCCAAGGACCACCGCCACCGCACGCTCACCAGCGTGCGCGGCACCAGGGGGTACCTTGCACCGGAGTGGCTCGCCAACCTGCCCATCACGGCCAAGTCCGACGTCTACAGCTACGGGATGGTCCTGCTGGAGATCGTCAGCGGCCGCCGGAACTTCGACGTCTCGGAGGACACCGGCCGGAAGAAGTTCTCCGTCTGGGCGTACGAGGAGTACGAGAAGGGCAACGTCGCCGGCATCATGGACAGGAAGCTCCCCGGGGAAGACGTCGACATGGCTCAGGTGAACCGCGCGCTCCAGGTGAGCTTCTGGTGCATCCAGGAGCAGCCGGCGCAGCGCCCGTCCATGGGGAAGGTGGTGCAGATGCTCGAGGGGATCATGGAGCTCGAGAGGCCGCCGCCGCCAAAGTCTTCGGACAGTTTCTTGAGCCTAACCACGGTCAGTGGTGGCAGCACGAGCATGGTCTCTTCGACGTTTGCGTCGTCGGCACCGGTTGCGCCGACGCCATCGCCGAATTTGGAGCAGCAGGAGATTGCGCTGGACCGCTCAGCGTCGGCTAACCGTGAAAGAGTGTCGCGGGCTCAGCGATCGTCCCAGCCGTACATGACAATGTAATAATAAGGAAGGTCTCTTGTCCAGGAGGGAAAATTGTACAGATTACTGAGCAATTAGCAAATTGGAAAATTGCTTGTCTCGGCGGACGGCGGTTACAAGAATTCCGTCTCTCGGTGAAACAGTGCTGCGGGAATTTTCCAAATGTGTAGGTGCAGATATGCCTGATGAGCTAAATAATTCAACGGTGAAAACTGTGTATGCAGCGAAATTGGTTTGATGGAACTTGATATATTGTGCATTTTTAATTTGTACCAATTATTGAAATGAGGCCGTATTTGCAGCAAGTATGGCAATTTTGATTCAGAAAACAGATTCTGGATCCTGTCTGGACATCCAATTGGCAGTTGTGATCACAGGCTTTCAGTATTCCTGTGATAACGTTTGATGTGATCCATTTGTACACTTTTTACAGCTCTTCTGTTGTGTCATGCCGTCACCCTAGAGCAACGCATTTTCATTTGAAAAGAGAACGGAAAATCGAACAGCTGCTCGAATTATTTGTATGAAAAAATGTGTAGGATCTTTCGACAGACGTCTCCATCAGCTTTTCATACGTTGTTAAATGCTGGGGTCCAAGAGTAAACTCTTGGAACAAGTTGGGACGCATTCAAATCTTGCTAGTGAAAGGTTTGCATCTCGCCTTGTCACTTGTGGCACCCTGTAATCACGCCAAAGACACGTGATCAAGACTTGTGTTGGATCTTGTTTAATACCGGTAGATTATGAGGGAACAGTTGTTTGCTATGCTTTCAGCAGCCATGGTGGCTGAAGAAAAGTTGTTAGGACTTGGATTGTGTGTACATTCACTGAACCTTCTTCAAGCTCGGCATGTGATCTCTTTTGAAAGGCACAAGCTGCTAAATCCGTCGCCATTAATGTGTGATACAGCTATAGAAGGAATGATTAGGCTAGGTATTACAGACCCATTGCTCATGCATATGCTGTGTAACATATAGAGTACTACCGGGGAAAAAGAAAAGAATGTCAGGACAGCCCTCTACACATCTCCGTTCAGATCGGTCCCAGCCACAACCGTCTTGGTTGAGCTAAGTAATAATGTACAAATAATCAGAGATCTGGAGTCCGACTGTTGCTTCCAATTCGCACAGATCATAAAAGAAAGAAAGAAAAGGGGTAGCAGAGTCCGCTATGAGGGACTACGGAGCCTATATAAATACAAATATTTACTGTGGACTTGCATCAACGGTTTCGTAGTGTAGTGGTTAGCACTCCAGACTTTGAATCTGGCGACCTGGGTTCGAATCCCGGCGAGACCTCTTTTATTTTTTGCTCGATTGAAAAAAAAAAAAAGAACTCTGGAAAAGCCTTGTTATGTCATTTTATTCACAATTACGTATTCTATTAACAAAGAATGTGCTCGCTGTACACTTTAGAGAGAAGACATGTCCCTTTGTTAACAAACACTACTGTATGTAAGGTCCAGAATTCCAGATGATGCATCCCGTCATACAGCGAGCAGAAAACTGGGGATGAATGTAATCTTCCACCTTTTTGTTTCAACAGAAAAGTCAGCTGACTTCCTAGACTTCCTCCGTGTCCTGGTCCCATGAAAACATTACACCCAATAATGACACCCAGCTTTAGATGGTCGACAAATGGCCAGTCTGAACCAAGAGCATTGAATCGGAGTGCACGCATGACTTGCTTTTTCCAAATCCACAAACCAATTTGACTGCCAGAGTTCGAGTGGTTGTTGTCAGTTCAGAGCCATAAAATTCTAAAATTGTTGGTTCCATCACAGAACGGGTCCATTCAGCGTTGTCCCCGTACATTGTATACTTTTCTGTACATGATTTATAGTGCAATTATGGAATACTCCCAGAAGGTCTTCACAAGAAAAATGAATTAGTTAATCATAATAGAACATTTCTTTACCATGGCACTAGTATTCCACCCAGTTGACATCTAAATCCTTCAGCTTCAGAAGCCATTTGTGTGCATCTGGAGACGTACCGGATTTATCCGGTTTAACTCTGTGCTTCTTTGTCATGTAAGATGGTGACTCAGGTTGCCTCTCATCAACCGAGTCCGCTTCCCTCCTAGGTCTTCTGAGTTCAAGAGAAAGAAGGCGAGAAACCTCCTGCACTCCACCCCATTTTTCCAATGCCCGAGCAATGTCGTAACGCCCTATCAACAATGAGAAGCAAGGAAAAACACCATTTCAACAGCAAGAAAGAATATCAATTCGCCAACTAGAACTTCCACATTTGTTTTTTCTTATGATGACTATGGATTCTTCGATGAACAATCCTACAGTATGCCATACCTATGATTATGCTGGTGTAGTGGTGTAGGATTATTTTCATAGGTGTTCCAAATAATCATATGATTAAAAATATTTTCGACACCTATGATTATAGTATAGCTGTTTGACAGTAGTAGGCCAGGCCACACCTATTTCCAACAATTTCTCAAATGGACAATCCTACAGTACAGCACACCTATAATGCTATAGAACAATGGAATATAGCCAGCTGCCGAACCAAATTTATATGATAGATAGATCTCCGAGTTAAGCCAGCTGATCCAAACAAAGTAATTGAGTACCTGCTCTCTCAAAAGATTTTCTGCTGGGCATGTATGTAGGGTCCATCCCCCAATTCTTCTGGAATCGCCTAATCTGTAGATAGTGACCAATGTTAAACTGGCATCATAGGGCAAACATGCTAAAAGCTGAAGATCACATACACAACTTAGGGCAAACATGCTAAAAGCTGAAGATCACATACACAACTTATTTACCCTAAGGAGTGTGTACCATCATTTCTAACTGGCAGTCTCAAGGGGCTTTTAAATTTGCAATATATTATACTACATGTTCAAACCTACAAGAATTTGCCGTGCCAGTTGGCTATGCAGCAGGCAGAGGAGGATGCCAGGGAGGAAAAGATATCTGTTATTACCTCTTCTTGCAAGTTCTCCAGATTATCCCAATAACCTTTTGGTTTTCTATTTTTGTAAGAAAGGGAAAGATTCATTATGGTAGCAATCTTCCTGAAACCACCCATTCGTGTTATTGCCTTCTCTATATCCACTCTTCCACGCGACCGGAGATGCTTTCTCTTAGGCATAAAACCATTCTGACCATATTTTGCAATGAAATTCTCAAGTTCAGATCTGAGAACCTCAATGTCTTTTTGCAAGCCAGGGACTTTTGGTCTCTGCTTCGTAGAACTGGAAGAACAAGATGCAGATACTCGCTCTGAATGTCTGCCTTCTGTGTATTTAATACGAACAACTTCTGGGTCTGTAGGTGCAGCAGAATGAGTTGTGGAGTTGCCACCCTCAGCTGAACCCTTCTCAATGTAATCTCGGATTGCACATAAATTTGATGGAAGATCTTCATATATGACCTGAAATATGTAAAGAAAACAAATGTCTTGAGAGATAACTCAAATAAAAAAAATGAAAATGTGAAAATAAATAAAATAACCAAATGATAAGTTTGTTACATACCCCTTCCTTCCATAAATTTTTTGACACCTTTGACTTTTAGCGTCATCTTTAACCATTCGTGTTATTTAAAAATTTCAAATGTGAAAATTATAAGTCAAGTTTCAAATACTGTTAGTGATAAAACAAATCTTAAAAAAAATTTATATGATATTTACCACAATTGTTTTATAATATGGAATGTCAAAGATAACGTTAAAAGTCAACGGTGTCAAATATTTATAGAAAGAGCGACTAGTGGATATAGGCTAGGATGCTGCTTTTTAGCTTTACCTCTTCAAGGATACATTCAGAGAGAAATGTATCCTTATGCATCTTAGTCTCAACCATATACTTCAACAGAGTGTGCTTATCTCCAAGTTGTTCTAAGCGCCATTTCCCTCTAAATGAATCGAAATCACCCTCAACTTGCTCAAAGCTGATCTCCTGCTCATGTTTCTCATGGAGATCCATAACAACACGGGCATGAAGAACCATGTAAAGTAGGCCTTTGCATCCCTCCTTAAAAAAAAAAAGAAAATTCAATTGTGAAACTACCAGCAATAGATCACAATTTTAAATTAGTTTCTTACAGAAAAATATAGTGAGGAAATGGAAAGAAAAACAAGCATAGCCAAGGCACTAGTCAGATGGAAGAAATATGTATTTAGTATGGCATGGAAAAAAAACAGCTGAAAGGTCCGGTCCAATCTGCAGCATCTATGTTAATGAGAAACAACAAAAAGGACAGGAGAAAGTAAATATAACCACAGTTCGTACCTGCATTATGCGGACCTTGTTATTATCGCGAAGAACAATCCTACTGATAGCCAGGTTTGGTACAAATCTGTCAGATAGATTGTTAAAACATCTTGCATAAATCATAAACTGTGAAGTCCAAAGACTGCAGGAAGATAAAATTACTTACTCTGGCAAATTTTCATACGCGGTGAGAACATTCCATACCTCTCGAACTGGTGCTTTCACAGTGATACTAGCAAAAACACACCCGTGTGCCCCATCATGTTCCTTCATGCATACCATTTCATAAGTGAAGCGAAAAAAATTTTAGTGCCCTTTTCCAGATGGTTAATAATCTGTTGGGTAATGATTCAAGTCTAGTAGGTTACCAACTGGCCATCAAACCGACGAAGATGTATCTCATCTACCAAACAAGGTCTGTCAAGTCTGCAAACATTTCCATATGCACCCCATTTGCTTTTCAACTCAGAAGGTGAAGCAAACGTGCTACTAACACCAAAAGTAGGTGGTGCTTCCTTGAATTTGCTAGAAGAAATGGAATCAGTCTGAACCGTTGTACTACGAAAGTTAGGTTGAGGAGAAGCAGATGATGACTTGGAGTCCCCAGTAGGAAGTTTTTTTGAATTACATCTTTGACTGTCCAAAAAAATCTTTTCGGCTCTATGGGCCAAGGCTCGAAGATTCACAGGAAGATCTGACCTTATAATCCTCTCAAGAAATATTGCTGGAAAGTTAAATTTTGGTATCACATTAACCTCATACATCAAAATTGCGCTCGCAGACCTGCAACCATGATAAACTATATTAGACTTGATAATGAAAAGAAAATCAAGTGCACTAGCTAATAATTTGACACCTCTTAAGGACCAACAAAACGAAAAGAAACATGCTTATTTCATTGTGCTAACTTACAAGAAAACAAAACGGATATTCATCCAAAGGAAAAGCTATAAACAGTATAGGAAATAAGATGTCCCATACAATACATCTACATTTTGCTCGTTACTATCCTAAACAAAAACAAAAAAAAAAGAGAGGAAATGATGGTAAGATGCCCCACCTTGGACCAGGTCGGATGCACCATTTTCCTTCAAACTTCTTAAAGTCCCCATCAACCATGGAGAAATGGAGTTCTCGACCATTAATCTGAAAGGAGAATTGTTAGGCAGCAATTGATTAAGGCAATGCAGGTTGACATATAAGGTGGCCAGGTGGTTGATACTTCACAATTTTCTGATTTGCTAAATACATTCAGGAGATAAAAGCAAAACAGCCTAGCTCACAACTAGAACAATTCATGCTGAAAACAGCAGTAGGAGAAAATGCATTCAAACCTCATGGTCAAACAACGATGGATCATCAGCAAATTCTCCAATCTCCAGCAATGCAAGTTTAACTAATCACCATTTTTTTTTTTGCCAATTTCAGTTTAACTAATGACAAGTGAGTAGTGTGACTTCTGAAACAACTAGTTTGTTGTGCATGTTTCCCTTTTAGAGATTCGGTCAAGTCCTGATTTTAAAAAAAATGAAAAAATTTGTTGCCAATTTCAGTTTGGTGTACATGTTGACAGTTGTACAAAGTTTATTGCAGTGACATGAGCACGTACCGAATCGGGGATCTCCTGAAGATCCAACACAACACGCGCCTCGATTTGCCAGTACAAGGCCTGCTCCAATCCCTTCTGCTCAAGCCATATCCGTCCTTCGTGCGGGCACGGAATCCTCCCACTGCAAGCACGACCGGATCACAACCATTGCACACCTTTACACGCAATTCTCGCAACCTGTGACAATCTAGAGATCGGAAAGGTGAGGAGGCGGACCTGTGCACTAGGTTGGGGATGAAGTCGGCAAGGCGCTCGTAGTCGGTGATGACCTGCCACAGGGTGTCGACGTCGGCGGCCACGGCCACGGACGAGAGCACCCGCCGCTCGCGCCACGACACCACGTCCACGTCGCACTGCACGCTGGGCGCGGCGTGCCTCTCTCCGCTCACGCGCCTGCCGCCATGGTAGTGGTGCTGGTGGTCGGCGCTCCAGTTGTCGCCGGTGGCGGCGGCGGACACGGCGACGACGGCGCGGCCGGAAGGGACCGGCCGTGAGAGCGCCGCCGTGCGGGAAGGCGCGCGAGGGCTAGGGTTCAAGCCGGGGGTCGTGATTCGTGGGAGGAAGGACGCGGCGGGTGAGGCGAGAGCTCCCATCGCTCATGCGCGCGGTGCGGGCCACCGGGCGCTGGGCGTGGCGAGGAAGGAAGGAAGACGAGGTCGGTGAACCGTTGAGCTCGCGCTCTGCTTCGGAATGGAAGCTCTAGGGACTCTAGGTAGCTGAAAGGTTGGACCCTCCACATTGAACCCACATGTCGGCGAGAAGTGTCTGTGGACTGCGACGTCGGATTATTTCCGCGGAAAGCGAGGGCTGGGCGGAGATGTGCGGCGGGAAGGCGAAGGCGAAGCGGCACCAGTACTCCCGACTCCCGTAGCCACTCGCGGCGTGTGGGGAACTGGGTGGGGCGAGTCCAATCCAACGTCTCAGAGGCGTTTTGGCGCGATGAATCTCCTGTGGGGTCGGAATGTCAGTGTCTTGTCTTCTGTACGGTGCATGGGCTCGTAGACGACGTGGCCCGTACTGCGCCTCTCGTGCGGGAAAAATCTAGTGCATACTGTAATACTGGATAGCGCACAAGCACACAAGACACAATTAGGAAGAGAGGAAAAAGGAGGCGTGCTTTATTTTTCTTTTTTTCTAAACCTGTGCTTTATTTTTCTCAAGACAATGGAGAATAGATTTTTTTTTTGACACAGAGAACAGCTGAAATACAGACATACAGTACAAATCGAATCGTGGTTTTATTTCCCAGGTTCACTTCGAATGCAATAGATTTGGGCCTGATATCCGTAAAATGGACTCCAGTTTTAAGTGATAAAGATAGAGATGGGCTTCTTGTGGCCTAGCAGGAGACAGATGGGCTGGGAGTAGGTTAGGTCTCCACTTCCTCTCTTGGCCTAAACGTCTCTCCACTCCACTCTCCAGTGTCACCGAGCTAACCCATTTCAAAACCCGCGAACCATATACCACACACGGGCTCGCGAGTCGCCACCACTGCACTCCCCCAAAGGCGGCAAATCCCGGAGCGATGTCGGCGGCGGCGAAGGCGAAGGCGAAAGGGAAGGCGGCGAGCGGCGGCAAGCGCGGCGCGGCGGCCAAGGACCCCGCCGACGCGGTCCTCTCCGACAAGAGGCGGCGCGGCATGGACGACTCCGAGCACGAGTTCGACAGGTGCCCCCTTGCTCGTTGCTCCTCCCCATGCCGTTCGTGCTCGTAGTTTGGCCTCGCTATTTGGATCTGGCGCGCTCCGCCGTCGGGATCGTTCGTGAGGGGGACGAGCGAGGGCTCTCACTTAGTCACTTGCGCTGCGAATTTTGGTCTACCTCTCTTTCTCTCTCGATTTGTGTCCAATTTTTGTGTGATTAACTGACAGATTTCTCTATGATTCTCATGATTCGGGGTGCTTCTACGCGATCGCGGCACGCAGTGACATGAAGGAGATCGTCACGCTGCTGCGGCAGATCAAGGATAAGGCCCATAAGGACGGCCAGAAGAAGACCGAGCAAGCCATCTCCAGGTAATTTCGGTCAGCCTTTTCGTTTTGTAGAATGTATTTTAGCTTCCCTGTTGAGGTAGATTTTTCTGCAATACGTGTAAAATTGATTGGTCAAGGTTCAATTCCGTTGTGTCATTGCGTCTAACATGTTGATTCTATGCTGAAAAAAAGGCAAATTAGTAGGATGGTATTTCAGGTATTCTTAGTTCGTGAATTGGTGGGTGCTCTCTGAATCTGACGTCAGTTGTTGTAGACTGTAGTTAATGACAGATAACATATTATATGGCAAGCTGCGACTAAATATGATATGATTATATTTTCCCAGCAGCATGATCAATTTTTTTTATCTTCTCATACCTTTCTGTTCTACTGTTTTAGATGTGTAAGGATGTTTACTAGCTGAATGTACTCATCGCTGGGGTACTATCTGAGTGCATGGCTAACAATTTTTCTTAACTTGCAGTGTGGCAACAGAGATTCAGGCCATTGTACAGGACAGCAAGACTAAGTTTGAGAAGGATAGGTGGGCAACTACTAATAATTCATATGAATTGTCTTTCCTCTGGTGTTCTTATGGAATTCATGCTCTTATTATTTACTTTGGCTAAATGTTGTGGCCTTTCTCCAGTTCTTCATTGCAAATACTGTGAACGCTCTGAAAGGAATTCCTGATAGTTATCCTGTATGTTCATGTGCAGGCAGAATTTTCTGAAAGCACTGTCAAAGACTTCAAAAGAGGTTCTCTATTTGACACAGCAATGTGCTTCTGGTTACTAATATGGTTCCAGTTTGATTTATGGAAGATTATGTATGCTATGTAGTGTGAAGGTTTGCTGAAGAATGAGTACACCAAATTTCAAGCAACACATGACAAGTTCTGCATAGACAAAGCTGCACACATACAGAATTTCAAAGGTAGGTCAGAAAGAGCTATGCTGCCCTCTATTAAACACGTGGCTTATCCAGTAGTTATTAATTTTTTATCTTCTGCGTATGTATGTATGTATGTATCATAAGCCATATTCAAACACATATCATGTTCATGCTGATCTACAATATTGTTACTGTTCCATCAACAATATGAAACACTGAAATCTTGGAGTTCAGATATCATTTTTCTTAAAAAATGTTGTGCTGGTTGTTTCTCAAAGTTATCAATTGTCAGAGAGTTCTACGAATGAAACTCTATCGCATCAGTATGCTTCAAAATGGGTTATAGGTTAATGCTTTATTGCTGTATTCACCCATAAGTGTGGTTGGGGGACCAGTTGATATTACACCTGTTTGATTGAATTAACTTATTGGGCAGTGGAAAATTCACATGGCTGAAAGTTGATAAAAAGAGATGTGAATCTGGTGTTCACGAGAGCGGAACTAGGACACTATCAAATTGAATTATCTTCTGCTGTTTTTGTGCAGACCTTTTCTCGAAGTTTGAAGATGACAAAGAAAAGTTGCTTATGCAGTATGAACTGCAAAGTAAGTAAACAGCTTTGTTCCATTAATTGTGTTCATTAGTTCATTGCTTTGACTGACATGCTGCCTTTGATGAACAGGGAAGAAGGAGAAGACTACCCTGTCTGAACTTGAGAAAACATTTTCAGAGAAGATAGCAAATGCAGAAGAATCCCTGAAGAAGATGAAGCAGGTATATATGTTCAGTACACATGATTGAAACTTACAGTATCTGGTTACAGATTTTGTCATCATGTCTCATTACTTAAATTGAAGTTGCCTGGTACACTATTAAATCATTGCTTTTGTGTTCATGATTCAGGAGGACAAATCCATCCACATCCTTCGCAAGTCCATTGGCTCGTTTCTGGATATTGACCCAGATGATCAGTTTGGTCAAGATGATGACTGAGGCTGCTCACACCAAATGGTTTCTTTGAGTTCTATGTGGATAATACATTATCGGAGAAGACATATGAGTCGATAGCGGAGACAAAGGTTCTGTAGAGATTTTATAACAACTAACGTGTTAAATATCCATTGTACACATTTTTTTTTTCGACAAAAAGGGCAAGCCCCCAGTTTCATTGTATGAAACCAAGATCTCCATTGTACATATTTGCTGTCCTGAAGCATGGTTTGGATATTTGTTATGCACGGTGGATTTAAAAGCAGGAGGCTGTAGATTTTGTTATCTCAGAATTGCCCGTTCTGGCAGTGACAGGCATGCTACACTACACTTAGCAAAAATTTTTTTTTAACATTTTGGTCAATATTTATGCTACTTAACCAAATTTTTCCTGTCCCTAAGAAAACACACACCAAATTTTCTTTCTCAAATTTTGATATTGTACACATCTAAATTCGTATTTCTTTATAAAATGAATGAAGAGATTTATTCAAAGAGAATAAGGCTCTTATCTCTACTACCTATTAAAGCCCTTATGGTCGTTCGTCCAAAAAAATTTCGGCTCACCGTCTACGGTACCGTCCGTAGATTGGTTTCCTCTGCGTGCAGGAGTCCAGATACAAGACGAAAAAGGAGTTCCAATCAGATGAACAATTGAAAAATTGGAATTGGAAAATAAGTCTAAATCAAATCTGTAAAGCAGGGGAAGCAAAAAGCAGGTTCCCTCCGTCGCCTGGATGCACTTTGCGCACTCACTACCCGAGCCGTTGTCACCCACAACACAGTGCGAGTCAGAGCTCATCCCATACTGTAAGTGCCAAGCAAGGAGAGAGAGAGAGAGAGAGAGAGAGAGAGAGAGAGAGCAATCTGAAGATGAAGCCTGTGCTTGCCTGCTTCGAGAGGAGAGAGGGAGCTCAGCCTCACGCGCGCCCCCTCCTGTGAGACCGGTGCTTCGGCTCAATCAAGGATGGAGCTCGCCCCTAAGAGAGCCATGACATCGGAGAGACAAAGATTGAGGAGAATGTTGGGAAGGAGAGAGGATGGAGAGGGGGGGGGGGGAGAAAAGATTGACCTAGACTTGCGTAGAAGATGGAGCTCAGTTCATCGAGAGAGATCCAGATCCCTGTGGGCGTGGGTGTGATGGATATTAGGGAATAGGGAGAGCATTATTTGGACGGAGAGAAAAGATATTACTCTATTACTAGCACTTAATAGTGCAGCAGGGGAGAGAGATTTATGTTGCTAGATTGAAAAAGAAGATAAGGGTTGGGAGAAAAAAGACAAAAATTGTTGACCGAAGATTTTAATTTATGAAATATTTTTAGCATTCATATAATTAATCGGTTAAATTTTATTATTTTTGTTACAAAATAAAGATTAGTAATTAGTAATGAAGAGGAGAGAGATAGAGATACACTAGAAAACAAAAGTGTTAAATATTCTGAGAAAATAAAGATGATTAAAATATTAAGTAATCCTGAATAAAGGAAATACAAATAATTAATGTTCTTTATTTAATGGTTACCTGCTGTACAAATTTAGTTGATTTTGCATTTACTTAGTATAAAATATTAAGCACTCATAGTAACGCGACATACACCTATATCTTTACTACTTATTAATTTTGCTGAGGACGCGATGTTCGTCGGAGCGTGAAGTTACTCTATGTCTTTGGGGCGTGATGTCTTCCATGAAGTCACTGGGCCGAACGTCGTATGTGTCGGACTTCGTATGTGAAACGTGGAAAGAAAAACGTGAGGAGTTATGTATCGAATTACGGATCATCCGTAAAAGGAAGACCACATCAAAAACGTGTCACTTCGAATCGAATTATGGATTGTATGTGAGATGAAGAGTTTATTTTGAATTAAAGATCGTACGTAATATATAAAGTTCACTTCGAATTAAGGATCGTACATGAGATGGAGAGTTCAGAATTGTAACTAAGATAGAGAGTCCATTAGAGAAACGTGTGAGCAAGAGTCCAGTTTGACTTAAGAATCGTATATGAGCAAGACTCTACTTTTATAAGCGAACTATGCCAATAATCCAATAAAAATTAATGAATAAAACAGATGCATGAGGAATACAATGTTGTATCTTGATATCAAATTTGAAGTTGTGATGATCTACTATGTTTAGATATTTTTTCTAATAAAAATATTTTTTATTCTTGTTCAAATGTCTTGTAGATAAATATCACAATTCTATAGTCTCTAGGATACATATTAAATTGAGCAGTGTCTTAAACACAAATATACAATTGAAGGATGTCCAACATACAAATAATCTAAAAATTAATGTGTAAGTAGTAGCACGAAAAAAAATTGTTTAGAGTTACCAAAAATCTAAGAATTAATATAATAAAAAGTAATATAAAAACATAATATAAAAGTAGATGTCCGTTAACTCTTGTAGTAATGCACGGGTAATTTGCTAGTATTTATTCGAAGTACTATCAACGGTTAATTGTTTTTATAGTGACGTGGACATGCTAGCTACTTATTTTGCAAGGAAATCACACAGATTTCTATTATTATAAAGAGAGATAAAACGTGGCCAGTATCTTTCTGGAAATAAACTTTTACAAAAAGAAGGTGGCATCATCCAATATGGATATGCGCATCGTTTTCGGGTTCTGCGTGTCTTCGTTTTCTGGTGGCAATCGGAGCTGGAGACGTATATATATACACGCCTTATTTCTTGCCCTCGATCCAGAGAAGTCTTCTTCTTTGTTTATGTACAAACAGCACAAAAAAGAGAACCCGACGAGAAAAAATCGCTACGTGTTCGACCATCTCGGCCACCATGTCGTCGTCCACCGGCGCCGACTCGCCGGGAACCGCCGTCGTCTCCAAGGGCGGCGCCCCCTACCACGTACTCAAGATCGATGGGTTTTCGAGGATCATGGAGACCAACGACGGTATGCTAAGCATCGCATCATGCCTGTTTCCTGCGGGAGGTCATACCTGGCAACTCGTGTGCTACCCCATGGGAGCAGGAACGGATAACCAAAACGTGGATTTCATCGCGGTTTTTCTATGTCTTAAGGACGCAGTCGCCGTTGATGACGCCGCCGTGATCGTGCAGGCCACCTTCAGCTTGCTCGACCAAGACAAAAAGCCGGTGCCGTCGTACAGCAAAACCACCGAAAAAGTCGACTTCTCGAAAGAAATATACGATGGATTCCGTCAGTTTATCGGAAGAAGAGAGTTGGAACTGTCAGGGCTGATCAAAGATGACTGCTTCGCCGTCAGGGTAGACGTGCACCTTATTAGTGGCAGTACAGTCAATAAGGAAGAAGCAGAGGCGCCGCCGCCGACATCGGCGTCGTCATCGTCTGACCTCCTGCACCAGCATCTCGGCGATCTCCTGTGGAAGAGTAGAGCCGGCGCCGATGTTGAGTTCCGAGTTGGCGAAGAGACGTTCGCTGCGCACCGGCTATTGCTCAAGGCAAGATCGCCGGTCTTCAAGGCACAACTACTCGGACCACCACCTGCCGCCGTCGTCGTCAGCGAGGAAGAAGCAGCAACAGACGGCGGCAGCATTATCGAGGCAAACGACGACATCGTACGAATAATAACGATTGATGATGTAGAGCCACGAGTGTTCGAGGCGCTTCTTAGGTTCATATATACAGACATGATTCCACCAGAGATTACGGACGACGACGACGACGAGAACTTTGAGATGACGCAGAGCTTGCTCGTAGCAGCAGACGAGTACGGCATCCGCAGGCTGAAGCTCATCTGTGAAGACAGGTTGTGCGGGTGCATCAACACACGCTCCGTTTCGAATCTTCTGGCGCTAGCCGAGGAACGCCAGTGTCCTGGTCTGAAAGCAGCGTGCTTCGACTTCGTCAGCCACGAGGGAGCTCTGCTTGCGGTCACCGGAACAAGAGAGTATGAGCAGTTATTACTAGCTCGAAGCTGCGGCCGTGCTATCACCTACGAGCTACTTGACAATGTCGATAGTAGGACAAAGGCAGACACTGCCGGTTGGAGTCAAGAGGTGCAACCATGCGTCGTCGTCCCTGCTCCTCGCGATCGTGGGTTTTTAGGCGATGTGATCGTGCCTGTCTTCACATGGATCAAAACACGCTGCAGATTGTGGTGACCAAAAAATGGATGTTTAAAAATGTTAATTTTGTTTGATTATTATATGTATCTTATACATCAACCGTTCTCTTCAACTGTTGCTATATATAATTTACTGTATATTATAGGCACATGTTTACTTGTGCTTGTGCCTTTAATTTGAATTATTTTCTTTTTTAGTAGGGATAATTACTTCTATGACACTGCAAAACGTTTCAATATCTTATATGACATTGTAAAACCAATAATATCTTATATTACTTTGCGTTACAAACTTAATACATTCTATGACATTAACCTTATAGTTTTAATAAAAAAATTCAAATTCAAAATCTTTTCAAATTTGAAATTTTCTAAATTTTTTGTGATAACATATGAAATCATATTATACAAGTTTTATTTTTGGTCTAGTTCAGATTTAAAATATATTTGAATTAAAAATTCATATATTGATGCTATAAACATTGTTTTAATTATTTAAAATAAATATCTGTGAAATAAGTTGTGAAACTTAGATCCAAACATTTGTTGGAGGTATAATGCCCTAAAGAAACTGCCGTGGCTTTGAACTGGAGAGAGAAGCAGCATGGAACCTATAACGGCTCTATATAAACACCCTTCCTCCTCAAAGCTCCTGCCAAACCCTCGTCCGACCACCAAGAGCCCAGCGACATCACCCTGCCTCGTCCTTGCTCCCAGTTTCCATCCACCTCCCAGTTTCTTGAGTTCTTGATGATGGGGCCTGGTTGGGGTGGCTCTACGTTGCCGCGTGCCACTCCACCCCGGCAGACCGTCCTCCGTGTACCCGCGGCGCCTCCCGCGCGCCACTGCGCGCGGCGTACCGCCCGCCGCTCGAGCTGATCGTTGGGCACGGCGGCCAGGCAGGCGAGGACGAAATGGCGCCGCCGCCGATCCCTCTTCTGGGGTTGACCCAGGATTGTCCGTCGACTGCTAGGTGTTTGGGAGCCTATGACGTGGTTTGGGAGCCTATGAAATCGAATTGCAGGTTCAGCCCAATTTCGACCGGTGGAATTTTGCTAGCTCTTCATCGATTCCCTTGCGCCGCTGCTGCTCCTCGTCGTTCCCTCTCCACTCCATGGCGCGCCGCTGCAGCTCGCCCCAATCCATGGTGCGCCGCCGCTGCTCTTGAGCCCCTGGTCGCCCAGATCGACGCCGCTCGGGTGCCCGACCACCGCTGTCTACATCACCGTCCACGACCGCCCGTCGTCGTCCTCTCTACCATCGCCGTCCACGACCGCCTTCCTCTTCAATCTGCCAGCCGTCACCTCCACCATCCTCGTCGCCTGAGTTGCCGACCACGACGGAGCTGTCGTCCAAGGTCAAAATGGCAGACACAGGTACCTCATCCCCCCTGCCGCCTGCCGGGCCCCTTTTTTGCTAGATCTCTATGCGCAAAGAAATCTGGGAAAGGATTTGGCAATGACGGGGAGTCAAGAACGCACCGCAAGCTCGTCTTCTGTTCGATTCGTAATCCAAGAGAGAGCGGGTTAATCCTTATGGCTTCTAGAACTGGGATTCGTGACCGACTGTATAATTTTGAATGGATACACAACCTTGCAATTGTAGAATTTTAAGCGCCTCGAGGTGGCAATCGCACAAGACATGCCTGAGAGGTGCTCGACGACGTTCCCGGGGGAAGCAATTTTTCTTTCAGTTTTTTACAAGCGCTCAATAGATACCATGGCTCCCATTCCTTATTGTGTATAGTTCGATGGATTCCCCGATGATTTGCTGGATAGTCCGAGTATCCTATGCTGAGGTGATTTTTGGTAGCACTTGGAAAGCAGCTGGGTGATTTCCTTCTCAGATGGCAACTAATATGCATTTTGGCATGCTTTAATTGAATAAACAACAAACTGTGGCATTGTTCATAAGAATAGAGAACGAACAATTTGTGAAACTTTAGTGCCATCTTCGTAGGGACATCTCCTACAAAGTATCCCGAAGAGTGCAAGCGCGTCTAGTCTTCTGAATATTAAAGGAGAGCCAAACATCTCCTACATATGTTCAAGATATTACCGGGCACCAGAGCTCATCTTTGTTGCGAGAGAACATACTACCGCCATTGACTTGTGGTACAGGCTGTGTCATGGCAGAGCTGCTACAGGTTTTGATTCTTGTGCATGTATTGTCTGTCTATGATTCTTTCCATTTGATTCTTCTGATGGCAAGAGAATAAGTAAAGAAAGAAAATGTATAAAAGAATAGATTTTCAAATAATCATTGACAAAATCCACCTATATAAGTATGAGTATATTAATAATTTAAAGACTAAAAAAACTAAAGAAAAAGATGAAAGTGTAGCAACGTCAAGCTAGCTTTACGGCACGTGCGCCTTCGCCTGGCGTGCCTCATCGTGGGGCGCGGGCTGCCATAGTGTTGCTGACAAAAGCCTGTGCGCGTGCGAGAAGAGTCGTCTTCCTCTCGCATACGCCGCGAGGTGGAGTGGGGCGATTGGCGAGAGACGACGACGACGACGACGATATCTGGTGCATGATTTTACAGTCGGACGTGCCCTGCCGTTGGCACGCAATCCAGCCGGTGGCAAGCGTCAAAAGAACGAAAAGAGGCCAGGTGCCTGCGGGGGCGCGGCGAGCCGGTGACGACGGGCCGCCGTGGGTGGGTTGCTCTGCTGCTGCTGCTGCGTTCTGGGCCTGCGAATGTCTTGCTAAAGCTGAACGAGTTCGTCGCTTGCCGAATGTCTTGCTGCATGTGGCATTTGGTTCGGCCGTCTCTCTTTCAGAAACGCGGGCAAGCAGCTCCTCGGCGACGGACGGACAGCTCTGGGCCAAGAACTCAAACTCTGTGCTTTCAACCAGTGCTCTGCTGCTGGTCTCTGAAGAACAAGAACAAAAATAGGCGAAGAGGAACTCGAAGCACGCGTCCTTGAGACGAGGTCCGCAACAATGCTGTTCTGCTAGAGCGAGGATGGTAGCTGCGGCCTCCGTGCTAAAGATAGGGTAGCTGCACAGCCTGTCTTCGCACATGTGTTTCAGCCTCTCCAACCCGTATCTGTCGGCCGCGACGAGCAGGTGCTGAGTCAGCGCGGGCTCGTCTTCCTTCTTCATCGTCTCCTCTGGCCACGCGTCCGTGTACATGAAGGCGAGCAGAGCGTCGAACACCTGCGGCTCCATGTCATGGACCTGTATTATGGCGTTATCACGATTCGTGGCTTTCATGGGGCCGAAGAGCTCCGCCATGAAGACCGGCGACCGTGCAGCGACCACCGCTCTGTGGGCGGCGAACGTCTCCCCGCCTACGTGGAACTCAACGTCGGCGTCCTCCTTGCTCGACAGGAGGCCGCCGAAGTGCCGGTGCAGATCAGACGGCGGCACCGCAACGTATGGCCCTTGCTGGTTGACCGCATGGACGTGGACTCTGATGGAGAGACAGTCGTCCCTGAGAAACTCGGAGGCGCGTCTCTCCAGTTCTTCCCTCTTGATGAACTTCTCGTATCCCAAGGCGTATTGGTCCTTGTACCCGGCACGGCAGATATCGTTCACGTCGGCGTGCCAGGTCATCGCTGGCGTCCCGTCCTGTTTGAGCAGACTGAACGAGATCACCGCCGCCACGAAGGCGGCGGCGGCGTCACGCACGACGACGTTGCCGTCTTGGACGAGGTAGATGGAGACGTACTCGGTGTTCTCCGGGCGGTAGGGGCTCCCCATGGGTCGGTAGCTGACGTGCCACGTACAGCCTCCAGCACGGAAGCGGGGCGAACTGAAGGCGGGCCGAGCACCGTTGGAGGTCAAGGTCCTAGAGTACCCTTGGATCTTCACCACGTGGTAGCATCTCACCCTGACCACGGTGGTGGCGCCTGGGCCTGAGCGCAAGCTCGTCTCGACCACCATATTGCCGCTGGGGTGTTGAGTTCTTCACAGATCCTTTCGTAGGGAGAGAGAAAGACAGACGAATAAATACTAGTACTTCCAATCGTTTCTGTCACTAATCGAATCGGATACGAACGCGTAGCGCTTGCGTTGATCGGGTTAGTCTATATCTCTATTTCTACTCTTATAATACACTAACTCATTCCTTTTTTATCCATCTTTTAATATAATTTCAATCATTCTAAACAAATCCTAAATATTATGAGAAAAAATTACTTCACACAAACCGATAGTTCACGTAATTAATTATTATACTTCACTTAAATTATATGGCTCCTAATTATCGGATCTTAAGAGCATCTCCAACGGTCCACTTAAATATGAGTTTTAAAAATATTAATTTAAGAGCAATAAAAAAAATTTAAACTTAAATTTTATCCCCTCTTCCAACAGAGTGCGTAAAAATAGTCCTTTAAATTTTAAATTGTGCGATGCCAGCAGTTTTTTAATCTAAAGTATAGTGTCTGACATCCTCTCTCCGATCCTAGTACTAGTCGATGGTTTAGAAAAAGAGTTCGGTCTCCTAACTCCGATCTTAGTCCTAATCGGTGATTTTAAAAAAAGAGTCCGATCAGCGGACAATGGAATTAGCACTTCTATGTTTTTTCTATTTCTAGATAGAAAAGAATTTACGAGGAGCTAAAAAATAGTAGCTGTTTTGAGATATCTATTAAAAATAATTTTTTATTCAAATTCCTCATAGGTGTGTTTGATAGGAATTATTAACTTTTAATACAAACAGATTATAGTCTACAAGTGATTATGACTATCAATTATTTAAAAATTATATAATTTAAAAATAGCTTATGAATCATTGTGACCAAATTAGTTGCCTTCTAAGTTTCCTAGTGAGAAGACACACCCTTCATGTTGTATATATGTAATGATCCTATACTATACACACTTGATACTATTAATTTGTCTCTCTGACTTTCACTTCTAACAGTTGCGAAGTGTGCAAACAAGTTGCTTCAATATTGTGACACCGGCTGGTGACTCCGAGTGATCGAGCTGCGCGACGGAGTGTGGACTGTATGGTCCTTGTCCGATGAAAGCCCTGGTAAAAAGGCTCATAGACCCTTTCTAATTAAATTAAAAAATAAATAAAATTCCAACACTATTTAAATGCAGCCCAACCCTTACAATTGTTAGCTCATTTTCCTGAATCCGTTACGAAGTCTAGATGGGATAAAATTTTTTTTACGATACCACGGTATGGACGCAGACGCACGTCGTCTGTAATTAAACGAATAATTATAACCTGATAACACATGTGTTAAATATAGGTTTTGAACCATTGGTTCCACCATAAAAGACCTAATCATCTGAGCTTGAGAAGTTGATATGCATACAAATGCAGCGTCGTGGTGTACTTGTGTTTCACCTATAATATCGGATTCAGCCATCTGAAAAAAAGAAAGTTGAGTTACATTTGTTACTTTTGCCGCTATAAAAGGTTCTAGACAACTAGCACGTCATGGTTTTCCATAAAAGTAAAAAATACATAAGTTGTCAGAAACATATTGTCATTTCGTCGCATCGCTGGCTCTCTAAAACTTTTGAAAAACCCATAGTTTATCGCTACCGTACTATCCAAACAGGCTTCGTTGCCCCCTTGCAGCTCCCAAGAAAGGCTCCGTCGACATTTTTCATCGAGCGACATTCCCTCCTGAAGAAGAAGAAGAAGAAGAAAAAGAGGAATAGCTATACAAACTCAGCTGCCCTGAATGTAAGAAAAAAATATAGTCATAAAATAACAAAATCGATCAAGTAGTGTCATCTTGACAGTATCATGATTCATGGAAGGTTATGAGGTCCATGGTCGGTCCTCGCGAATTGACCACAGCTTTCTTGCCGCACGCCTTGCACGGGAGGCACCACTCGCCGACGGACACGACGAACATGTAGCGCGTCCCGCATTCAGGGCACTGCGCCGGACACGGGAACTCCTCCTGCTCGGGCTCGCTCGTCGCCGGCGTCGTAGGTCCCGGGCTTCTTCTTCTTCTGCCACGGCGGGTTCACCCACCGCCGGCAATGTCCGCACTCCGTGCCTGACGAACTCGCGGTTGCAGAACGGGCAGACGATGACCTTGTACGGGCATATCGGCACCGGCTTCCACCGGCGCCGCTCCTTCTTCCGCTGCCGACGCTCCTCCTCCCTCCTCCACGAGGACTGACGAGGCTCCTCCTCCGGCTCGGCGCACGGACCTGCGGGGTGGTTTGCCGAGAGGGCGTCCTCGAACGCCTGGCACAGAAGCTTGAACGCTTCCTTCGGCGGCGGCGCAGCCGTTCTTGTCCGGGTGGACGAGGAGCGACAGCCGCCGGAATTGCTTCTTGATGGCCCGAGTTGGTCACGAACGCGGTGCCCGCGTGCTCGCTCACCACGGCCAGCCCATGCGCAGCCCAGCCGCTCCGCCCGTCCCTCGCGCTAGGACAGGCACCCAGCACCGAGGCGTATGTGAACCTGTCCATGGAAACGCAGCTGCTCCGCGTGTCCCGGAACGCGGCGAGAGCCAGGCGCGGGGAGCCCGAGCTGGAGTATCGGGCGATGAGCGTGTTCCAGGAGACGGCGTCCCGGCACGGCATACCGTCAGGTCGCTGCAGCGGCAGTAGGCAGCAGCGAGCAGGTTGTTGCAGAGGAACAGGCCTGGGCGGTAGCCGGTGCGGAGCATATGGGAGTGCACTAGCTAGCCTGGCCAGAGCCAGCGACGGGCACCGCGACGCGCAGCGGAGAAGACGGCCGTAGGCCGCCGGCGACGACTGGAGCTGCCCTTCGGGAAGGACGAGATTCAAGCGGCTTCAGCCGATTCCAGGGCGCCGTTTGGTTGGAGTTTCGAGAGCGTTTGGGGAGAAAGAAGGTCGGCGCTCATGATGTCATGCGGGTTCACGGTGAACTAACGTACACTAGCAAAGGAGGGTTTGGCAATGCACATCCAGAATCCGGCTTCATGATCAAGCTACAGCTGATGAAACCCCGACTCTATATAAACGAACCTTCCTCCTCTCAAAAACTCCTGTCACAGCCATCGTCCGACGAGCGAGCGATATCACCAAATCGTCCTCGTCCTTGCTCCCCATTTCCGTTGCCCAAATCGTCCTCCCACCTTAGAGACGATGTCGACGGCGCCGCGGCCCCCCACCTTGGTGACGACGTTGACGCCGCCGCGGCCCCCCTCTCGTCCCAAGAGTTCAGTCCTCCGTATGCCCGCGGCGCCGCCTGTGTCGCCACTGCGCGCGGCGTACCGCCCGCCGCTCGAGCCGCTCGTCCGGCGCGGCGGCCAGGCAGGGCACCAAGGACTCTCGCCCCAAGCGGGGCCGCTGCGGGATGTGCACCTGGAGGAGGGCGCCGACGACGCGAAGCCCCTGGACCTGCAGGTGGTCCTCGTGGCGGGGCTCGAGGCGGAGCTCGAGGAGGGCGCCAACGACGCGGAGCCCCTGGACCTGCAGGTGGTCGCCGCGGACGCCGACGAGGCGGAGGTCGAGGAGGGCGCCGACGACGCGGAGCCCCTGGAGGAGGTCGAGGAGGGCGCCGACGACGCGTAGCCCCTGGAGGAGGGCGCCGACAACCGCGACGAGGCATTGGCAGCGGCGGGGGACGTGAACCCCGCCGACGCGTAAGAGGAGGCAAACCTGTAACGGCGTTCTTTGTCAACCAAAACCCTGCGAGCGTGAGGGTGCAAGTAGAGCAGAATTAGTCTCGTAGAATTGTGTTCGAGATTTTGCATTCTTTCTTACCCTGAACAATTTCAATTACGTGAGGGTGCAAGTAGAGCAGAATTAGTCTCGTAGAATTGTGTTCGAGATTTTGCATTCTTTCTTACCCTGAACAATTTCAATGTAATCCGATTCTTTCTGATATAGTACAAGTATTCGTAATTTGGTGTTGTGATTGCTGGTATATCTTGCTTGTTCTTCACTTCCCTCAACCAGAGCTGGAGGTTGCGCTGCCCCAGAAGGAGGGCGTCGACGACGCGAAGCCCCTGGACCTGCAGGTGGTCTCCATGGACTACGCGGAGCTCGAGGGCGCCGACGACGCGGAGTCCCTGGAGGAGGTCGCCGACGACGCGGAGCTCGTGGGCGCCGACGACGCGGAGCCCCCGCCCCTGGAGGAGGTCGCCGACGACGCGTAGCCCCTGGAGGAGGACCCCGCCGACGCGCTCCTCTCGGACAAGACTCCGACCACGAAGTCGACAGGTGCCCCCTTGCTCTCCCTTGGTTCTCCCCCTCCCACGCCGCCTCCTCCGCACGCCGTTCGTGC
Organism: Oropetium thomaeum; assembly: GCA_001182835.1. Classification (NCBI taxonomy): domain Eukaryota; kingdom Viridiplantae; phylum Streptophyta; class Magnoliopsida; order Poales; family Poaceae; genus Oropetium; species Oropetium thomaeum. Next base: position 255,827 of record LFJQ01000113.1, on the reverse strand, counting down.
TCGTAGTTTGTCCTCGTTATTTGGATCTGGTGCGCTCCGCCGTCGAGATCGTTCGTGTCCAGGGGAACGAGCTAGAGTTTCGTGGTCGCGCTCTCACGTGCGCTGCGAATTTTGGTCTACCTTTCTCTCGGTTTGTGTCCGAATTTGGTGTCATTAACTGATCGATTTCTCTACTTTTTCTCATGATTACGGTGCTTCTACGCTATCGCGGCACTCAGTGACATGAAGGAGATCGTCACGCTGCTGCGGCAGATCAAGGATAAGGCCCACAAGGACGGCCAGAAGAAGACCGAGCAAGCCATCTCCAGGTAATTTCGGTCAGCCTCTTGGGTTTGTAGAATGTATTTTAGCTTCCCTGTTGAGGTAGAATTTTCTGCAATACGTGCAAAATTGATTGGTTAAGGTTCAATTCCGTTGTGTCATTGCGTCTAGCATGTTGATTCTATGCTGAAAAAAGGGCAAATTAGTAGGATGGCATTTCAGGTATTCTTAGTTCGTGAATTGGTGGGTGCTCTCTGAATCTGACGTCAGTTGTTGTAGACTGTAGTTAATGACAGATGACATATTATATGGCAAGCTGCGACTAAATATGATATGATTATATTTTCCCAGCAGCATGATCAATGTTTTTATCTTCTCATACCTTTCTGTTCTACTGTTTTAGATGTGTAAGGATGTTTACTATCTGAATGTACTCACCGCTGGGGTACTATCTGAGTGCATGGCTAACAATTTTTCTTAACTTGCAGTGTGGCAACAGAGATTCAGGCCATTGTACAGGACAGCAAGACTAAGTTTGAGAAGGATAGGTGGGCAACTACTAATAATTCATATGAATTGTCTTTCATCTTGTGTTCTTATGGAATTCATGCTCTTGTTATTTACTTTGGCGAAATGTTGTGGCCTTTCTCCAGTTCTTCATTGCAAATACTGTGAACTCTCTGAAATGAATTCCTGATAGTTATCCTGTATGTTCATGTGCAGGCAGAATTTTCTGAAAGCACTGTCAAAGACTTCAAAAGAGGTTCTCTGTTTGACACAGCAATGTGCTTCTGGTTACTAATATGGTTCCAGTTTGATTTATGGAAGATTATGTATGCTATGTAGTGTGAAGGTTTGCTGAAGAATGAGTACACCAAATTTCAAGCAACACATAGCAAGTTCTGCAAAGACAAAGCTGCACACATACAGAATTTCAAAGGTAGGCCAGAAAGAGCTATGCTTGCCCTCTATTAAACACGTGGCTTGTCCAGTAGTTCTTAATTTTTTATCTTCTGCGTATGTATGTATGTATCATAAGCCATGCTCAAACACATATCATATGTTCATGCTGATCTACAATGTTGTTACTGTTCCATCAACAATATGACACACTGAAATCTTGGAGTTCAGATATCATTTTTCATAAAAAATGTTGTGCTGGTTGTTTCTCAAAGTTATCAATTGTCAGAGAGTTCTACGAGTGAAACTCTATCGCATCAGTATGTTTCAAAATGGGTTATAGGTTAATGCTTATTGCTGTATTCACCCATGAGTGTGGTTGGGGGACCAGTTGATATTTCACCTGTTTGATTGAATTAACTTGTTGGGCAGTGGAAAATTCACATGGCTGAAAGTTGATAAAAAGAGATGTGAATCTGGTGTTCACGAGAGCGGAACTAGGATACTATTAAATTGAATCATCTTCTGCTGTTTTCTGCAGACCTTTTCTCGAAGTTTGAAGATGACAAAGAAAAGTTGCTGATGCAGTATGAACTGCAACGTAAGTAAACAGCTTCGTTCCATTAATCGTGTTCATTAGTTCGTTGCTCTGACATGCTGCCTTTAATAAACAGGAAAGAAGGAGAGAACTGCCCTGTCTGGACTTGAGAAAACATTTTCAGAGAAGATAGCAAATGCAGAAGAATCACTGAAGAAGATGAAGCAGGTATATATATGTTCAGTACACTCGACTGAAACTTACAGTATCCGGTTACAGATTTGTCATCATGTCTCATTGCTTAAATTGGACATTGGACTTGCCTGGTATACTATTAAAGCGTTTCTTTTGTGTTCATGATTCAGGACGACAAATCCATCCACATCCTTCGCAAGTCCATTGGCTCATTTCTCTATGGTGACCCTGACCCTGATGATCAGTTTTTCAGCATTGAACATTTTAACTGATGAAGTTTTTGCACGCAATCGAAATCGATGATCCTTTTCGTAGGCCTAAATCACTTGCGGCAGTCCTCGCACATCATCCCGCCTGCTCCTCTAGAGGGCCGCACGGCCTGGCAAACTCGTCCTTTACAGAACTTGCAGTAGATTACCTTGAACCCGCACGGCGGCGGGTGATGATGATGGCGAGCAGCGAGCCGCGCGTCCCGCTCCATCCACCACGGCAGCTGCGACGACGCGTCCGACCTGTTCGAGAGGGCGTCGTACGCCTGGAGGAGGAGCCTGAGCGCGCCAACGGCGGCGGCGCTGAGGTTCCGGTCCGGGTGGACGAGCGCCGACAGCCGCCGGAACCGCCTCCTGATGTCCGCCTGCTTGGCGGCGCCGGCGGCAAAGCCGAGGACCGCGCGCCAGTTGGCCGGCCTGGCTGCGGCCGCCGCGGCGGCGTGGACCTCGTAGGCGTCGAGCGCGTCCGTGGCCAACGTGAGCGACGGCCAGAGCCGCTTGGTCGCGGTGGCTTGCCGGAGCGCGCCGCGAACGTTGCCGGCGAGGAACATCTCCGCGCGCTGGCAAGCCTTCTCGGCGTGCCTTCTTCTGTCGTGCTCTGCCATTGTATTGTACTATGTCAGGAGATCGATCGATCGATCGATCAATCAATCAAATGCCTTGTTTTTGATGTGAATAGCGTGGTGGTGCACGGACGTTGTAGTTTATATATATAGTCGGGCGTGCGACCCGTTTCAGATTCGGGGAAAGGCGCTCCGAGTCGGTGAGAATGACTGACTACTCGGCGAGTCCGAGGAAGACCCCGTTTCCGCCTCTTTCTCCGCATCAATGGCGAGACCCGGTTTGATCGTGGCCTAGCCTCGGAGAGGTCAATGATTCTGAATGTTTCTAACAATCGCCCTCAGTTGGCTAGCAGCAGCTTAAATCTGCTTTAAGCATCACAGAAACGTTATTTCTTTGGGACGACGACACGAGATCGAGCAGTGGAAAACAAGATACACTTCAGATTGGACAAAGCAAACCAAGTATCATCCTCAATCAAAGTTATCCATAGAAAATCGAAGCAAGAGTTTGTTAAGTGGTTTAGACAAATCCTTTAGGGTTCAGTCAAAAAGAGAAAAAATACTACAAGAAATTCACAAGATAAGATTTCCATTTCTTTTGAAAAAATAGAAGTTCGTTTTGATCCAAGAATTCTCTTTTCTTGATATCGAACATAATGCATAACTCGCACCGTTAATAGTCTACAAGAAACACTCATCCTTACCTGAACCAAGAGAAAACTATTGACCAATGAATGACCTGGGCGTGATGCAGGAGTTTGAAATTTCAAAATCTCCCCTCGTTCACAATGAACAAGTATTCGTCGTCACTGCCAGCGCACCTACATCCTGTGCCAACGTCGCGACGCCTCCTCCTCCTCCTCCATCCCCATCACCTCCTCTTCTTCCACTCCCGCCGGTGACTGTGGATAGGGAGGCGCAGCGTCCGTTCCAGGGGATGGGGCTGCAGCCTCTGCCCTGCTCTGGTCTGGGTGTGGCAGCGGCCTGAAACGCCCGAGGCACGATGTGCACCTCCCTCCGGACACGTCTACTTCGACGCCGTCGTGGGTCTTGTCTTCGTCGTCCAAGTCCAACGAGCCGCAGTTCTCGCAGAAGATGGGCACGCTGCTACTCGGCGCGCATCTTGGCTGCGAGGGCGGCGGGGGCGGAGGAGTGGCCTCCTGTGCCGGAGGCGCCGTTGCAGCTGTTGATCTGGCTCAGCGTCCGTTCCCGGGGACGCGGATGTAGCCCCAGCCCTGCTCTGGTGCGCCGGCCTGAAGCACGAGTGGCACCTCTCCCAGACGCCTGGTCGTCGCTGTCGTCTTCCTCGTCGAAATCCGATGAGCCGCAGTTCCCGCAAAAGATGGGTCCGTGACTGCGTGCGTATCTTGGCTGCCACGATCTCGAACGACGGGCCGGTGATCGGAAACTTTCGCCGGGCGCCTCGGTTCCGGAACTGCGTTCGTAGCTTGGTTGCCCCCAGTATTATTCTGTGCCGAACGGCGACCACCACTGGCAGGATGAGGCAGAGGCGCCGGTGCTGCTTCCTGATCGCCTCGTACCTGACAGGCTTCTTCTTGTCCATGCCGAGCACCGCGCACCAGTTCGTCATTGCTGCTCCCCATCGAGACGGCCCGGCTGCGGCGTGGACCTCGTCACGATGCTGCGACGAGGAGAACCGCCTGACGCACCGGATTGCTCCGGCTATGTCGCCGGCGACGAAGAGCCCCGCCGCGACCTTGTAGGCCTCCTCCATGCTGTACGCCGTGGTAGCAGCAGCCATGGCCCATGGAAAGCAGAACCGACACTCTCCAACAGTATTTTCTTCCTGAACTTGCGTGACCCGCCATGGACTTTTGGCCTCCTCGGTCTATCTTTGATGAAACAGCACGCTCAAAGCAAATATCTGATCACCAGAACAAGGTTATATTTGATTCCGCACAAGAGAGAATAACTTGCAAAGGCAAAACATAAAGTTTTCTCGCAATGAGGCGTACAGTACAGTCGTATGTACAGCATGAAAGTATGGTTACCATCTGCACCCTCTTATCATACTTTTTTTTCGAGGAATTATGGCGTTACTATACTTGTAATGCCTGCTGCAATATTCCACATCCAGTTTTACATAGATATATACGTTAGCATGTAGCCCAATTTATTGATATCTCCCATACAAAATGGGCAGCTTATTGTGTTAGCCTTGGGTGCTGACGCTGCCAGGACCTCCTTATTGCAGTTCGCCAACAGGTGCTTCATTCAGCCACAAGAAATGGATGAAATCATACAGCCTGGCACTCACGCTTACCTGGTCACGGATCATGGCAAGAACAAAATGTGAGTTATGAACAAATTGTCATGTTTGTGACATGAATAACATTTTGATCAAGAGTCAGCACCTTGTAAGGCGTTGGGTTCAGCCGCCTCATATGGTCTGGCCTCATTTGTTCCAGATGAGAAATGCACTGAGTCCTAATCTCATGGATGGATGGTAGCTCCTCACATTGATTGCCTTCAACAAGAACAGAGCACAGCATGGGATCAGTGACTCGCAAACATGTAAGAATCTGATTCATCCAACAACTTTAAGTAGACTATGACTATGAAGAAGCTCTAAAGTTGGATCCTCATACCTGAATTGCCAGGCCAGTAGCACTTTAGTAATTCCTCAACCTGCTGCGGAACAACATATGCTCTCTTTGATTCGTTGAATGGGTGACGACATAGTAGCCTTTCACCAACCTATCATGGGGTCAGAAAAATGAAAAGATCATACAGTGCTTCAGATTTCGTAAAATAACAAATAGGCATTAACATCATAATAAAAAAGGAACATTCAATGGATCGTGTACTGAAGAAAAATTTTACCATTCAAACTCACTGTTTAACTACGAACATGAATATTGCTTACCTTTGGGCCTGGCTCATCTTCCCCAGTCATTATATCAACCAAAGGATAGCCTTCTTTACCATACAGTCTGTAGCATTTCTTCTTACATGGTATTGACACCTGGAGTAGGCAGCCACAATTTCAGTCTTTGGGATACATAAATAACAGCAAGACATGATTTTACTATTAAGGGCTAATGACATATACCTTTGTGACATCTTCAGAAAGTTTAATGCGAGGTAGTTTGTTAATCTCAACTAATTTGAACACACAACCAAGCGCTGCTTGTGCATAGCATGTAACCAGGTAAGTGCCAATGCCAAACGCATCCACCTCATGGCCCTATAGAAAACAAACGTCAGTAACCATGCATAGATGCCCTGAAATGGCAAAGGATAGTGTTGACACACTGCAGCATGTTCAATATGCTATGGGGACATCAGAACACTTAGACCCTCAAATTAAACAAGCACAGACTTCCCAGAGTATGAAATTTCCAATCTATTTCAAAAGATACAAATCTACATACTATGGTACCCCTAACCATTCTGAATAGACTCTGGAATATAAATTACCTGTTTGTTCAAGGCATCAATTGTTTCTTCATTAAGATCATTGCTGGCTGTAATATTCATTTCTCCAAAGCCAACAACTCCAAACTCTTTTTCAATTGCATGGAAGAACTTGCGGGTCTCAACAGATAGATATGCTAAATCACCAGAGTCTAACCTAACCCCAACAGCCTTATACCTGCAACAAAAATCCCATAAATTCTGAAAACCATAATGCACCAATACATCCATATGTCGACTAAATACAATATGTGGAGAGCTAAAAGATCTATGAACAATCTGGGTATCATAAATTCAAACTATTTAGTGCTATGTATAGCATCGCAGTAAGCATAACTAGTTCTAAATACTGATGAGATCACTTCTAGGTACCTAGTTAGGAAACAATGAACCTCCACTCCAAACTGCACCGTTTTCTTTTCTTGTTACAATGGAATGATGCTAAAAATAACAGAAATTCACATGTACAGAAAGTACTGGTAGGACTTCCAAAAAGTGATACACGAAGGACACAGGATAACTGAAAACACAAGGATCAAATATCAAAGAAAGGAGCTGAAGTAAATTACCCCATATCATTAAGGGCTAAAGCAACAGCACAGAGTTCGGTACTCCACTTCTCATGACCTAGAAATGCATGCACTAAAACATTAGCTATTAATCCAGAACACGAGTTGATGAGTTAATACTGTAAGTTCGTAGTTAACTGTTAAAAACCATACTCACCACTTTTAATACTAGCTTGGACATAGATAATCACAATACCAATAGCTATCCCACATGTGACTACAAAGGTAATCAATATTGCAAGAGTGAACAAGTTCCAATACTTAATTACCAGGTATAGCTAATTCTTATATGTTCTCAAAATTTTAAAATTTTCAGCTCCAACTGCGATGCCTAGGCAAACTAGAAGGGAACTGGAGAGATCACATATCAACTAAGGATGCCATAGATAGTTTGGCTGCAGAATTGTTGCAGTTCCACTTTGTTAATAATCTCATCAGAGAAAAATCCACTAAACAGGAGGAAGCTTGGGTATGCTATAGTGAATATAAAGATACAATTTCTGCTAAAGAGAAACTTACGTCATATGTGTCAACCAATGCCAAGAAGGAATTTGGAAATGCCAGTGCATATGACGTGAATGCAGCCAACTCGCTGTGACTTGTTTCACCAAAGGTGCCACACAGTGAACTAGAATCCTGATAAGAACACAATGTTACATCTTGAGTTCTTCACAAATAATTTAACAGAAATTACTAATTAGATATTATGCATCACTGAAAAAAGAATTTTGTGTGACTTGCAAGAAAACTCATGGATAAGTGCTTATTCAGTGCGATTCCACTAACGAAAGACTGGTAATTGCTATCACACCTTAATCCTGATCAACCAATTCTGCACCAAAGAAACAAAATCTTTGCATTTGTTTGAACCATCAGAAGTAGTAAGTTCTTTGTCAATGATTTCATCAAGACCCTGCAGACAAATACTCAATTAGAGTAGAAGAATATTGCAGCAAAGTGAATACTTTCTGTCCCAAAATATAGGGATTCTGGCCATAAAGCATGGTTCATGGCATTAAACACATCACTGGTCACTAGCTCACTAAAATGCACTCGATCCCTAACTGTAACTTCCATTCCATGTTTCCTTGATGGATAATTTTCAAACTATCGCATATTGGTTTTGAACACTATGCAAGCTAAGGATCTGTTCAAACCATAATATGTGCGAAATAGGTCATTATCTTCAAACCAGATAGGATAATTTCAGCTCTTTATTATGCATTTGAAAATGCAGGTGGGAACTGCAGATAAATATCTGGTTTCACAAACAGATTATGTTCATAATAATCAAGTTATTAATGACTGGAGAAAACCGAGAAAGAACCCAGATTATTAACACAAAATTCTGGTCCAAAATACAAATGAGCAGCATGGAATCATCTGATCCCAAGCTAAAAAAAGGGTAGTTCATCCTGGAATTGCACAATGGGAAATGGAGTACCTGAGGAACAAAAAATTGCTTGCACTACTTTAATTTTATAAATAAAATAGCATTAAGCATCAGATCTAGCCACTGATGCAGGATACATAGAACATGGATAGTGATAATGTTTCTAATAACTGTAAACAGCACCGAGATAACTCTGATACCAGAAACCCTATTCATTTCATTAAGCGAGCAAGTTTTGAAGAATAAGAAGTTGCCACTAACCATGAAGGAGCTCACAAATGCATGTGAACGAGTTCCACGTATTGGTATCCCAAACAATCTTCCTGCAGCAACATTACTGTTCAAGTACACATAAGATTATGGTTACAATGGAAGTTAATTTCGCCCCGAGTAAAATTATCAATCCTCTATATTGTAAGAGAAGAAATAAAGGTCAGGCAGGCAAATTATTAAGAAGACTGCAGAAAGTAATCAATGATGCTATGACTATGTTAACAAAAAAAGGCGTGTTCATGGAGCGGGCAAATCAGACCTTGTTGCATCAAAGCCTCCAATATAACAATATCTTGATGCACTGATTCCTCCATCAGGCCCCTGATAGTCAAGTATTTAATCTATCATACAATTACAAAAGTGATGAATGAATGAAGTAAAACATAACGAAAAATAAAGAGTGTAAGATCAACCTGAGCCCGTCGAAGTCCAAATTCCAGCAGATTCTTTGACTTTCCTGCTATAAGTCGGTGCCTTGCAGCATTTGTGGTAACCAGAGAAGCATAGTTGACCAGACTTAGAAATGGAGTTTCAAGAAGCTGGACAACCTGGGAAAAGCAGAAAAATCAATGTGTGGAAACTGGTAATACTGAAGCATTAATGAATGGTAAAGAACATGTCAATCTACAACAAATGCTCCTAAAATGCTTTTACTTGGCAACTTATTCCTGGTACTTACTGCAACAGGTCCTTCAATTCTCATCAATGGAACCTTAGGGAACACAACATAACCCTCAGGGACGGCATAGACCTCAACATCTGAGCAGTCAATTGAACTAAGATACTCAAAGAAGCCATCCTACACCAAACAAAAAAGGGCGCAACTTTACTTAAACAGAAAAAATATGAAAAAAAATATTATTATAATGTGAAATGGGTATAGAGAACATCTTAGTGTTGACAACAATACAAGCTAAAATTCAGGTGTATAGAGTGAAGAGAATTTGGCCATAATAAGATCCATTATTTCTAAAGCACTGGCATTCCCACCTCGCATGTAGGCATGACAGATCGCAAAAACTTAATATCATCCTCTGTTATCTTGAAGTTAGCAATGAATCTTATACACTCCTCAAGGCCACCAAAGATGGTGAACTTGCCGCCGAATGGGCTTTTCCGAAAGTAAAGATCAAATCTGAAACCATTTAAGTTCATGATAAGTCCAGGGAAGGCAGGGATACAAGAACAAACAGTTATGCTACAAGATATAATGGCATAGTTGAAATTTGAGCAAATGAACCCTCGTGATTCTGTAAAATCTGGATGTATGCTCTGAATAGACACAAGACTAATGAATGCTTGCTCATCAAATCTGATGATGCAAACCCTTGAGTTAAGCAAATCGAATAAATTAATATAGTGAATTGAATCTTCACATTGCAAATGTGGAAATGTTTACACATAATTTTAGCAGGTGTTGCCTCACAATCCGCTCGATTCTGCATACCATTTCACACAAGAACGAATATAAAAGTTCCAACTAATTACCCAATCACGCATCTCCATGCCTACTTGAAGTAGGAACCAACGATCCCCACCCCAGCAGCCCTAAACCGTGACTACTCCAGTGGAGCATACGAGTATATATATAAGCTGAAGCAAATGAATCGAGTGACAGCGACGGAACACAGTGAGAAGCAAGGGAGTTAATGGGCGGGGAGGGGGAGTAGGGATCTAACACGGCCCGGTCGAGGTGCTTGCCAGCCTTCCAGTACGCGTAGGCCATGGTGAACTGGTACAGGTCGGTGAGCAGCGGCGTAACCATGGGGGTCGTCGGCCGCGGCACCCCGCTGCCGTGGGCCTTCCCGTTGGCCATCGCCGCCGCCATTTCTCGGTGGGCTCGTTTGCGTGATCGAGAAGCAGTGGGTCTTTGAGTGGTGTGAGCGATGGGTGGACCGGTGGAAGCGGAATCGAAGAGGATTCGAGGTGCCGAAGGAGCAGAGCCTGACGCTAGTGGCTACTGCAAACTGAGGAAAAGCGAAGAGACCGAGACGGCGAGGTCCACCGGCCTTAACCGGCCTGGCTGGCCTTAACCAGAGGACATATTCTTAACTGACTTCACTGTTATTAACCAGATTTACTTTCTTAATTATCAGTATATGTCTTAATCGAAGCCAGTATTTTAATTGGCTTCACTGACCTTAACCCGACGCATTGGTCTTAACCGGAGGGCAGTGTATGTCTTAACCGGGATCACTGTCCTTAACCAGAGTTTATGGCCTTAACCGGAAGCAGTATCCTTAACTGTAACACCCCTGCCTTTACCCTAGCTAATCAATTAATAAACAAGCCTTGAGTGTAAAAAATAATAATAATAATAAAGAATTCGAGAATTTCACCTATTTCATGAAAATAGAGGATATTAAATAAATGACATCTAATTCGCCAAATTAAGTGGAGTTATGACAACTTCTTGCCTCTTTAAACTGCAAATTGATTTAATTTGAAAATAGTTTGAAAAGAGCACAAGAACTTTTCATGCAAACTAATGTCAGTGGAGCATCCGAAGTGACCAAATCCTAATCGTCGAGAAAATTAAATGAAATATCATGAGACCTAGTGAATGATGAAGAATTGAAAAACTCCCAAAGCGACGCTTCAAATTCAAAAGTCAACCCTCCTTTCAATTCACCCAATTCCACCCTCTTAGTGAAGTCTCTAAGGCAATTGAAAAGAATCAAATTGTTCACTTCACCTTGGGTAAAATAGTTTCCAAAATCACCTAATTAACTTTTCTCTCTTTCTCCCTTTTTCCCTTCCTATTTTCCTTCCCTCCCTTTCTCTTTTCTTTCTTCTATCTCTGTTGCTGCCGGCAGAGTACAGCCCCTGTGCACGCTTCGTCCTTGCGCTGCCGTCGGGTCGTGCTGTCAATTCCGCTACTCCCCGCGGCGTGCCGCCTACACACCCTAGCCGAGCAAAACAGTGGCTACGCGACGTGCGCCATTAAGTTTCCCCGCGCGTGCCGCTGCATCACCGTCCGACCAACTACCCCTGTGCTGTCACCGTTTGCCGGCTTCCTTCGCGGGAGTGAGCGACGCCAACATCTCGAGCACGCCATCTCCTTTATACTCGCACTACGGGCTCAATTCTTGTTCCTCCTCTTTCTTCCTCCTCGCCCCGCCCCCTTTTCTTCCTCTTCCTCCCGAAAGCGCTGACGGTCCGCCATTGCGACCGCCCGTCGAAATTCTTCGTCGCCGGTGAGTAATTATCCGATTACTTTTGCCGGCGAAGTCCTCTCGGAGTTCTTCCTCCATTTCTTTTGACCGTGTCGCGAATTGTGGGGCAGCGACGACGGGATCGCCGCGCTATTGCCGGAATTCTCCGCGCCGCCACCTCGCCGACGCCGACCTACCTCCGGCCACTCCCCCGAGCCCTCGCCTTGCCAGGAAACTCCGCCGGACCACGCTGTAGCTCATGGCTCCGCCTTTGAATCCTCCCCGACCGCCAGCCAACCGGAACACCGCCGTCGCCATCGCCTTCACCGGTTGACCGCTGCCGGCATAGCTTCAGTGAGCCCCGCCACCTCTCCTTGGTCAATTGAGTCCTCTGAGCCGTGCTGAGCGCGCTGGACATCACAGCGACCGCCGCCGGCGCCTCTCCGACGAGAACCGCCGACGAGCGCCGTCGGGATGCTGCCCTAGCGCCGCTCCCCTATTTACTGTCGCTAACAGACAGGCCCGGTCCCTTCTCCATTTAGTCAGATCCCAAAGAATGCCCTGGAACTTGTAAAACTCACCAAGAGTAGAACACTACTCCAATCTGCCTAGTAAACTACCCACCTCTGAAGTGCGTTGTAGAAGTCATCAAAAAGATTCGACCCCTTGTTCTGATTTGGCTTTACTTCTGGAGATCCAGAAATCTTCTGGCATTGAAACTATGCCAGACGTATATCATGTCAGGCAGAACCCTCTGTTCTGCTTTTGCCTTACTTCTGGAGTTCCAGGACTCTTCTGGATCCGGCACTGTACCAGAAGTATGTCATGGCATGCAGAAACCTTTGTTCTGCTCTAGCCTTACTTCTGGAATACCAGAACAGCCGAACTGTGTCAGAAGTATGTCATGGCATGCAGAAACCCTTGTTCTGGTCTTGCCTTACTTCTGGAGTACCAGAACATCCAGAACTATGCCAGAAGTATGTCGTGATAGGCAGAACCCCATGTTTTGTTTTGCCTTATTTCTGGGGTGCCAGAACAGCCGGAAATGTGCCAGAACTCTTCAGCAGCGGCTGGCAGAGTGGACGCGCGATGGCTTATCCCGCCCGCCAGAGGTGCAAGGACGATAGCTACGAAACTAATAGTAGTTGAGATTCCAAGGTTTACTGATAGCTTCTGACTTCATAAGATTTAACAACAGAAACTTTGATGAATTTTTATAAAATCTAGAAAATTCATTTAGGCCTCAACCAAAGCTCAAAATGCATATTTCAGGGAGTACCATCAACTAAAAATAATATTGAGGTATAATTAAAATCTTCATTTTTAACCCTAGGTTAATGGTCGCAATTGTAAAATAGTTAATACTCGAAGAAAAGTGTCGATCTAACCCTAACCAAACTGAAAACATTAATTTTGACAACATGCTAGCTAAGAATCATTTCCTGCAATGAAAATGAGAAGTTTCATTTGAACCACCATTTTCCTTACAAATTGCATTTTCATCATATAGGAACCGACCAGGGACTTCCGGCGGTGAACGAGAATCCGGAGGAGACACCCGCAGGAGCTAACTTCTCGCTTGAGTGTACTGACTTTTCTGCAGATCAAGGCAAGCCCCGTTGCACACCTATGTTTTATAAGTTTTCCTTCTACCACTATGGGTGTAGGAATTGTTTGTGCATTAATTCTCGAGGGATTGCCGTGAAAAAACCTAGTTGCATGACTTAATAGGCTTTCCTATGGGTTATTTTGGTAGAGCCATCGATAGAATGCTATACTTAAAGGACAGGAATCCGGTAGCATCCGAGTAGTATGGAGACTACTCGTGTTTAATCAAAGAAGGAAAGATCCGAGGAATATGTTTGATCTTAAATGTGATTAAAATTTGAGAACCTTATCGGGTGCGGTTGCATTGGTCAATTTTGAGTTGTGTACCGAGTGCATACTGGTAAATGGAATCAGGAAACCGACGTAGCTCACCGTGCTTTGTTGGACGATTGGCCATCCCTTTTTCTGGGTGAACGGACCGGCAAGGTGGATGAATTCACTTTTGTTTTTCTTGGGCTCGTGCTAGTGGGAAAGGCTTGGGGCCGTACAGGGATGCAGGGCATCGCCTGAAGGACCATGTCCTTGGAGGGATGGATGTTGGGCCAACTCTGTTACGATGTTGCGAAAGGTAGCCACGTGCGACTCATTCAAGTGCGCCCGTGTCGTGTCATTCGAGTTTCTCCTGCAGGATGTAAATCAATTATAATTGCCGTTCCTCATGGTTAAGAGTAGCACTTGCTCCTTTCTACCGCAACGATATGAAATTAGTGGATTGATAATGATAATGGTTGTTTCAACCCTGGATTGTTGTACTGAACTCTTGTTTGTTTAGTTAAGTGGCACACTTAGTATATTAATAGCGACTCCTGTTAACTCGGCTAAAATTTGAAATAGACTATTAGCGCTGTTTTCGCAATACCCGATCAACTTCCACCAATACTCCCTGCATTCTAGGAGTCGGTCATTAGATGACCACGTTGACGGGTAAGTCTTGCTGAGTATTAGTTGCTTAGGCTTTGTGTCTTTGTTGTTTTGCTTGCAGGATCTTTCTTGGTCTTGAAGAATGAGCATGTCTGGGGCTGACATGCTTGTTATAGGATTGCTGACCGACGAGTGGTAACCAACGCTTCCGCAGTATCAAACCCGAGTTTTCCAAAAACTACGCTTCCGCACTTAAATTATTTGAATCAATGATGTAATATTAAAAATTTATGTACCCTTTAAACCTTGTTTTGCGTGTCTTTGTTAATTATTGTACTGTATGGTCGCTTGCTTCGTCAAGTGACACCCCAAAGTGATCCTGGATGAGCAACCGTATGATTTATCGGACGGGGTTGCGACATTAACCGGCTTCACTGGCATTAACCCGACGCATTGGCCTTAACCTGACTCTATGGCCTTAACCACAGGCAGTGTACTTAACCGGCTGTATTGTCCTTAACCGGACTCACTGACTTAACCGGAGTATATTGTCCTTAACCGGAGCCGGTGTCCTTAATCGGCTTCACTGGTCTTAACCGGACTGACTTCCTTAACCATGACTGTATGACCTTAACCGGAGACAGTATCCTTAACCGGCTTCACTGGCTTTAACTCGATGCATTTCCTTAACCGGACTGTATGGCCTTAACCGGAGGCCGTGTCCTTAACCGGATTCACTATCTTAATCGGACTCACTGACTTAACCGGGGCGTATGGCGTTAACCGGAGGCAGTATCCTTAACCGGTTTCACTGGCCTTAACCGGAGACAGTATCCTTAACCGGCTTTACTGGCGTTAACCCGACGCATTTGCCTTAACCTGGCTCTATGGCCTTAACCGGAGGCAGTATCCTTAACCGGCTTCACTGGCCTTAACCCGACGCAGTGGCCTTAACCGGAGGCCGTATCCTTAACCGGCTTCACTGGTTTTAACCGGACTCACTTCCTTAACCATCAGTTTTTGGCCTTAACTGGAGCCGGTATCCTTAACCGGATTCACTGGCCTTAACCGGAGGCAGTGTATGCCTTAACCGGGATCACTGTCCTTACCGGACTTTATGGCCTTAACCGGAGGCAGTATCCTTAACCGGCTTCACTGGTCTTAACCGAACTAACTTCCTTAACCATGAGTGTATGATCTTAACCGGAGACAGTATCCTTAATCGGTTTCACTGGCTTTAACCCGACGTATTTCCTTAACTGGACTGGATGGCCTTAACCGGAGGCCGTGTCCTTAACCGGATTCACTACCTTAACCATGAGTGTGTGCCTTAACCGGGCTCATTGTCCGTAACCGGCTTTACTGGCCTTAACCGGAGTGCACTGTTCTTAACCAGACAGTATCCTTAACCGACTTCACTGGCGTTAACCCGACGCATTGGCCTTAACCTGGCTCTATGGCCTCAACCGGAGGCGGTGTCCTTAACCGGATTCACAGCCTTAACCATGAGTATATTGGCCTTAACCGGGCTCACTGTCCTTAACAGGCTTCACTGGCCTTAACCGGAGTGCATTGTCCTTAACCGGCTTCACTGGCCTTAAACCGCCGCTTTGGCCTTAACCGGACTGTATGGCCTTAACCAGAGGCAGTGTCGTTAACCGGCCTGTATTGTCCTTAACAGGACTCAGTGGCCATAACCGGACGCAATGGCCTTAACCGGAAGCAGTGCCCTTAACCGGACTCACTGCCTTAACCGGCTTCAGTGTCCTTAACCGAACTCACTTCAATCTGTGGTGTTGAAGGGCTGTTGGGACTGCCGGCTGTTGGAACTTTTTTTTATCTTTTTAAAGACTTGAATTGAAGGGCTGCTACCATGTGTTGACATTTTTTAGTTGCTCATGACCTAGAGTCACTTTGAGCTTCTCAGGCAACAACATCCTTTTGGATTTGATCCTTGTTTGACAATTTTTGTCTACATTTCATCAAGCCTTTTCTTTAATGTTTTCACCTTCGTTCCCCACTCCTTTTGGATCTTTGGGCTTCTCCAGCAAAAAACCAGCTTGGGACCTATGACAATCTGAGATATGTACAGGTCCCGTGTATCCATGTGACTTTCGTCCATGTGTATAGTTTCGATGTCCTTATGTGACTTTCCACGACTGTACAGGTCACGTGTATCGATGTAACTTTCATGAGCGTGAGCAGAAAGCATTAGTCCTGACTAACATCTCGCAAACCCTAAACCCTATAATTCAGCATGCTGTGCTCATTCAAGTCTCAGTGGAGAGAACAGTAAACCTTAACAAGAAAGCAAGATTAGAGAAGGAGAACTCCCTTCACGCCTTCACCCAACGCCCCAGTCACTAACGACAGGACTGAAGGGAGAACACGAGTGGCCGTCACTGCCAAGCGGGCCCCTCTGGCGTCCCTACAGTAGGGGGCAAATGCTATGAGCGGGGTCGCAGCTCGCGCGCGGCGCAATCCCTCCTGTTCCTCTAGAACATTTCTAATCCCTAGCCTCGTCCTCTCCCCTGCTCGGCACTACCCGAAAAAATTTGCACACATCCCAGTCCCACCTAGAGAGGACGCCGGCCGGGGCGCAACCAGCGCCACGCACTTCACACCTTATATAGCCTTAACCGGAGTCACTGCCTTAATCGGCTTCACTGGCCTTGACCTGTGTTGACACCGAAGAGTTCTGTCTTGTACATATTTATAGTCTCAATATTATTGTTCAGGTTAATAAGTTGGAAGAAGTCAGTAAATACTACCAAAATAGAGGATGCTTCAGTAAACTTATTGCTCTCATAGAGAGTGATCTTGGACTTGAACGTGCACACATGGGCATCTTCACATAATTGGGAGTTCTATATGCCAGATACCACTCTGAGCAGCTTATGGAGCACATCAAACTTTTCTCCACCTGTCTCAATATTCCTAAGCTTATCTGGGCTTGTGAACCACTATCTAGATGCATGAGATACCACTCTGAGCAGCTTGTGGAGCACATCAAACTTTTCTCCACCTGTCTCAATATTCCTAAGCTTATCCGGGCTTGTGAACCACTATCTAGATGCATGAGATCATATGCAGTTCAAGGATGTCTGTGTTAAAGTTATAAATGTGGAGCTATATTACAAGGCAGTTCACTTCTATTTGCAAGAGCATCCTAGTCTCATAAATGTTATGCTAAATGTGTTGAACAAGAAGACTACGAGAGACTCCGTGAATCAGTTGACACGCATGACAATTTTGACCAGATAGGTCTTGCCTAGAAGCTTGAGAAGCATAAATTGCTAGAGATGAGGAGGATTGCTGCTGACATTTACAAGAAGGCTGGCGGGTGAAAGCAAGCGACTTGTTAAAACGATTCAAAATCTAGTCCCACCCAGAGAGGATGTGGGCCAGGGCCAGCGCCGCACACTTCACACCTTCTGCTAAAAAAACTCCCTTCACGCCTTTACCCAACGCCCCAGTCACTAACGACGGGACCGAAGGGAGAACACGAGTGGCCGTCACTGCCAAGCGGGCCCCTCTGGCATCCATGCAGTAGGGGGCAAATGCTATGTGCGGGGTCGCGGCTCGCGCGCGGCGCAATCCCCCTCCTCTTCCTCTGGAACATTTCAAATCCCTAGCCTCTTCCTCTCCCCTGCTCGGCGCTACCCGAAAAAATTCGGACACATCATTTTCCCATGTTTTTTCCCAGAAACGATGGTTTTCGCAGGTGCCGCATAGGAGTCGTGTTTTTCCTAGATGAACCAAACCTTGTAGGGGCCCAAGGGTGGGTCCCTATGTCCTGCGGACCGCTCCAGTTGGACCAAGGCATGCAACCTGTCTGTAGCCTGTTTTTTCCCGTTCACGACCCGTTTACACCCGTTTTTTCATGTCTTCGCCTCGTTTTTAGTGTGCCCTCGAATTAGACTGACTTGGTCGTTTTCACCAACATCTTAGGGCCCGACACAACCCACTTTGATAGCCTATTAGCCATTTCCACTCGATTTTAGCCTCTCGTGGCCCATTATCAACCCATCGTGAGTCGTTTTCACCTTGCACCTTGGTGTTATAAAGTCAAACATCCATTCTAGGCATCTGAGTCCCGTTTTCTACCCTAACATTGCCTCAGCTCTTTTTGTTTTGCATCATAGGCAAAAAGAAGAAAATTTGACCTTAGACTCATGGTCTTATCAAAACACATGGTTTCACAATCGTTTGCCCAATGCCGCAGCTAGCAAACACTCACACCCTACTATACTCGAGGGGCACCCCCCTTTGAGGAGTTCTTGTAGTTTTCTGTATGGTTCAATACTATGTTTTCATGTAGCTTAGAAAATCCATGTGATATGTAGTTTTCCCACGTTTTTGCCCAGAAACAATGGTTTTTGCAGGTGTTGCACAGGAGTTATATTTAGATGTACCGAATCTTGTAGGGGCCCAAGGGTGGGTCCCTAGGTCCTACGGACTGCCCTAGTTGGACCGAGGCATGCGACCCGTTCGTGGCCTGTTTTGGCCCGTTCACGACCCGTTCACGCCCGTTTTCGTATGTTTTTGCCTCATTTTTAGTGTGCTCTTACTGAGGCAACTGGAGAAGATGGTGGAGAAGGAGATGAAATTCTGAATTCGGGCCTTGACTAACCAGAGTGAATGCCTTAACCGGCTTCAATTCGTTATCATCCTGGCAAGGCTAATGTCGTTGCAGATGCCTTGAGCAGGCATGCTCACTGCCACTATCTAGACCAGGGAATTTCCACGGGAGAAGAAGAAGTGGCCCTATGAGTTCTACCTCATGGATCATTGTATAATCTCGCTCTAATCCCAACCATTAAGGATGATGTAGCAAGTGCTCAACGAGAAGACAAGGGAATGGAAAACATCAGGCTTAGGTTAAAAGATAAAAAGATGCAGTGCTTTCGAGAGGATAAGGACGGGGTGTTATGGTTCAAGGACAGGTTGGTAGTTCCAAAGAGTCTTGTGCTCCGAAAGAAGATTATGGACGAGGCTCATCTGTCAAAATATTCCATTCATCCCGGTAGCAATAAGATGTATCAAGACTTGAGAAAGAGATTCTGGTGGACAAGGATGAAAAGGGAGGTTGCAAAATATGTGGCCGAGTGTGACACATGCAGGCGAGTCAAGGCGGATCATTTGAAAAAGCCCGGACTCTTGCAACCCTTGAGTGTTCCTGCTTGGAAATGGGAGGACCTGAGCATGGACTTTATAGTTGGGCTACCCATGACCGCTCGACGCCATAACTCCATCTGGGTAGTCGTGAACCGTCTAACAAAAGCCGCTCATTTCATACCGGTGAACACCCATTATCGAATGAAGAAGTATGCAGAGTTGTACATCGCTCGAGTCGTCAGTCAACACAGGGTACCAAAGACCATCATCTCCGATCGGGGAGCCCAGTTCGTTGCTAGGTTTTGGGAGCAACTACATGCGGCATTGGGTACCAAGTTGATAAGAAGCTCCGCGTATCATCCCCAAACTGACGGACAGACCGAGAGGGTCAATCAAATTTTGGAGGACATGTTGCGAGCCTCCGTGCTAAATCATGCGGGAATTGGGATGAATACTTACCCCTGACAGAGTTTGCTTACAACAACAGCTATCAGGGAAGTATTCAGATGTCGCCTTTCGAGGTATTGTATGGTCGGAGTTGCAGAACTCCGTTAAACTGGTCCGAGTCGGGTGAGAGGGTACTACTTGGACCGGACCTAGTTCAACAAGCAGAAGAGAAAGTAAGGTCCATCCAGTCTAACTTGAAGGCCGCCCAATCCCGACAGAAAAGTTATGCAGACAAAAGACGACGACCCTTGAGCTTCAAGGTGGGTGATTCCGTGTATCTACGGGTCTCGCCTACCAAAGGAGTACAACGATTTGGGGTGAAAGGCAAGCTGGCTCCAAGGTACATTGGTCCGTTTCCAATCCTTGAGAAATGTGGGCTGGTAGCGTACAAGCTAGACTTGCCAGCTCATTTATTAGGGCTGCACAATGTTTTTCACATGTCGCAACTGAAGAAGTGCTTAAAAACCCCATCGGACAAAACTGTACCAGAAGTGGAAGGGTTACGACCGGATCTAACTTACTGTGAGAAGCCTGTCAGGGTACTCGACGAGAAAGAACAAGTTACCAGAACCCAGACCATCAAATTTTATAAGGTGCAGTGGAGCAATCACTCTGAGGAAGAAGCCACGTGGGAATCCGAGGAATTCCTTCATACACATTACCCCGAAGTCTTTCCACAGTCACTAGGTACCACCAATTTATCACATCTTGCTTCTAAATCTCGGGACGAGATTTCTTTTAGGGGGGAGGGTTGTAACACTTCGATTCTTCATCAGGGTTAAAAAGGGAGATTAAATCAAATTAAAAGAAAATGCAAAAGAAAATTTTAAGATTAAGGTAATTAACCAAAATTACTAGTAATTGCTAAAAAGAATATATTTCATCGGTCCAAAGAAAATAGTTTAAAAGCTTGCACGAAATTCTCGCAAAAATAAAATCTAGTCAAAAATTTGAATTGTAGATTAAAACTTTACATTAAAAATTCAAACTCCTTTGTAATCTAGAAATCAATTTTTTGGGGCTCTTGTCAAAAAATTTTCCGCGAATTTGTGGGTTTTTCTAAAAAACCTATCACCAGTGGGACCCAGTGGGCCGCACCGACCGGCTCTCCTTCCTCCCTTCTCTTTCTCTCTGTTTCCTTCTCTCTTCTTTCCTACGCGTGCACGATGTTCGCAACCTGCCACGCGCGGCCTGGGCCTCGCGCATGCGAGGCAAGCGCGCGCGAGTCGCCCCGGCGCGATGAGGCCTCGGCTGCTGCTCCCTCCTTTTTTCCCTCGCCCGCTCCTTCTTCCTCGCTCCCTTGCTCTCTGTTTCTCCGCTGTGCAGCCGAGCCGCTGTGCATCGCGCCACCACCAACTCGCTGTTTCGTCGCAAAAATCGGCGCACAAGAGGACCCTCTCCTCCTCCCGACCACCGACCGCCGTAATTTTCGCCGGAGCTCACCGGATTGAGCGCCACCGCCCGCCATTTCTCCTCGGCCGAAGGTAGCTGCGCGGTGAGCCACCCTTTCCGGTGAGAGCCGCAAGGCCGGGCACGCCGGCGAGCGCCGCAGCGCCGCCGCTCGTCGCCAACATGGTTCCGGGGCCCGTCGGCGGCCGAGGGGTGGTCAACCGGGTCCCCCGCGACGAGCTTTGGCAGTGCCCGCGCCGCCGGCCGCCGACACCGGCAGCGCCGCCGACCACCGCCGGCCGGCTAGGGCTCGGCCCTAGCTAGGCTTTGGTGCTTTTTTCTTTTTTTTCCTATTATGCAGAAAATCAATTAAATTAGCTGGGAATTAATTAAATCATAGAAAATTGATTCTAGCTCAGAAAAATATAAGTCTCAATGTTTTGGAACAAGGGAAAAAGGTGGATTTTATTAAAAATATAGAACTTGAATGTGTGAAATTAATAATTTTGAGATTTATTTAATTAATCATAAATTACCCAAAACCCTAGTTAATTAAATTTTCAACTATTAAATTTTGGAAAAATTTGTATAAACCCTAGGTTTAGCCCTGCTATTTAATGGTGAATCGATGGCTCGATTAGGGTTGTTTAGATGCTTCGTAAAGCATTATTGTTGGTTTAGGTCAAAATCGCTCCTCGACAAAACCCTAATTGCCTTAATTCGCTAGCAACTACATAAGTTTGCAGGAAATTAATATTTGCTAATGTCACCTCTACTCTTGCATCATGTAGACGCCGACATGAACGAAGTAGCCATCGAGGCGGACCCCGACTTTGCAGAAGACACCATCATCGCCAACCAGGAAAACTATCCACAAGGCAAGCCCCGGTGCACTACTGTTTTAAAATTTTCCTTTTCTGCAATATTATATGTGAGTCATGTGATGTGCATTTAGGTCGACAGGAGTTGAATGAAAACCCTAGATGCATATGCTTCCAGTAGTACCTATTTGGAATATTGGTACAGGTAGCCTGATGTAGCTGCTATGCTTAGGATTTCTCTTCGGTAGAAGTCGAGCAGATTGGACACTGCTCGCGATATGTTAGGAATTGATTGAAACTTCCATTCTTGCTAGAGAATCATTTAGCAGGTTCAGGGTTAATGGAAAGAAATCAGGGTCAGACAGAGAATGATAGGAAGGCAACAGACCGGGGTTCTGTATGCGGTAGCTCTGTCTGATCCATGGGGCACAGTTAGTTGAGTATTGAATGTACTGCTCACATGCTGTAACTATGGGAACCAGTAAACCTAGGTAGCCTAGAGACGGCAAAGCTGAACCTACCTTACAGTGTCTGATTGGCGGCGGTCTGGGGTGGACAGTGTGTGAACTCCACAGATACCGTATGGGACGGATGATCTGGTGGGATGCGGCACTGTTGAGGTAGCGTAAGAGGGAATTAGCTTTGCCAGATCTGGTGCGAACAGTTGCCACATGCGGTCCGGGACGCGCACGTGTCGTGTGACTAGGTTAACCCTGCAGGTGTAAATTGTTTCGAACCGCTGACACTCTCAATCTAGAGTACTCAATCTCTCTGTCGCATATGTTAAGAAGTGAAACGAGGGAAGAACGAAAATCATGTTGTGATGTTATACTAATCACTGTTTGTCAACATGATTGTTTAGTCATAGTGCACACTAAAGTTACTTTTCTTGAACTTAAATTGGAGCTAAAACCTGAAAGTAGAAAGCTACTTAGTAAGGCGTGTCCTTTTTGCAACTATCCTACCCAGAGTCAGTCGTGTATGTCTAGGTATCGACTGTAGACAGCCTTGTTGACGGGTCAGACTTGCTGAGCTTCTTTGGAGCTCATGCTTTGCGACTTGTGGTTTTCAGGTGGGTTCGATGCGACCGGTGGTAGTGGTGGCCAGTTCTGGGAGGAGTCGTCCCCTGGCTGGGGTAGTTTCCAGTGGGAGCCGCTTGAGTAGCCGTTGCTTGTGTGTGGCTAGTAGCAAGGTGCCGTTAGGCAAGGCACTTGCTTTTGCTTAGTGTCGGAGTCGGAGTCTGTATCTTTATTTTCCGCTTTCGCTTGAGGATTGTAATCGTTTCCGCTGTTTATGAAAACTGTTCGTGTGGATGCTAAAAACTCTGTAATAACACTCATGTAATACTTTTCTTCTGTCTGTAATTCGTGCTTTTTACTGCCTGTGTTGTACCCCGTGAACGTTCGCTTTGACGAACATCGCCCAGAATGGATCCCGGGAGGAGGATCTCCCCCATTTCAGGGGCGGTCCGCCACATACACTAGAAAACAAAAGTGTTAAATATTCTGAGAAAATAAAGATGATTAAAATATTAAGTAATCCTAAATAAAGGAACTACAAATAATTAATGTTCTTTATTTAATGGTTACGTGCTGTACAAATTTAGTTGATTTTGCATTTACTTAGTATAAAATATTAAGCACTCATAGTAACGCGACATACACTTATATCTTTACTGCTTTATTAATTTTGCTGAGGACGCGATGTTCATCGGAGCGTGAAGTTACTCTATGTCTTTGGGGCGTGATGTCTTCCATGAAATCACTGGGCCGAACGTCATATGTGTCAGACTTCGTACGTGAAATGTGGAAAGGAAAACATGAGGAGTCCACTATGTATCGAATTACAGATCATCCGTAAAAGGGAGACTCCACATCAAAAACGTGTCACTTCGAACCGAATTAAGGATCGTATGTGAGACGAAGAGTTTATTTTGAATTAAAGATCGTACGTAATATATAAAATTCACTTCGAATTAAGGGTCGTACATGAGATGGAGAGTTCAGAATTATACGTGAGGTAGAGAGTCCATTAGAAAAACGTGTGACCAAGAGTCCACTTTGAGTTAAGAATCGTATGTGAGCAGGACTCTACTTTTAAAAGCGAACTATGCCAATAATCCAATAAAAATTCATGAGTAAACAGATGCATAGGAATACAATGTTGTATCTTGATGTCAAATTTGAAGTTGTGATGTATTTACTATGTTCAGATATTCTTTCTAAAAAAAATATTTTTTATTCTTGTTCAAATGTCTTGTAGACAAATATCACAATTCTATAGTCTCTAGGATACATAATAAATTGAGCAGTATCTTAAACACAAATACACGATTGAAGGATGTCCAACAGACAAATAACCTAAAAATTATCTGTAAGTAGTAGCAAGTAAAAAAATGGTTAGAGTTACCAAAAATCTAAGAATTAATATAATAAAAAGATAATATAAAACATAATATAAAAGTAGATATCTGTTAACTCTTGTAGCAACGCACGGGCAATTTGCTAGTATTTACTAGTTGAATGCCCGTGCGTTGCTACGGGTTCATGACAAAGCAGCACTTTTAACTCAAAGCATCCTATCCTATCCTATCCTACTACTATAAAGCACCAACTTCTCCGTTTTACACCCGACCCCCTACAAATAATTTTGTTCTATTACTTACGCCCTTATATTTACAACAAAAAAGATCCTTTCCTCAAATCTAATGTTGATGTACACAAATCCAACGGATTACATGTCTAATTTCCCCGATTACTCAAATCGTACGGTCTATAATTTTTGTTGGATCTCTAATCAACAATTTGACCACCCCCTTCCCTGCCGCGCGTGGAGCCTTCCATATCTTTATTTACCGTATCTATTGATCTGTTTTGATCTATTGATTTTCCATGCTGCCGAGGCTTCCATCTTCTGTTACTATGTTAGTACAGTACCTGTTACTTTCCAATTGCAAGTTTTGCAACTACCGCACGCATCTATTTCTGTTACTACGTTAGTACAGTACCTATTACTTTCCAATTGCAACTACCGCACGCACGCGGAGGCTTCAGTTAGTTTCCCATCTGCGAGCTTCAAGCAGGACGAGAACGAGACCATCGAGCTCGCCCACATCCTCCGCGCTCGGTCACTGCAGGGACCCTCCGCGCCGCCTCCTTGCCCCTCGCGCTGGCGACCTACGCGTCCTCCGCGCCGCCTCCCCGTCCTCCGCGCTGCCCAACCGCATCGGAGCTGTCTGCCTGCTCGTCATCGACGACATTAAGCAGAGAAGCCGCTGGACGTCGACGGGCCGCCTCCCCGTCCTCCGTGCTGGCTCACCGCAGCTGAGGTCCGCGCACCGTCTCCGTCCTCCGCGCCGGCTCACCGCACTGAGGTCCGTGGCCACTCCCTGTCTCCCGCGCCGGCGCCGGCATCCGGTCCGCGTGTGGACTCCGCTCCGCCTCATCGTCCTCCGCCTCCCCGTCATGCGTGCGGCAGGTCACTGCTGAACAGCTTCTCCATGCTGAGGTTCGGCGCCGTCGAAGAGTTCTAGCACAGTTCTGACTGTTCTGGTACTCCAGAAGTAAAGCAAAAGCAGAACAAGGGGTTCTGCATGCCATGACATACTTCTGACACGATTCTGGCTGTTCTGGTACTCCAGAAGTAAAGCAAAAGCTGAACAAGGGGTTCTGCATGCCATGATATACTTCTGGCACAGTTTCAGCTGTTCTGATACTCCAGAAGTAAAGCAAAAGCAGAACAAGAGGTTCTGCATGCCATGATATACTTCTGGCACAGTTCCGGATCCAGAAGAGTCCTGGAACTCCAGAAGTAAGGCAAAAGCAAAATAGAGGGTTCTGCCTGCCATGACATACTTCTGACGCAGTTCTGGACCCAGAAGAGTCCTGGAGATCCAGAAGTAAGGCAAAATCAGAACAAGGGGTCTACTCTTTTTTATAACTTCTACAATACACTTCAGATCAGAAAATGGTAGTTTACTAGGCAAATTGGAGTATTGTTAAAGTGTTATATGCAACTTTGGGGTCCTAAAATCCTCATAAAATTCCAGAAGGTGTCTACTGTCATGATGCACTTGTAGGTCAAATATTAGCTTTAGCACTGTTCTAGAATTTAAATTAACATTCAAAAATAGAGGGTAATATTCTAATTGTTTCTAAAAATTTTTGATCGTTTTTTAAAAAGTGCTTTAACAGAAGTTTAGTCCTTTTCATGAGGTTGCTAACAAATTTCGGTTTGCTATTTTTGGAGCAGTATCCTATTTTCTATGAATTTTACAAGTTCTGTGAATTCTCCTGGAAATTGAATAACTGGGGGAGGAACCGGGCCCGCGTGTCAGCCGCACAGGACAGGGGAGCGGCGCTAGGGCGGCACCCCGACGGCGCTTGTCGGCGGTTCTCACCGGAGAGGGGCGTCGGCGGCGGTATCCGTGGTGTCCATCGCGCTCAGCACGGCTTAGAGGACTCATTTGACCAAGGAGAGGTGGCAGGGCTCACCGGAGCTATGCCGGCGGCGATCGACCGGTGAGCATATACCTCCTTCTTGGCATGGTCTTGACCAGAAGAACTACTACAGCGAAATACTGCAGTCTATCTCCAATTAGATGCATTTGGCCATCCAAATAGACAACCTGGATTGGAGTGAAGATATCTCTACTTGGGATAGAGTATTACCAGATAATGTCCCCAAAACAGATGATTGGTAACTCTTCGCAACTTCCGTCTATATATACATTGCCCTCTCAACTTAATTTAGTTTTGTAATGTGTGCATTGTTGTTTCATTAATAGGCGAATCACTGGTTTTCTGGTTATCAACTTCATACGTCACATTTATGGTTCAACTCTACCACCAATTTGCACCGTAAGTGCTATTCTTCAAATTGTGTAGCATATATATTTGAACCATATTTACATAGAAATAAAATAATTTCTCATTAATAACTTATGCAGGACGGACAGACATTGAGGACTCTACTGCTTACGGATCTGCTTAATTATGAGGACAACAAGTGCCGAGATAATATTCCTAGATTTATACAAGAATTTTTAAGGCGTGTAAGAAGCCATAGATCGTTCCTTTGCTTGTAGACGTTATTCTTCTAATATTTTGTTCCGTGTGTAAAAGGGGAGAGATTTTAATATGTCATGTACTGAAAATTATTATGTGTTCGTGCATATATTGTTTTTGTTTAACACCCGTAGCATTAGCACGGGCAAGAGTATATATTAAAATAAATGATCCTATTATGATAAATGATGTCCGTTGCTCTGGAGTCATTCTAGCATAACGCTCCCGATCTCGCTTACGTGATGCCTCCCTTTGGGATTCAGTAAACAGCCGTTTGGGATGGTTACGTCCAATCTGGCTAGATTTATTGCTGTCCATATTAACAAAGTCTTGTATTGGTGTTGCTGCAAATCATATCGAAATATCATCAGTAGTATACACACAAAAAGAGGACAAAGCTATAGTGCATAATTGTTAGGGAGGGTGAACCTGGACATGGCATTTTATCGGTAGTAGTTAAACCAAACATTTCCTGTATCATGAATTCCTAACAAAGAAAATACAAATGAATTTCTAAACATGAACAAGAAGGGAATTTATATATGTCCCAATGGTTTTATTCAAACCTGGACACTGAAGATGTGAAGGCTCAGTCAAAGAAATTATTACTTCATCCCGACTCTGTGATGCTGCATACAGTTAGAAACATTATTGATTATGCTGTACACCTCAATTGTTTGAACATCTAAAAGAAAGATGAACACACCAACCTGGAGTTTGCAGATGCGAAGGCTCAACTAATTCCATGATTTCCTCGGTCTCATGAGTTCGTGATGTTGTAATGTGTTAGAAATAATTATTATATGATTTCTCTGGATTGTGCACATAACAAAATTTTTTTGTTGAATTGAAATAAATATAACAGAATAGGTTTGTTGCACTGAAATAAACATAAACCTGGAAATTGCAGATTTGCGGTCAAGGAAATTATTTGCTCATAAACATGGGCTGGTGTTGCTGCACATTACATAATATATATAATGATAGAGTTATGATGCACGTTGTGGTAAACATAACGCATAGTAAAATAATGGACCACAAATAATGTTCCACATTCACCTGCTAACATGACGTCTGCATTTTTTGCCAGTGGCAAGCAGTCACGCCTGGCCCTCTTTTGAATTGGATTCATTTTAGCATATCTGGCTCTATCTCTTGCACGTTTGGCCTTCCTTTGTTGTTTCGTTAAACCTTGCTTCGGAGCTGTAATATATATTGGTATAGAGTGAATAATCAACATGCACAAAATGGTGCAATCCGTGATTTGTCAATACTATAATTACCATTTATTTCGGTGGTGTTTGTTACATCTCCAAAAGGACCACGACTGTTTTCTAGAATGTCATTTGGCTCCATAGCACTACCATTAAGACAAAAAGAAGTCAGTCCATAGTGTATATGCAATAGGGGAAAAGGAATGTCGCTTGGCTCCATAGCACTACCATTAAAAAAAAAATCAATTTATATTGTATATGCAAAAGGGGAAAAGAAAGACTCATGATTAATGTCCATTTGTTTCAAGATTTTTAACAAGCAAACCAAAATTTTGAGAACACATGGATAAGTGCTCGTTTGATTCCACATTGTTTCAAGATTATTATTGGCAAGCGGTCTGTGAACTTGGAGGCCGCGTGGAACCCCTTGTTCTGCTTTTGCTTTACTTCTAAAGTTCCAGAACTCTTCTGGAGTTGGAACTGTGACAGAAGTATGGCAAAGCAAGCAGAGCCCCTTGTTCTGCTTTTGCTTTACTTCTGAAGTTCCAGAACTCTCCTGGAGTTGGAACTGTGCCAAAAGTGTGTCATGACAAGCAGAGCCCCTTGTTCTGCTTTTGTTTTATTTCTAGAGTTCCAGAACTCTTCTGAGGTTGGAATAGTGTCATGGCAAGCGGAAGCCCTTGTTCTGCTTTTGCATTACTTCTGGAGTTCCACAACTCTTCTGGAGTTGGAACTGTGCCAGAAGTGTGTCATGGCAAGCAGAACCCCATGTTCTGCTTTTGCTTTACTTTTGAAGTTACAGAACTCTTCTGGAGTTGAAACTATGTCAGAAGTGTGTCATGACAAGTAGAAACCCCTGTTCTGGGATTCTTAATGATTGTTGGTATTTTTCTGGTCGATTTTGTAAAATGCATAATAAATCGATGCTAGCTCTAAAAATGGTGAATCAAAATTCTCTAGAATCCCTGTGAAATGCTCCAAACATCTGCTGAAATACTTTTTCATGAAAGTCCATTAAACTTCCTAAACAAATAGGTTCAGATGTTCTGTTTCTAATTTAATACTGGAGTTCTAGAACTTTTTTGGAGATTCCAAATCCTCCTACTTCATGGGGACGGCTGGAGTCCACCTGCTCCCTGCTCCCACCGCTGCATCCCTCCCTCATCAGTCACCACGCCTCACCACGGTTCTGCTTTGCTGGAGCTGGAGCTCGAAGGAAGTGCACGCGGCCATGAGGCGTCCGCCTACACCAGACTCCCTGCCTTCCGAATCAATTTACTCACATCCTTTTTTTGATTTGTGTTTTAATCTTGTTGCTTTTTTTCCTAGGAAACGGATCAGGATTCATTTTTGTTTTTGATCCCGTCGATTCTTTTCATTGGAAACATTCGTGATGATGGGCTGTTTTTTCATTATGCATCTGATTTGGACTCTCCTTTTTTTGTTTTTCATCTAATTGGGACTTGACTTCATCTAACGTAGAGGAAACCAATCTTGAGACGTCGTGCGAATCAGGTGAGCCAAAAACGTGTGGGCGGATGACCTGAGGTAGAGATAGAGACTTCAAGTACAATCGACGGTTAATTGTTTTTATAGTGACGTGGACATGCTAGCTACTTATTTTGCAAGGAAATCACACAGATTTCTATTATTATAAAGAGAGATAAGTGGCCAGTATCTTTCTGGAAATAAACTTTTACAAAAAGAAGGTGGCATCATCCAATATGGATATGCGCATCGTCTTCGGGTTCTGCGTGTCTTCGTTTTCTGGTGGCAATCGGAGCTGGAGACGTATATATATACACGCCTTATTTCTTGCCCTCGATGCAGAGAAGTCTTCTTCTTTGTTTATGTACAAACAGAACAAAAAAGAGAAACCCGACGAGAAAAAATCGCTACGTGTTCGACCATCTCGGCCACCATGTCGTCGTCCACCGGCGCCGACTCGCCGGGAACCGCCGTCGTCTCCAAGGGCGGCGCCCCCTACCACGTACTCAAGATCGATGGGTTTTCGAGGATCATCGAGACCAACGACGGTATGCTAAGCATCGCATCATGCCTGTTTCCTGCCGGAGGACATACCTGGCGACTCACGTGCTACCCCATGGGAGCAAGAAAGGATAACCAAAACGTGGATTTCATCGCGGTTTTTCTAAGTCTTGAGGACGCAGTCGCCGTTGATGACGCCGCCGTGATCGTGCAGGCCACCTTCAGCTTGCTCGACCAAGACAAAAAGCCGGTGCCGTCGTACAGCAAAACCACCGAAAACTTCGACTTCTCGAAAGTAAGATACGATGGATTCTATCAGTTTATCGGAAGAAGAGAGTTGGAACTGTCAGGGCTGATCAAAGATGACTGCTTCGCCGTCAGGGTGGACGTGCACCTTATTAGTGGCAGTACAGTCAATAAGGAAGAAGCAGAGGCGCCGCCGCCGACATCGGCGTCGTCATCGTCTGACCTCCTGCACCAGCATCTCGGCGATCTCCTGTGGAAGAGTAGAGCCGGCGCCGATGTTGAGTTCCGAGTTGGCGGAGAGACGTTCGCTGCGCACCGGCTATTGCTCAAGGCAAGATCGCCGGTCTTCAAGGCACAACTACTCGGACCACCACCTGCCGCCGTCGTCGTCAGCGAGGAAGAAGCAGCAACAGACGGCGGCAGCATTATCGAGGCAAACGACGACATCGTACGAATAATAACGATTGATGATGTAGAGCCACGAGTGTTCGAGGCGCTTCTTAGGTTCATATATACAGACATGATTCCACCAGAGATTACGGACGACGACGACGACGAGAACTTTGAGATGACGCAGAGCTTGCTCGTAGCAGCAGACGAGTACGGCATCCGCAGGCTGAAGCTCATCTGTGAAGACAGGTTGTGCGGGTGCATCAACACACGCTCCGTTTCGAATCTTCTGGCGCTAGCCGAGGAACGCCAGTGTCCTGGTCTGAAAGCAGCGTGCTTCGACTTCGTCAGCCACGAGGGAGCTCTGCTTGCGGTCACCGGAACAAGAGAGTATGAGCAGTTATTACTAGCTCGAAGCTGCGGCCGTGCTATCACCTACGAGCTACTTGACAATGTCGATAGTAGGACAAAGGCAGACACTGCCGGTTGGAGTCAAGAGGTGCAACCATGCGTCGTCGTCCCTGCTCCTCGCGATCGTGGGTTTTTAGGCGATGTGATCGTGCCTGTCTTCACATGGATCAAAACACGCTGCAGATTGTGGTGACCAAAAAATGGATGTTTAAAAATGTTAATTTTGTTTGATTATTATATGTATCTTATACATCAACCGTTCTCTTCAACTGTTGCTATATATAATTTACTGTACATTATAGGCACATGTTTACTTGTGCTTGTGCCTTAATTTAAATTATTTTTTTTATAGGAATAATTACTTCTATGACACTGCAAAACGTTTCAATATCTTATATGACATTATAAAACCAATAATATCTTGTATTACTTTGCGTTACAAACTTAATACCTTCTATGACATTGACCTTATAGTTTTGATAAAAAAATTCAAATTCAAAATCTTTTCAAATTTGAAATTTTCTAAATTTTTTGTGATGACATATAAAATCATATCATACAAGTTTTATTTTTGGTCTAGTTCAGATTTAAAATATATTTGAATTAAAAATTCATATATTGATGCTATAAACATTGTTTTAATTATTTAAAATAAATATCTGTGAAATAAGTTGTGAAACTTGATCCAAACATTTGTCGGAGGTATAGTGCCCTAAAGAAACTGCTATGGCTTTGAACTGGAGAGAAGCAGCATGGAACCTATAACGCCTCTATATAAACACCCTTCCTCCTCAAAGCTCCTGCCAAACCCGTCCGACCACCAAGAGCCCAGCGACATCACCCTGCCTCGTCCTTGCTCCCAGTTTCCATCCACCTCCCAGTTTCTTGAGTTCTTGATGATGGGGCCTGGTTAGGGTGGCTCTACGTTGCCGCGTGCCACTCCACCTCGGCAGACCGTCCTCCGTGTGCCCGCGGCGCCTACCGCGTCACCACTGCGCGCGGCGTACCGCCCGCCGCTCGAGCCGATCATTGGGCACGGCGGCCAGGCAGGCGAGGACGAAATGGCGCCGCCGCCGATCCCTCTTCTGGGGTTGACCCAGGATGTCCGTCGACTGCTAGGTACCATGCCGGGGCGCACGCGGCGGTCGGCAACCGCGCCGGCCAGGACGTGCCCGGGAACACGGCGTCACTGCTTTTGTACCTCGGCCCGACCCTTCCTGCTGCGGCGGAAGACGACCTCGTCCACGAGGCAGCCGTGTAGGCGACCACCGTTCCGACGCGGCGGGTGGCGGGCGCCGCTGCGGGGCCGACAACTGCGGGTTCCTTTTTCTTTTCGAAAGATGGCAACCGCGGGTTTCATCTTCTTGGTTCTTTAAACCTTCCTGTAGAGTCTGAGATTTGAGCAGAGCGCTATCTCCGTGAATCGTGATCGGTAGGAGTAGTTTAGTTTTCTGTAGTACTAGATCATTTTGAGAAGATTTTGTTTGACTGCGTCCCCTTGAAGTTTTTTTTTGTATACATTTTACGCTGTAATCTTCCTATTCGTTTTGGAAGAATTTTGCTGCTAAGCTGCTGAACTTTTATCTGCCTATACATACTAAATATGTTGGATGTTCCTGACTTTGCTGCAATGATTTTGTTTGGGCATGTTTGAATCTCCTAAATTTTTTAGCCTAAACTGAATCAAATTCTACACCTGGACGTGTTTGGGAGCCTATGAAATCGAATTGCAGGTTCAGCCCAATTTCGACCGGTGGAATTTTGCTAGCTCTTCATCGATTCCCTTGCGCCGCTGCTGCTCCTCGTCGTTCCCTCTCCACTCCATGGCGCGCCGCTGCAGCTCGCCCCAATCCATGTTCGCCGCCGCTGCTCTTGAGCCCCTGGTCGCCCAGATCGACGCCGCTCGGGTGCCCGACCACCGCTGTCTACATCACCGTCCGCGACCGCCCGTCGTCGTCCTCTCTACCATCGCCGTCCACGACCGCCTTCCTCTTCAATCTGCCGGCCGTCACCTCCACCATCCTCGTCGCCTGAGTTGCCGACCACGACGGAGCTGTCGTCCAAGGTCAAAATGGCAGACACAGGTACCTCATCCCCCCCTGCCGCCTGCCGGGCCCCTTTTTTGCTAGATCTCTGTGCGCAAAGAAATCTGGGAAAGGATTTGGCAATGGCGGGGAGTCAAGAACGCACCGCAGGCTCGTCTTCTGTTCGATTCGTGATCCAAGAGAGAGCGGGTTAATCCTTATGGCTTCTAGAACTGGGATTCGTGACCGACTGTATAATTTTGAATGGATACACAACCTTGCAATTGTAGAATTTTAAGCGCCTCGAGGTGGCGATCGCACAAGACATGCCTGAGAGGTGCTGACGTTCCCGGGGGAAGCAATTTTTCTTTCAGTTTTTTACAAGCGCTCTATAGATACCATGGCTCCCATTCCTTATTGTGTATAGTTCGATGGATTCCCCGATAATTTGCTGGATAGTTGCGAGTATCCTATGCTGAGGTGATTTTTGGTAGCACTTAGAAAGCAGCTGGGTGATTTTCTTCTCAGATGGCAACTAATATGCATTTTGGCATGCTTTAATTCAATACAAACAACAAACTGAGGCATTGTTCGTAAGAATAGAGAACGAACAATTTGTGAAACTTAGTGCCATCTTCGTAGGGACATCTCCTACAAAGCATCCCGAAGAGTGCAAGCGCGTTCTGAATATCAAAGGAGAGCCAAACATCTCCTACATATGTTCAAGATATTACCGGCCACCAGAGCTCATCTTTGGTACGACAGAACATACTACCGCCATTGACTTGTGGTAAACAGGCTGTGTCATGGCAGAGCTGCTACAGGTTTTGATTTTTGTGCATGTATTGTCTGTCTATGGTTCTTTCCATTTGATTCTTCTGATGGCAAGAGAATAAGTAAAGAAAGAAAATGTATAAAAGAATAGATTTTCAAATAATCATTGACAAAATCCACCTATATAAGTATGAGTATATTAATAATTTAAAGACTAAAAAAACTAAAGAAAAAGATGAAAGTGTAGCAACGTCAAGCTAGCTTTACGGCACGTGCGCCTTCGCCTGGCGTGCCTCATCGTGGGGCGCGGGCTGCCATAGTGTTGCTGACAAAAGCCTGTGCGCGTGCGAGAAGAGTCGTCTTCCTCTCGCATACGCCGCGAGGTGGAGTGGGGCGATTGGCGAGAGACGACGACGACGACGACGATATCTGGTGCATGATTTTACAGTCGGACGTGCCCTGCCGTTGGCACGCAATCCAGCCGGTGGCAAGCGTCAAAAGAACGAAAAGAGGCCAGGTGGCTGCGGGGGCGCGGCGAGCCGGTGACGACGGGCCGCCGTGGGTGGGTTGCTCTGCTGCTGCTGCTGCGTTCTGGGCCTGCGAATGTCTTGCTAGAGCTGAACGAGTTCGTCGCTTGCCGAATGTCTTGCTGCATGTGGCATTTGGTTCGGCCGTCTCTCTTTCAGAAACGCGGGCAAGCAGCTCCTCGGCGACCGACGGACAGCTCTGGACCAAGAACTCAAACTCTGTGCTTTCAACCAGTGCTCTGCTGCTGGTCTCTGAAGAACAAGAACAAAAATAGGCGAGGAGGAACTCGAAGCACGCGTCCTTGAGACGAGGTCCGCAACAATGCTGTTCTGCTAGAGCGAGGATGGTAGCTGCGGCCTCCGTGCTAAAGATAGGGTAGCTGCACAGCCTGTCTTCGCACATGTGTTTCAGCCTCTCCAACCCGTATCTGTCGGCCGCGACGAGCAGGTGCTGAGTCAGCGCGGGCTCGTCTTCGTTCTTCATCGTTTCCTCTGGCCACGCGTCCGTGTATATGAAGGCGAGCAGAGCGTCGAACACCTGCGGCTCCATGTCATGGACCTGTATTATGGCGTTATCACGATTCGTGGCTTTCATGGGGCCGAAGAGCTCCGCCATGAAGACCGGCGACCGTGCGGCGACCACCGCTCTGTGGGCGGCGAACGTCTCCCCGCCTACGTGGAACTCAACGTCGGCGTCCTCCTTGCTCGACAGGAGGCCGCCGAAGTGCCGGTGCAGATCAGACGGCGGCACCGCAACGTATGGCCCTTGCTGGTTGACCGCATGGACGTGGACTCTGATGGAGAGACAGTCGTCCCTGAGAAACTCAGAGGCGCGTCTCTCCAGTTCTTCCCTCTTGATGAACTTCTCGTATCCGCAGGCGTATTGGTCCTTGTACCCGGCACGGCAGATATCGTTCACGTTGGCGGGCCAGGTCATCGCTGGCGTCCCGTCCTGTTTGAGCAGACTGAACGAGATCCACACCGCCACGAAGGCGGCGGCGGCGTCACGCACGACGACGACGCCGTCTTGGACGAGGTAGATGGAGACGTACTCGGTGTTCTCCGGGCGGTAGGGGCTCCCCATGGGTCGGTAGCTGACGTGCCACGTACCGCCTCCAGCACGGAAGCGGGGCGAACTGAAGGCGGGCCGAGCACCGTTGGAGGTCAAGGTCCTAGAGTACCCTTGGATCTTCACCACGTGGTAGCATCTCACCTTGACCACGGTGGTGGCGCCTGGGCCTGAGCGCAAGCTCGTCTCGACCACCATATTGCGGCTGGGGTGTTGAGTTCTTCACAGATCCTTTCGTAGGGAGAGAGAGACAGACGAATAAATACTAGTACTTCCAATCGTTTCTGTTACTAATCGAATCGGATACGAACGCGTAGCGCTTGCGTTGATCGGGTTAGTCTGTATCTCTATTTCTACTCTTATAATACACTAACTCATTCCTTTTTTATCCATCTTTTAATATTATTTCAATCATTCTAAACAAATCCTAAATATTATGAGAAAAAATTACTTCACACAAACCGATAGTTCACGTAATTAATTATTATACTTCAATTAAATAATATGGCTCCTAATTATCGGATCTTAAGAGCATCTCCAACGGTCCACTTAAATATGAGTTTTAAAAATATCAATTTAAGAGTAATAAAAAAATTTAAACTTAAATTTTATCCCCTCTTCCAACAGAGTGCGTAAAAATAGTCCCTTAAATTTTAAATTGTGCGACGTCAGCAGTTTTTTAATCTAAAGTACAGTGTCTAACATCCTCTCTCCGATCCTAGTACTAGTCGATGGTTTAGAAAAAGAGTTCGGTCCCCTAACTCCGATCTTAGTCCTAATTGGTGATTTTAAAAAAAGAGTCCGGTCAGCGGACAATGAAATTAGCACTTCTATGTTTTTTCTATTTCTAGATAGAAAAGAATTTACGAGGAGCTAAAAAATAGTAGCTGTTTTGAGATATCTATTAAAAATAATTTTTTATTCAAATTCCTCATAGGTGTGTTTGATAGGAATTATTAACTTTTAATACAAACAGATTATAGTCTACAAGTGATTATGACTATCAATTATTTAAAAATTATATAATTTAAAAATAGCTTATGAATCATTGTGACCAAATTAGTTGCCTTCTAAGTTTCCTAGTGAGAAGACACACCCTTCATGTTGTATATATGTAATGATCATATACTATACACACTTGATACTATTAATTTGTCTCTCTCACTTTCACTTCTAACAGTTGCGAAGTGTGCAAACAAGTTGCTTCAATATTGTGACACCGGCTGGTGGCTCCGAGTGATCGAGCTGCGCGACGGAGTGTGGACTGTATGGTCCTTGTCCGATGAAAGCCCTGGTAAAAAGGCTCATAGACCCTTTCTAATTAAATTAAAAAATAAATAAAATTCCAACACTATTTAAATGCGGCCCAACCCTTACAATTGTTAGCTCATTTTCCTGAATCCGTTACGAAATCTAGATGGGATAAAAAATTTTTTACGATACCACAGTATGGACGCAGACGCACGTCGTTGTATTAAACGAATAATTATAACCTTAAATGTTACACACGTGTTAAATATAGGTTTTGAACCATTGGTTCCACCATAATCATCTGAGCTTGAGAAGTTGATATGCATACAAATGCAGCGTCGTGGCGTACTTGTGTTTCACCTATAATATCGGATTCAGCCATCTGAAAAAAAGAAAGTTGAGTTACATTTGTTACTTTTGCCGCTATAAAAGGTTCTAGACAACTAGCACGTCATGGTTTTCCATAAAAGTAAAAAATACATAAGTTGTCAGAAACATATTGTTATTTCATCGCATCGCTGGCTCTCTAAAACTTTTGAAAAACCCATAGTTTATCGGTACCGTACTATCCAAACAGGCTTCGTTGCCCCCTTGCAGCTCCCAAGAAAGGCTCCGTCGACATTTTTCATCGAGCGACATTCCCTCTTGAAGAAGAAGAAGAAGAAAAAGAGGCATAGCTATACAAACTCAGCTGCCCTGAATGTAAGAAAAAAAATATAGTCATAAAATAACAAAATCGATCAAGTAGTGTCATCTTGACAGTATCATGGTTCATGGAAGGTTATGAGGTCCATGGTCGGTCCTCGCGAATTGACCACAGATTTCTTGCCGCACGCCTTGCACGGGAGGCACCACTCGCCGACGGACACGACAAACATGTAGCGCGTCCCGCACTCAGGGCACTGCGCCGGACACGGGAACTCCTCCTGCTCGGGCTCGCTCGTCGCCGGCGTCGTAGGTCCCGGGCTTCTTCTTCTTCTGCCACGGCGGGTTCACCCACCGCCGGCAATGTCCGCACTCCGTGCCTGACGAACTCGCGGTTGCAGAACGGGCAGACGATGACCTTGTACGGGCATATCGGCACCGGCTTCCACCGGCGCCGCTCCTTCTTCCGCTGCCGACGCTCCTCCTCCCTCCTCCACGAGGACTGACGAGGCTCCTCCTCCGGCTCGGCGCACGGACCTGCGGGGTGGTTTGCCGAGAGGGCGTCCTCGAACGCCTGGCACAGAAGCTTGAACGCTTCCTTCGGCGGCGGCGCAG
The DNA here is from genome assembly GCA_001182835.1 of Oropetium thomaeum. Lineage (NCBI taxonomy): Eukaryota > Viridiplantae > Streptophyta > Magnoliopsida > Poales > Poaceae > Oropetium > Oropetium thomaeum. Next base: position 217,808 of record LFJQ01000113.1, on the reverse strand, counting down.
CCGTTCTTGTCCGGGTGGACGAGGAGCGACAGCCGCCGGAATTGCTTCTTGATGGCCCGAGTTGGTCACGAACGCGGTGCCCGCGTGCTCGCTCACCACGGCCAGCCCATGCGCAGCCCAGCCGCTCCGCCCGTCCCTCGCGCTAGGACAGGCACCCAGCACCGAGGCGTATGTGAACCTGTCCATGGAAACGCAGCTGCTCCGCGTGTCCCGGAACGCGGCGAGAGCCAGGCGCGGGGAGCCCGAGCTGGAGTATCGGGCGATGAGCGTGTTCCAGGAGACGGCGTCCCGGCACGGCATACCGTCAGGTCGCTGCAGCGGCAGTAGGCAGCAGCGAGCAGGTTGTTGCAGAGGAACAGGCCTGGGCGGTAGCCGGTGCGGAGCATATGGGAGTGCACTAGCTAGCCTGGCCAGAGCCAGCGACGGGCACCGCGACGCGCAGCGGAGAAGACGGCCGTAGGCCGCCGGCGACGACTGGAGCTGCCCTTCGGGAAGGACGAGATTCAAGCGGCTTCAGCCGATTCCAGGGCGCCGTTTGGTTGGAGTTTCGAGAGCGTTTGGGGAGAAAGAAGGTCGGCGCTCATGATGTCATGCGGGTTCACGGTGAACTAACGTACACTAGCAAAGGAGGGTTTGGCAATGCACATCCAGAATCCGGCTTCATGATCAAGCTACAGCTGATGAAACCCCGACTCTATATAAACGAACCTTCCTCCTCTCAAAAACTCCTGTCACAGCCATCGTCCGACGAGCGAGCGATATCACCAAATCGTCCTCGTCCTTGCTCCCCATTTCCGTTGCCCAAATCGTCCTCCCACCTTAGAGACGATGTCGACGGCGCCGCGGCCCCCCACCTTGGTGACGACGTTGACGCCGCCGCGGCCCCCCTCTCGTCCCAAGAGTTCAGTCCTCCGTATGCCCGCGGCGCCGCCTGTGTCGCCACTGCGCGCGGCGTACCGCCCGCCGCTCGAGCCGCTCGTCCGGCGCGGCGGCCAGGCAGGGCACCAAGGACTCTCGCCCCAAGCGGGGCCGCTGCGGGATGTGCACCTGGAGGAGGGCGCCGACGACGCGAAGCCCCTGGACCTGCAGGTGGTCCTCGTGGCGGGGCTCGAGGCGGAGCTCGAGGAGGGCGCCAACGACGCGGAGCCCCTGGACCTGCAGGTGGTCGCCGCGGACGCCGACGAGGCGGAGGTCGAGGAGGGCGCCGACGACGCGGAGCCCCTGGAGGAGGTCGAGGAGGGCGCCGACGACGCGTAGCCCCTGGAGGAGGGCGCCGACAACCGCGACGAGGCATTGGCAGCGGCGGGGGACGTGAACCCCGCCGACGCGTAAGAGGAGGCAAACCTGTAACGGCGTTCTTTGTCAACCAAAACCCTGCGAGCGTGAGGGTGCAAGTAGAGCAGAATTAGTCTCGTAGAATTGTGTTCGAGATTTTGCATTCTTTCTTACCCTGAACAATTTCAATTACGTGAGGGTGCAAGTAGAGCAGAATTAGTCTCGTAGAATTGTGTTCGAGATTTTGCATTCTTTCTTACCCTGAACATTTTCAATGTAATCCGATTCTTTCTGATATAGTACAAGTATTCGTAATTTGGTGTTGTGATTGCTGGTATATCTTGCTTGTTCTTCACTTCCCTCAACCAGAGCTGGAGGTTGCGCTGCCCCAGAAGGAGGGCGTCGACGACGCGAAGCCCCTGGACCTGCAGGTGGTCGCCATGGACTACGCGGAGCTCGAGGGCGCCGACGACGCGGAGTCCCTGGAGGAGGTCGCCGACGACGCGGAGCTCGTGGGCGCCGACGACGCGGAGCCCCCGCCCCTGGAGGAGGTCGCCGACGACGCGTAGCCCCTGGAGGAGGACCCCGCCGACGCGCTCCTCTCGGACAAGACTCCGACCACGAAGTCGACAGGTGCCCCCTTGCTCTCCCTTGGTTCTCCCCCTCCCACGCCGCCTCCTCCGCACGCCGTTCGTGCTCGTAGTTTGTCCTCGTTATTTGGATCTGGTGCGCTCCGCCGTCGAGATCGTTCGTGTCCAGGGGAACGAGCTAGAGTTTCGTGGTCGCGCTCTCACGTGCGCTGCGAATTTTGGTCTACCTTTCTCTCGGTTTGTGTCCGAATTTGGTGTCATTAACTGATCGATTTCTCTACTTTTTCTCATGATTACGGTGCTTCTACGCTATCGCGGCACTCAGTGACATGAAGGAGATCGTCACGCTGCTGCGGCAGATCAAGGATAAGGCCCACAAGGACGGCCAGAAGAAGACCGAGCAAGCCATCTCCAGGTAATTTCGGTCAGCCTCTTGGGTTTGTAGAATGTATTTTAGCTTCCCTGTTGAGGTAGAATTTTCTGCAATACGTGCAAAATTGATTGGTTAAGGTTCAATTCCGTTGTGTCATTGCGTCTAGCATGTTGATTCTATGCTGAAAAAAGGGCAAATTAGTAGGATGGCATTTCAGGTATTCTTAGTTCGTGAATTGGTGGGTGCTCTCTGAATCTGACGTCAGTTGTTGTAGACTGTAGTTAATGACAGATGACATATTATATGGCAAGCTGCGACTAAATATGATATGATTATATTTTCCCAGCAGCATGATCAATGTTTTTATCTTCTCATACCTTTCTGTTCTACTGTTTTAGATGTGTAAGGATGTTTACTATCTGAATGTACTCACCGCTGGGGTACTATCTGAGTGCATGGCTAACAATTTTTCTTAACTTGCAGTGTGGCAACAGAGATTCAGGCCATTGTACAGGACAGCAAGACTAAGTTTGAGAAGGATAGGTGGGCAACTACTAATAATTCATATGAATTGTCTTTCATCTTGTGTTCTTATGGAATTCATGCTCTTGTTATTTACTTTGGCGAAATGTTGTGGCCTTTCTCCAGTTCTTCATTGCAAATACTGTGAACTCTCTGAAATGAATTCCTGATAGTTATCCTGTATGTTCATGTGCAGGCAGAATTTTCTGAAAGCACTGTCAAAGACTTCAAAAGAGGTTCTCTGTTTGACACAGCAATGTGCTTCTGGTTACTAATATGGTTCCAGTTTGATTTATGGAAGATTATGTATGCTATGTAGTGTGAAGGTTTGCTGAAGAATGAGTACACCAAATTTCAAGCAACACATAGCAAGTTCTGCAAAGACAAAGCTGCACACATACAGAATTTCAAAGGTAGGCCAGAAAGAGCTATGCTTGCCCTCTATTAAACACGTAGCTTGTCCAGTAGTTCTTAATTTTTTATCTTCTGCATATGTATGTATGTATGTATCATAAGCCATGCTCAAACACATATCATATGTTCATGCTGATCTACAATATTGTTACTGTTCCATCAACAATATGACACACTGAAATCTTGGAGTTCAGATATCATTTTTCATAAAAAATGTTGTGCTGGTTGTTTCTCAAAGTTATCAATTGTCTGAGAGTTACTACGAGTGAAACTCTATCGCATCAGTATGTTTCAAAATGGGTTATAGGTTAATGCTTATTGCTGTATTCACCCATGAGTGTGGCTGGGGGACCAGTTGATATTTCACCTGTTTGATTGAATTAACTTGTTGGGCAGTGGAAAATTCACATGGCTGAAAGTTGATAAAAAGAGATGTGAATCTGGTGTTCACGAGAGCGGAACTAGGATACTATTAAATTGAATCATCTTCTGCTGTTTTCTGCAGACCTTTTCTCGAAGTTTGAAGATGACAAAGAAAAGTTGCTGATGCAGTATGAACTGCAACGTAAGTAAACAGCTTCGTTCCATTAATCGTGTTCATTAGTTCGTTGCTCTGACATGCTGCCTTTAATAAACAGGGAAGAAGGAGAAGACTGCCCTGTCTGGACTTGAGAAAACATTTTCAGAGAAGATAGCAAATGCAGAAGAATCACTGAAGAAGATGAAGCAGGTATATATATGTTCAGTACACTCGACTGAAACTTACAGTATCCGGTTACAGATTTGTCATCATGTCTCATTGCTTAAATTGGACATTGGACTTGCCTGGTATACTATTAAAGCGTTTCTTTTGTGTTCATGATTCAGGACGACAAATCCATCCACATCCTTCGCAAGTCCATTGGCTCATTTCTCTATGGTGACCCTGACCCTGATGATCAGTTTTTCAGCATTGAACATTTTAACTGATGAAGTTTTTGCACGCAATCGAAATCGATGATCCTTTTCGTAGGCCTAAATCACTTGCGGCAGTCCTCGCACATCATCCCGCCTGCTCCTCTAGAGGGCCGCACGGCCTGGCAAACTCGTCCTTTACAGAACTTGCAGTAGATTACCTTGAACCCGCACGGCGGCGGTGATGATGATGGCGAGCAGCGAGCCGCGCGTCCCGCTCCATCCACCACGGCAGCTGCGACGACGCGTCCGACCTGTTCGAGAGGGCGTCGTACGTCTGGAGGAGGAGCCTGAGCGCGCCAACGGCGGCGGCGCTGAGGTTCCGGTCCGGGTGGACGAGCGCCGACAGCCGCCGGAACCGCCTCCTGATGTCCGCCTGCTTGGCGGCGCCGGCGGCAAAGCCGAGGACCGCGCGCCAGTTGGCCGGCCTGGCTGCGGCCGCCGCGGCGGCGTGGACCTCGTAGGCGTCGAGCGCGTCCGTGGCCAACGTGAGCGACGGCCAGAGCCGCTTGGTCGCGGTGGCTTGCCGGAGCGCGCCGCGAACGTTGCCGGCGAGGAACATCTCCGCGCGCTGGCAAGCCTTCTCGGCGTGCCTTCTTCTGTCGTGCTCTGCCATTGTATTGTACTATGTCAGGAGATCGATCGATCGATCGATCAATCAATCAAATGCCTTGTTTTTGATGTGAATAGCGTGGTGGTGCACGGACGTTGTAGTTTATATATATAGTCGGGCGTGCGACCCGTTTCAGATTCGGGGAAAGGCGCTCCGAGTCGGTGAGAATGACTGTACTCGGCGAGTCCGAGGAAGACCCCGTTTCCGCCTCTTTCTCCGCATCAATGGCGAGACCCGGTTTGATCGTGGCCTAGCCTCGGAGAGGTCAATGATTCTGAATGTTTCTAACAATCGCCCTCAGTTGGCTAGCAGCAGCTTAAATCTGCTTTAAGCATCACAGAAACGTTATTTCTTTGGGACGACGACACGAGATCGAGCAGTGGAAAACAAGATACACTTCAGATTGGACAAAGCAAACCAAGTATCATCCTCAATCAAAGTTATCCATAGAAAATCGAAGCAAGAGTTTGTTAAGTGGTTTAGACAAATCCTTTAGGGTTCAGTCCAAAAAGAGAAAAAATACTACGAGAAATTCACAAGATAAGATTTCCATTTCTTTTGAAAAAATAGAAGTTCGTTTTGATCCAAGAATTCTCTTTCCTTGATATCGAACATAATGCATAACTCGCACCGTTAATAGTCTACAAGAAACACTCATCCTTACCTGAACCAAGAGAAAACTATTGACCAATGAATGACCTGGGCATGATGCAGGAGTTTGAAATTTCAAAATCTCCCCTCGTTCACAATGAACAAGTATTCGTCGTCACTGCCAGCGCACCTACATCCTGTGCCAACGTCGCGACGCCTCCTCCTCCTCCTCCATCTCCATCACCTCCTCTTCTTCCACTCCCGCCGGTGACTGTGGATAGGGAGGCGCAGCGTCCGTTCCAGGGGATGGGGCTGCAGCCTCTGCCCTGCTCTGGTCTGGGTGTGGCAGCGGCCTGAAACGCCCGAGGCACGATGTGCACCTCCCTCCGGACACGTCTACTTCGACGCCGTCGTGGGTCTTGTCTTCGTCGTCCAAGTCCAACGAGCCGCAGTTCTCGCAGAAGATGGGCACGCTGCTACTCGGCGCGCATCTTGGCTGCGAGGGCGGCTGTAACATCCCGAACTAAATTCTCGCTTAATCTTTTGTCAATAAAGACTTAATTGTGTTCAATAAAAATCTCAAAATCCTAAGTAATGAAATCATAGGATCTAATCAAAAGAACTTAAATTCAAAATCTAATTGGAAATCCAATCTTCGTTTTCTTTCTTGTTTCTCTTTTCCTCTCTGCCGTTGTAGAATTGACCCGTCCGACCTTGCTCTTTCGCCGTGCGTCGCCGGCCTTGCTCCGCTCCGAGCAGGAATGAGCGCCGCCCGAGTCCCTGCTCCACCCAGGTGCCGCTTCTCTGTTCCTTTCCATGCCTTCCCGACCCCGTCTTTGTGGGTCCGATTCGCCGACCTCCGACCCAGAGGTCGGAGGAATTTTCCGTCTCGCCCGACCTCCGACCCAGAGGTCGGAGGAATTTTCCGATTCGCCCGACCTCCGACCCAGAGGTCGGATGACATTTTACGATTCGCCCGACCTCCGACCCAGAGGTCGGATGATTTTCACGATTCGCCCGACTCCGACCCCCGGCGGTCGGACATTATTTTCCGTCTCGCCCGATCCGTCGTCATCACTCTCCGCTTCGCTCGACCCTGAGGTCGGACAAGCCATTCGCTCCGTTTCGCTCGACCCCCGAGGTCGGACAAGCCGCATTTCGTTCCGCCTCGCTCGACCCCCGAGGTCGGACAGACTCGTCGGACCCGAGCTCGAAGCGGCCGCGCCATTAATGCTGCCGGTCATCTTCCCAACCGTAAAAGCGCCTGGCCGTACACAGCAGTGCTGCCACCGCGCCGGAAGTCTTCGTGATGGGACGCGCACGCCCGGCGCCCATGCGCTGCAGTACGCTGCCGCCGCGCCAACTTGCGTCGTCCTGGAGAAACAAAAGGAACGGAGGCTGATATTTTCCAGACACGAAACGTTTCACTCGTGCGCACTCGTTTGCTCTTTCTGCGCGTTCGTCTCTCTGCTCTCGTCTCCTCTGCCTTCCGCCCTTACCTGCCGAAGAGCTCCGCAGGGCCGAAAGCAGAGCAAGTTCTCTCGTGCTCAGGTGAGCTCGGTAACCCCTGCCCTGCCGACGGTTCCATCGTCCGTCGTTATCGTCTCTAACCGCCGCCCCATTCTTCCGCAGTATTTCAGCAGTAGCGGCGCGTCGACATCTCTTTTCCGACGACCGGTCTCCGTTGTTGTTCTTTTCCACCGACAGCCCTCTGGTAATCTTTGCCGTCCGACCAGTCTAGCTAGTCCCGTCTACCGAAGCAACACACTAAAGTTTGTTAGAGAGAAATTCATGCAACTTCACTCATCTGTTAATACAAGGTTACCTTGCATCTTCATATAGGAACCGAGCTGCAGACGGCCACTGAGGCTGAGGAGGATTTCCCCGCTGCCGACCCCACCTTCGACTGTGCTAACTTCTCCCCGAACCGAGGCAAGCCCCGGTGCATACCTATGTTTAAAGCTTTACTTTCCCACTGTGTATGTAGGTTTTTGTTGTGCATTAAGTTTCGAGGCTTGTGTGAAAACTTAGTTGCATGACTTGTAGGATCTCCTACGGGTTGTTCTGTTAGAGCCAGTACGTTAGTGCTATGCTTACTAATAGGGCAACGAAGGGATTTGAGTGGTATGGAGACTACTCAGGGGATTATTTATTGGAGTATTTGAGAAAGTCAGGACCCAACATTGTGTGAATAAAATTTGAGCACGGTGTCGGGTGCGGTTGCATTGGTCAAGTTTGAGTTGTGTACCGAATGCATACTGGCATATGGGACCCAGGAAACCGACGTAGCTCATTGCGCAGTGATTGGACGACCAGCCATCTCTTTTTCCGGGTGAACGGACCAGTATGGTGGATGATTTCGCATTTTTGTTTCTTGGGTATGTGCTAGTGGGAAAGGCTTGGGGCCGTATAGGGACGCAGGGCGTTGCCTGGAGGACCATGTCCTTGGAGAGATGGCAGTCGGGCCGACACTGTCGCGATGCAGCGAAAGGTGGCCACGTGCGACTCGTGGAGTGCGCACGTGTCGTGTTATTCGGGTTTCTCCTGCAGGATGTAAAATCAATTATAATTGCCGTCCCTCGCGGTATTGAGTACCACTTGCTCCTTTCTGCCGTGGCGACACTATAAAATGTGATAGCAGGAATTGTGATTGGAGGTTTGAGAATAAATTTCAGAACTGTTGTATTGCACTTGTTTTGCTTAGTTGCTGTCACACTTAATAAAATTACCTTAGCTATTCTGATAACTTAGTAGTGCTGTCTTTTGCAAATACCTACCAGCTGCCACCAATATTCCAGCATTTTAGGAGTCGGCCTTAGAAGGCCTATTGACGGGTAAGTCTTACTGAGCGTTAGTCGCTCACGTTTTGTTGATTGTTGTTTTGCAGGTAATAGTGCTGACTGTAGCCAGGGTGGTTGGGAAGAGGAGATGCCCTCGGAGTGGACCTTCGAGTGGGTCCCCGCTTCTCCCTCCCGTGGAGATTAAACACCATCGGGCTGGGGTGTTTGATCGAGGCGTCGAGTGTTAGATTTTTGCTTCCGCTGAAATCCACGTGTTTGTTATCAAAACTACGTTTCCGCACTTCCAAAAATTTCTGAAATCAGTTGTAACATAACCAGAATTAATGTATCTTTAAGTCATTTATGCGAGTCCTTGTTAATTATTGTACTGTAAAGTCACTTGTTTCGGCAAGCGGCCCTCCCAAATGATCCTGGACGAGCAACCGTACGATTTTATCGGACGGGGTTGCGACAGCGGCGGGGGCGGAGGAGTGGCCTCCTGTGCCGGAGGCGCCGTTGCAGCTGTTGATCTGGCTCAGCGTCCGTTCCCGGGGACGCGGATGTAGCCCCAGCCCTGCTCTGGTGCGCCGGCCTGAAGCACGAGTGGCACCTCTCCCAGACGCCTGGTCGTCGCTGTCGTCTTCCTCGTCGAAATCCGATGAGCCGCAGTTCCCGCAAAAGATGGGTCCGTGACTGCGTGCGTATCTTGGCTGCCACGATCTCGAACGACGGGCCGGTGATCGGAAACTTTCGCCGGGCGCCTCGGTTCCGGAACTGCGTTCGTAGCTTGGTTGCCCCCAGTATTATTCTGTGCCGAACGGCGACCACCACTGGCAGGATGAGGCAGAGGCGCCGGTGCTGCTTCCTGATCGCCTCGTACCTGACAGGCTTCTTCTTGTCCATGCCGAGCACCGCGCACCAGTTCGTCATTGCTGCTCCCCATCGAGACGGCCCGGCTGCGGCGTGGACCTCGTCACGATGCTGCGACGAGGAGAACCGCCTGACGCACCGGATTGCTCCGGCTATGTCGCCGGCGACGAAGAGCCCCGCCGCGACCTTGTAGGCCTCCTCCATGCTGTACGCCGTGGTAGCAGCAGCCATGGCCCATGGAAAGCAGAACCGACACTCTCCAACAGTATTTTCTTCCTGAACTTGCGTGACCCGCCATGGACTTTTGGCCTCCTCGGTCTATCTTTGATGAAACAGCACGCTCAAAGCAAATATCTGATCACCAGAACAAGGTTATATTTGATTCCGCACAAGAGAGAATAACTTGCAAAGGCAAAACATAAAGTTTTCTCGCAATGAGGCGTACAGTACAGTCGTATGTACAGCATGAAAGTATGGTTACCATCTGCACCCTCTTATCATACTTTTTTTTCGAGGAATTATGGCGTTACTATACTTGTAATGCCTGCTGCAATATTCCACATCCAGTTTTACATAGATATATACGTTAGCATGTAGCCCAATTTATTGATATCTCCCATACAAAATGGGCAGCTTATTGTGTTAGCCTTGGGTGCTGACGCTGCCAGGACCTCCTTATTGCAGTTCGCCAACAGGTGCTTCATTCAGCCACAAGAAATGGATGAAATCATACAGCCTGGCACTCACGCTTACCTGGTCACGGATCATGGCAAGAACAAAATGTGAGTTATGAACAAATTGTCATGTTTGTGACATGAATAACATTTTGATCAAGAGTCAGCACCTTGTAAGGCGTTGGGTTCAGCCGCCTCATATGGTCTGGCCTCATTTGTTCCAGATGAGAAATGCACTGAGTCCTAATCTCATGGATGGATGGTAGCTCCTCACATTGATTGCCTTCAACAAGAACAGAGCACAGCATGGGATCAGTGACTCGCAAACATGTAAGAATCTGATTCATCCAACAACTTTAAGTAGACTATGACTATGAAGAAGCTCTAAAGTTGGATCCTCATACCTGAATTGCCAGGCCAGTAGCACTTTAGTAATTCCTCAACCTGCTGCGGAACAACATATGCTCTCTTTGATTCGTTGAATGGGTGACGACATAGTAGCCTTTCACCAACCTATCATGGGGTCAGAAAAATGAAAAAGATCATAAAGTGCTTCAGATTTCGTAAAATAACAAATAGGCATTAACATCATAATAAAAAAGGAACATCCAATGGACCGTGTACTGAAGAAAAATTTTACCATTCAAACTCACTGTTTAACTACGAACATATATATTGCTTACCTTTGGGCCTGGCTCATCTTCCCCAGTCATTATATCAACCAAAGGATAGCCTTCTTTACCATACAGTCTGTAGCATTTCTTCTTACATGGTATTGACACCTGGAGTAGGCAGCCACAATTTCAGTCTTTGGGATACATAAATAACAGCAAGACATGATTTTACTATTAAGGGCTAATGACATATACCTTTGTGACATCTTCAGAAAGTTTAATGCGAGGTAGTTTGTTAATCTCAACTAATTTGAACACACAACCAAGCGCTGCTTGTGCATAGCATGTAACCAGGTAAGTGCCAATGCCAAACGCATCCACCTCATGGCCCTATAGAAAACAAACGTCAGTAACCATGCATAGATGCCCTGAAATGGCAAAGGATAGTGTTGACACACTGCAGCATGTTCAATATGCTATGGGGACATCAGAACACTTAGACCCTCAAATTAAACAAGCACAGACTTCCCAGAGTATGAAATTTCCAATCTATTTCAAAAGATACAAATCTACATACTATGGTACCCCTAACCATTCTGAATAGACTCTGGAATATAAATTACCTGTTTGTTCAAGGCATCAATTGTTTCTTCATTAAGATCATTGCTGGCTGTAATATTCATTTCTCCAAAGCCAACAACTCCAAACTCTTTTTCAATTGCATGGAAGAACTTGCGGGTCTCAACAGATAGATATGCTAAATCACCAGAGTCTAACCTAATCCCAACAGCCTTATACCTGCAACAAAAATCCCATAAATTCTGAAAACCATAATGCACCAATACATCCATATGTCGACTAAATACAATATGTGGAGAGCTAAAAGATCTATGAACAATCTGGATATCATAAATTCAAACTATTTAGTGCTATGTATAGCATCGCAGTAAGCATAACTAGTTCTAAATACTGATGAGATCACTTCTAGGTACCTAGTTAGGAAACAATGAACCTCCACTCCAAACTGCACCGTTTTCTTTTCTTGTTACAATGGAATGATGCTAAAAATAACAGAAATTCACATGTACAGAAAGTACTGGTAGGACTTCCAAAAAGTGATACATGAAGGACACAGGATAACTGAAAACACAAGGATCAAATATCAAAGAAAGGAGCTGAAGTAAATTACCCCATATCATTAAGGGCTAAAGCAACAGCACAGAAGTTCGGTACTCCACTTCTCATGACCTAGAAATGCATGCACTAAAACATTAGCTATTAATCCAGAACACGAGTTGATGAGTTAATACTGTAAGTTCGTAGTTAACTGTTAAAAACCATACTCACCACTTTTAATACTAGCTTGGACATAGATAATCACAATACCAATAGCTATCCCACATGTGACTACAAAGGTAATCAATATTGCAAGAGTGAACAAGTTTCAATACTTAATTACCAGGTATAGCTAATTCTTATATGTTGTCAAAATTTTAAAATTTTCAGTCCAACTGCAATGCCTAGGCAAACTAGAAGGGAACAGGAGAGATCACATATCAACTAAGGATGCCATAGATAGTTTGGCTGCAGAATTGTTGCAGTTTCCACTTTGTTAATAATCTCATCAGAGAAAAATCCACTAAACAGGAGGAAGCTTGGGTATGCTATAGTGAATATAAAGATACAATTTCTGCTAAAGAGAAACTTACGTCATATGTGTCAACCAATGCCAAGAAGGAATTTGGAAATGCCAGTGCATATGACGTGAATGCAGCCAACTCGCTGTGACTTGTTTCACCAAAGGTGCCACACAGTGAACTAGAATCCTGATAAGAACACAATGTTACATCTTGAGTTCTTCACAAATAATTTAACAGAAATTACTAATTAGATATTATGCATCACTGAAAAAAGAATTTTGTGTGACTTGCAAGAAAACTCATGGATAAGTGCTTATTCAGTGCGATTCCACTAACAAAAGACTGGTAATTGCTATCACACCTTAATCCTGATCAACCAATTCTGCACCAAAGAAACAAAATCTTTGCATTTGTTTGAACCATCAGAACTAGTAAGTTCTTTGTCAATGATTTCATCAAGACCCTGCAGACAAATACTCAATTAGAGTAGAAGAATATTGCAGCAAAGTGAATACTTTCTGTCCCAAAATATAGGGATTCTGGCCATAAAGCATGGTTCATGGCATTAAACACATCACTGGTCACTAGCTCACTAAAATGCACTCGATCCCTAACTGTAACTTCCATTCCATGTTTCCTTGATGGATAATTTTCAAAATATCGCATATTGGTTTTGAACACTATGCAAGCTAAGGATCTGTTCAAACCATAATATGTGCGAAATAGGTCATTATCTTCAAACCAGATAGGATAATCTCAGCTCTTTATTATGCATTTGAAAATGCAGGTGGGAACTGCAGATAAATATCTGGTTTCACAAACAGATTATGTTCATAATAATCAAGTTATTAATGACTGGAGAAAACCGAGAAAGAACCCAGATTATTAACACAAAATTCTGGTCCAAAATACAAATGAGCAGCATGGAATCATCTGATCCCAAGCTAAAAAAAGGTTAGTTCATCCTGGAATTGCACAATGGGAAATGGAGTACCTGAGGAACAAAAAATTGCCTGCACTACTTTAATTTTATAAATAAAATAGCATTAAGCATCAGATCTAGCCACTGATGCAGGATACGTAGAACATGGATAGTGATAATGTTTCTAATAACTGTAAACAGCACCGAGATAACTCTGATACCAGAAACCCTATTCATTTCATTAAGCGAGGAAGTTTTGAAGAATAAGAAGTTGCCACTAACCATGAAGGAGCTCACAAATGCATGTGAATGAGTTCCACGTATTGGTATCCCAAACAATCTTCCTGCAGCAACATTACTGTTCAAGTACACATAAGATTATGGTTACAATGGAAGTTAATTTCGCCCCGAGTAAAATTATCAATCCTCTATATTGTAAGAGAAGAAATAAAGGTCAGGCAGGCAAATTATTAAGAAGACTGCAGAAAGTAATCAATGATGCTATGACTATGTTAACAAGAAATGGCCATGTACAAGTCAGAAAAAAAAGGCGCGTTCATGGAGCGGGCAAATCAGACCTTGTTGCATCAAAGCCTCCCATATAACAATATCTTGATGCACTGATTCCTCCATCAGGCCCCTGATAATCAAGTATTTAATCTATCATACAATTACAAAAGTGATGAATGAATGAAGTAAAACATAACAAAAAATAAAGAGTGTAAGATCAACCTGAGCCCGTCGAAGTCCAAATTCCAGCAGATTCTTTGACTTTCCTGCTATAAGTCGGTGCCTTGCAGCATTTGTGGTAACCAGAGAAGCATAGTTGACCAGACTTAGAAATGGAGTTTCAAGAAGCTGGACAACCTGGGAAAAGCAGAAAAATCAATGTGTGGAAACTGGTAATACTGAAGCATTAATGAATGGTAAAGAAACATGTCAATCTACAACAACTGCTCCTAAAATGCTTTTACTTGGCAACTTATTCCTGGTACTTACTGCAACAGGTCCTTCAATTCTCATCAATGGAACCTTAGGGAACACAACATAACCCTCAGGGACGGCATAGACCTCAACATCTGAGCAGTCAATTGAACTAAGATACTCAAAGAAGCCATCCTACACCAAACAAAAAAGGGCGCAACTTTACTTAGACAGAAAAAATATGAAAAAAATATTATTATAATGTGAAATGGGTATAGAGAACATCTTAGTGTTGACAACAATACAAGCTAAAATTCAGGTGTATAGAGTGAAGAGAATTTGGCCATAATAAGATCCATTTTTTCTAAAGCACTGGCATTCCCACCTCGCATGTAGGCATGACAGATCGCAAAAACTTAATATCATCCTCTGTTATCTTGAAGTTAGCAATGAATCTTATACACTCCTCAAGGCCACCAAAGATGGTGAACTCGCCGCCGAATGGGCTTTTCCGAAAGTAAAGATCAAATCTGAAACCATTTAAGTTCATGATAAGTCCAGGGAAGGCAGGGATACAAGAACAAACAGTTATGCTACAAAATATAATGGCATACTTGAAATTTGAGCAAATGAACCCTCGTGATTCTGTAAAATCTGGATGTATGCTCTGAATAGACACAAAACTAATGAATGCTTGCTCATCAAAACTGATGATGCAAACTCTTGAGTTAAGCAAATCGAATAAATTAATATAGTGAATTGAATCTTCACATTGCAAATGTGGAAATGTTTACACATAATTGTAGCAGGTGTTGCCTCACAATCCGTTCGATTTCGCATACCATTTCACAAAAGAACGAATATAAAAGTTTCAACTAATTACCCAATCACGCATCTCCATGCCTACTTGAAGTAGGAACCAACGATCCCCACCCCAGCGAGCCCTAAACCGTGACTACTCCAGTGGAGCATACGAGTATATATAAGCTGAAACAAATGGATCGAGTGACCGCGACGGAACACAGTGAGAAGCAAGGGAGTTAATGGGCGGGGAGGGGGAGTAGGGATCTAACACGGCCCGGTCGAGGTGCTTGCCAGCCTTCCAGTACGCGTAGGCCATGGTGAACTGGTACAGGTCGGTGAGCAGCGGCGTCACCATGGGGTTCGTCGCCCGCGGCACCCCGCTGCCGTGGGCCTTCCCGTTGGCCATCGCCGCCGCCATTTCTCGGTGGGCTCGTTTGCGTGATCGAGAAGCAGTGGGTCTTTGAGTGGTGTGGGCGATGGGTGGAGGCGGAATCGAGGAGGATTCGAGGTGCCGAAGGAGCAGAGCCTGACGCTAGTGGCTACTGCAAACTGAGGAAAAGACCGAGACGGCGAGGTCCATGCCGCCGTTGGTGCCACACGTTTGGCGTCGCGACTACGCTGGACACTACAAGGGCATGTACAACGCTGTCTAATGCATCGCCTCTTCGAGCTGACGTGGCTAGTATTTTTGCAAAAATATTCTTCCTCTGCGCGAGAGACGTTGGCTCGGTCTTATCACGAAGAGGCGCCTCCTTCTCTTCTTCCGATGCAATGGAGACGGCTCAGAGAAGCGTTGTACGCGGCGGCGTCTCCAGGCGAATCTAGTGTGGCGCGCAGGCTCGCTGCTCCCCCGCTCCAAAGCTTTGGCGCATGCTCTGCCTCCTCTGCCTCTGCATACATCCTCCTCTCCCTCCCGATTTGAATTCTTCACTGAAAAGGAGCTGCGTGAGGTGGCCGCCGCCGTCGTCATTCGCCACGCCGCTGACGAGGACGCACCACGCAGCGGTGCTGCTGCGTTTGAGGCCCACCTCTCCTTGAAGCTGATGCTGCGCCATCGCGTTTGATATCCACCCCTCCGACAGTGTTGCCCCTTCCCATTGGGTGCTGCCTTCCGCTCCGACAGCTCGTGGACCTCCGGCGGCAGTGCTAATGGCAGCGGGTTCCTCTCAGGC
This sequence comes from Oropetium thomaeum, assembly GCA_001182835.1. Lineage (NCBI taxonomy): Eukaryota > Viridiplantae > Streptophyta > Magnoliopsida > Poales > Poaceae > Oropetium > Oropetium thomaeum. The sequence continues at coordinate 202,076 of LFJQ01000113.1, read as the reverse complement.
GGCACCTTCACAGCCAGCCCTATGTCCCAAAATTCTCTATAATATGTACAATTGCTTAGAACCTTGACCTCCTGCCTGTCTGATTCAATGCAGTACTAGCGAAAGATACTAGCTCATGTTTCAATGCGTGATTTCTTGGCTTCTCTCAACTGAAATAGTCATAGCAGCAATGAATTGATTTCCTTTAGATTTATAGTTTCGTACCTTTTTTCAGACAAAGAGTAGTCAGTACAAAGAACGTGTGACCATTTTTTCAGACATGACCATATCAAGATTGGTAGGTACTATAACTATTATAGTCACTCTTGGTATGTAAAATCCTTATTAAAAGTGTTCTGCTCTGAATAGTACTTTAGAATGCAAGTGAATCAAGAAGTAAATGTTCAGTTCTGAAATTATTTAACCCATGACTTCATTGGTGCTTCAGTATGCAGTTTTTTCTTGTTAGTAAAGTTAGCACTCTATCTTGAAGTAAAAGAAAATGATTGAAATCTTGCAAGTAAAGTTAGCGTTTCTCATTATTGACTGAAATTTTGTAGCAAACAACAAATACTTTGTAATTGCTTTTTGCTTATTGTTACTCTGATTTTCTATTGCTGTTAGTCATGATGAACTGGGCCCTGAACATAGATGCTTATTTCTTATTTTTGTGTACATAGGGATCAAGAATCAAGGCCATCTGAGGATTTCATGAGTTACTTAAATATTTCATGAGATAGACTTTATTAATGAGTTGCAATGTATTTTCAGTTTGAATGGCAATGTGAAAGTATTTTCAGTTTGCAATATGAAAGGTTCAGTGTGAATATATTTTCAGTTTGCATTATGGTATTGTGTCAAATTGTTTTTTTTTCCCGAAAACATTTGTGTCAAATTGTTAAAGCTTGAAGAATGGAACAACTACTGGTGATCTACTAGGCTAGGTGTGAAAATTTTTTCTAGTGATGTCTATAACGTGCCATATATAAGTGTATAAACCATACGCTCACATTTGATCATCTAACTCATCTTGTTATTAATTAACATGCATTAATTAAAAGACAAGATAAAGAATCTTTTCATTGGATGACTGTGATTTCTTTCTGTCTTTTCATATGGATATGTATGTCCAAGAGACACCATTAGGCTCTCCTTTGTACATGTCCTAACTGAGCACGACCGGTCCTATGGGCCTGGAACTTGAATGCCCTAAAGTGTAGTCAGAATTTCTGCTTGGCCCGTGACATTCTCTCGTGCTTGAAGCCCAGACCATAGTTATTGGTGGATGCACCATAGGTCCTTAAACTTATCTTGAGATGTTATCTGATCATTTAATTTTAAATTTGTATTAAATCCTTAAATTTGTTGTAAGGTGTTATCTAAGCCCCAAATATTTTAATGTACAAATCGAGATCCTCAAATTAGTTCGAATGTATCATTGGATCCCTAAACTTGCTAAGTATTTTTAAAAGTTTAAATTATACTCCCTTCAGTATTAAAAGAAATTAGTTTAGGACAATGACACGGTCTTCAAAAACATGATTTTAATTTTAATTTTTGATAAAAATATTTATTAAAAAATTGTAAATGTATATTTTTATGAAAGTATTTTTCAAGATAAATCTACTCATATGATTTTTTATATTTTCAAACATCATAATTTTAAAGTATCTATGATTTATATTCTCAATGTTTGATCAGAACTTTGTCCTAAACTGTATTCTTTTTGACACTGGAGGGAGTATTAAATAGTGTATAATTAGCGGGTGTGTCATCTTTGAAAGAAATAAAGATGATTTAAACCTATCAGCACAAAAAACTTAAGTGGCTTTTTTATGTTTGAAAATGGTAGACTCAAAAGACCAAATAACATTGCCTTGAAAAAAAAAACCTATGGACCAAATAATATGGATCCATGAATAAGAGCATGTTCATGCTACCTCCTGTGGTCAGTTTTTGTTTTCCTAAATAATTCCTCCGTTCTTTTTTACTTGTCATCGTTGATTTTAACTAAAAACTTTGACCGTTTGCCTTATTCGAAGAATTATTTTAAATGTGTAAAATTAAAAATTAGGATCCAAAAACCTTTAATAAATAAATTAAATCATAATAAAATATTTGATATTCTCATACTTTTTTAATAAGATAAATAGTTAAAATTAATGGTGACAAAAAAAAGAGAGTATAAGCAATTGATTCTCTAAAAGTAACCATGATTTTGTAAGAATGTCGATAGTAAAACTAGGAACTTGCTACGTGGTGGTCAGAAGCTTGTTGCCGTCTTTTTGCTGTAGAGAAATCTTGTAGTGAACACAATAAGCTCAGCTTACTATCCATTCCTGTAAGAAGCATTGCACATGTCCTAAATCTTTTCTTTTTTTCGTGAGGACTTTTCCTTACATAATTAAAAGTAATTTAAGTACCCTTCAGATTTTTAAGTATTCTTGTTAGGGATTTTGTTTTGCATTTGATCTAAATTTGTTGTTCCACTGATAATACAATTGTCATGACATTTATTTTAAATAAAGTGAATACTAGTATTAGTTTTGTGTCTGGCTGTCAGACAACTAACTGCACAAGGTTGGGCGCATCACGGCTTCAACTCCGTCCCCTCGGCTTCTTTTTTTCCCCGCCCAGTAAAGCTCGAGGAAGACGCAAGCACAAGGCAGCGCTGGGCAGTGAGAAGTCGACGCCGGCCGTCCTCCTCCCCTTTACTGGCGGGCACGCGCGGCCAGAACGGGGCACAACCTGGCACTTGTCTTGTGTTTGCCCTCCTCGTGCAGCTTCGACAGAAGGTGAGAGCTGACCTACCGTTCTCAATCCTCAAATCCTCCTCCGTCCTTGTGTAGTTGACATTTAGGCTAGTTGTAGTGGGGATGGGTCGATCCTTGCCCGGGGGCAGAAGAAGGTTTTGCCGGTGGATGGGATGCAGCTGCGTCTGGCGAACGGGAGGGCTGGAGATCTCCGTGGAGAGGGGTGGAGCGATTCTTTCCGTTGGCGTTAGGTATGGCGGCTGCCCTACCTTGCCTTATTGGTCGGTCCGCCTCTGATGAGGGCTGCATTACCTATGGCCCAATAGATGCCTTAAACACAAAAAAATATGGAAGAATGATGCGTTCTGTGTCAACATGCTTAGTAGAAACAGCACTGTAGCAGTACCCAGAAAAAGAAATGCAGTTTTTAATGAAAATTGCAAAGAATGCGAATAAGAATTCTTGGAAAGGATAATGAAAAATGCAAGCGTGTGTTCCACCTACTTGTAGCCTAGGGTTGTCCCCACACATATATCCCCATTATTAAGAGATGTTCAATACAGGCTCACAGTTCATGCTCATCCTTGACTCCCCAATCTGGACCTCTCTGAACCAGGCCATTCTCTATCACAGAAAGGTGTCTGCATATAGGCAAATGATTTGGAGTTGGATTTAACAAGATTGGAGACCGATGTGTTTTTCTAGAGTTCATGAACCTACAATGCATAACATGATATTTTAGGACTGAAAATGTTCTTTTTTAGAGTTTATGGATATAAGTAATACAACATCACAAGTGTAGACACCACTAGTTTATTTTACTCTTTCTTAAATCCACAAAGCATAGGTTTTTGTAAATTTACTTCTTTCTTATTATAGCTAATGTTGATTTCATTTTGTCTCTGTTCTAATAATCCAGATGAATGAGTCTGGTGCATCTGGTTTGCTCTGTGCTGGCATACTTGAAACGGACCGGGGTCAGGCATCATATGCTACTGAATGTTCAAAATCGAATCAAGATACGTCAGCTATTTATACTGATCATAGCAATACCAATGCTTTCTTAGAGGAAAATCTCATGTCTGGACTTCAGCATTTGGAGGAATTAAGATTTGGCAACACACAACACATGGAGCTTGAATCACAAGTATATAAACCTTTTACCTTTCTGTGCTTTCAATTAATTTGTATCCAATTTTTTTTTTTGGATATCTTTGTGTTAACCTTCAATCATTTGGCTTCTATAAGAGAATGGTGGCTGATTCTGAGGATGGAAGCATGCCATCTAGCTCGGATACTACATCTACCACAAATTATGATATGCCGGGTAATACACTTGACTTCTTTTTCTAATAGCTTCTATTTGTACTGTGTGGCAGTCATTGTAACCATTTCTGCAATTCAGGCTACACGGAGCAGAATCTGCAGCACATCTATAATGCTTACGATACTTTTCAGGCACTGGTATGCATCCTAGTGTTATGTGAAAAATTATCTGTTATGCACCTGAAACGCCAGTTTAGTTTAGTTTTTTTTTTTTTTTTAAAAAAAAAATCAAAGCTTGAGTAATTATTAGCATATATGGTGTTGAGCAGTAGGGCTACTTCATTATAATGATTTATCAGGAAATTGGGAATTCCATACGAATACTATTTTATATGCTCAGTTACTGATCCTGTTGTAGTGACTATCTGTACGCTAGCCAATTTTGCTCAGAGAAAAAGTCAAGCAGAAACACATATACTTCCTGCTATCTCTTTTACTATTATATATGCACAATTTATTGAAATCTCTTGGACAAAATGATTGATCCATCTAAGTGCTTTTGGTTTGTTCTTTTATATTTCAACCAGCAGTAGGACTTTGTTGTTTTGCCTTCAAGGCTAATCATTTACATATGTAATTGATGCTATTGTGGTTGCTGCAATATCAAATGCTGAAAAATATTTTTATGCTATAGGTTAATGTTGCCACAGTTTTATTCTACATTGGATCTATATATTGCTTAAAGCTGAAGGAATTAATGTTTTCTTTCTGTTTCTAGGTTGACAAAGATGGGCCAATTATGCTGAGTCCTGACTTTATTATGTGTGATGAGAAATCGCACCTTGAGCCTCACATTACTTTCTCGTCAGATGGGATCAAGATTGAATGTTTGGATTCAGATTTGGATATGACGATAAACTTTAATTGGGGATTGTCTAATATCATTTCCATTAGTTGTAAATGGGCCCTGAATGTAAACATTTACTTCTTTTACTGTTACCTTACCTCATCATATGCTTTACTGTTTAATATAGTTGATCATCATAATCAGGTTGGATGTGTCCTGATAACTATCCTTGCGGAGTCTGAGGCAGAAAACGGAAACTCAGGTACCATATATTTGTTGAGAATATTTGTTTCCAGATGCTTATACTGTTCATGTATGCTGCATGTGAGGTAGGAGATTGGTCTTTCTTTGTCGAGATTTTCTATTTAGTTTTTTACTTCTGCTTTTGAATGTATTTTCTATTTTTTGGGGTTGAGATTTTCCATGTAGTTTTTACTTATGCTTTTGAATGTATTTTGTATCCTTTTATTCAAATGAAAAGATGTTAAAGCAGTTGGGTTCTGGTTGGTAATGGCTTTGGTTTTGTTGGTATGTGTGTCGTGGGTAGAAAACTTATGTTCCAGTTCGTATTCTCCTTTTCTTTAGTCCCATGACAACATGATTTTGAAAGGTGGTTCAGTGCTGTCTTGTGTGTGTGTGTATTTTAGGTAAAAAGTGCTGACTTGCTGTCTTAAGTTCCTTACATGTTTAATTGGTTGATTCCTTGCCTGAAATCTTGTTTTGAAAATGTAATTAAAATTAATGCTTGTCTACGTTTCCACATCGTCTCCTCTTACTGGTTTGCCTATGGCATTCTTACAAAGTTAAGAGAGGTAGACCGTGTTGAGAGAGGTAGAGGGAGCAATATCTTGTTTTTGTTGCATGTTCCGGTTAGTCAATTTAAATGGAACAGTAGTAACCCTAATTGATGAATAAACAACCCCGGTTGGTGATCAGGTGTTATGGTGTAGTAGTATGTTTGAATTGATATACTCCTTGCTTTGTACAAACTTATGAACTAATTTCCTATATTTCTTATATTCTACAGGTCCTTTAAGAGTACAGTTTTGTCTTGATGATCAGCAGTGGCCAAGGAAACAGCAAAAGATATGGAATCTTGAAACAAGATATCAAGAAATATGGGAAGACATTCCATCGTAAGTTTCAATCTACAATAGCTTTATGTCGGCATTGTTTGCTCGTATTAATCCATTTCAATTCATCAAATTTCTGACCACATCACACACTAACAACAATGCTATTGCAAGGCTACTGTTGATTATCGGGCCATGTAATCTGCTGTGTTGACATATTAGGTAGAAAATTATCAATAGTCACTGACTGTATTTGATAATATATTTGAGTTGAGTCCTGGTATTGTGCAGATTTGATATGCAGTAACAACTAGACATGGATTGGTATAGGATATTGAATACTGATGATTCATGAATTCACCGTTGTATCAAATTCAGAATTTACTTTTTTCATAAATCTAATTGTGTAGTAGGTAAAATATATAGTTAGGCCTTCTTAACAATTGTATTTTGTAATTTCAGCACTTACTTTACTGTTGTTACTTGTACTACTTCTTAACAATTGTATTTTGTAATTGTACTTTTTAGAGATGATTTTACATCGGATGATTGGAGCATCGAACCCAGTTTGTTTTTCCCCAGCCAATACTTTTCTAAGTGAGTATATAATATGCAATTTATTCTGTCTGATTCCCTTTTCTCTTTTTTTCCTGGGAAAAATGTTAAGGCTACTGATTATGAGGAAAATGTTTATATGCCAGGACCAATTTCCAAGCATTTTATGCCCATTTTACTTGGTAGATTCATCATGGAAACGAAAATCAATTTATTTAATATATCTGAACTCAGTTTAAGACTGTGTATTTTGCCTGACCAGGGTGTGGTTAAATCTGAATCATTTAAGTACTCAGAGGCAACAGCTATTTTTCTTGTTTCGCATTTTGCACCTTTCATGCTGAAAATTTGATTCTATTTTATGATTCGATGCAGCACTGGCGACTTTGAAGATTTTATTTATCCTGAAGGAGATCCTGATGCTGTCTCCATTGGCAAAAGGGATGCTGAGTTGCTGCTTCCTGAAACCTTTGTTAATGATACTATAATTGACTTTTACATCAAGTAGGTTGAACATTTTTATGTCGTATGTTATTAGTTGCTACTTGCTAAATGATGTAATCCTATTGCATGCACTCTTACAATATTTTTTTTTTTTGGTAACAATTGGACATCTGATGACTCTGCTTGTGCTGACATGTGCACTTTTTTTGGCCTAGTGTGATAGCAATAGCTTTTTTTTTTTTATCTCAAATATTGCGAATTATTATCTGGTTTCTGCACGGTACTCTGCTTCTAGAAGATAGACTTTGTCAACATGTGAAGTGTTATTTCTTCTTACTTCCATCGAAATGGAATTGCTTCAGATTTATGAAGGCTAATTAGATTCTTGAGTCTTGACCAAATAAACATTACAGTTCATCTCTCACAAATTTGTTAGGATGAATAGATTGAAGAAATAATGCATTTATGCAGGACTTCAGTTCTACTAAATTATGTTTTAGTCTCTTTGGGTTACATTTGAAAATTTCCGGTTCTCAATTTTGTCACCCTGGTGGTTCATGTAGGTTTATAAGAATTTTCTAAAGTTTCCATGTCCTAAACAGGCTATGATATTACCGTTTAGTGTTGTTTCAAATTTCTTTAGTCACATACGCATGACATTACTTCATATTGAATTAATCCCTCTGCCCCATTTTACTTGTCATTATTGGCCTTCTACAGTTTTTCCAAATTACTCTTCATTCTTGTTTCCCGATACATCTCTCTCCGTTTCATACCTCAACCCTCCTTATTTCCTGTGCCCACAGACAGAATGACATGTAAATTGGGATGAACAGAATAGTTTTATTGCCTGTACTTCACCTAAGAAATCCTGACTTAAATGATTGATCTGATCAGTGTCAGCTTTTTTCTGCCTAACTTAACCGGTTTCCAGAATTTTGAATGTTTGTTTCAAGATCAGTAGAGATATTTAATACATGAAATCTGATTGAAACAAATCACCTGTTGGGATGCACGTCCTGCATATTTTGGATAATCTGTTGAACCCAATACTTATGCATCCAATTTGAGCTAAAATACGAATGAACTAGTGTATTGACCCACAATTACGCGTTGGGTTGCCACTTTCATCTCTAATCAGTTAATCAACTATATTTTGTTTGCATTGCTCTCTCATATTTTCCCCCGTTTCCTTTTATATTTCATGGTACTGTAATTCGAATAGATTGAAATATGAAAAGGCGCACAATATTACATTGAGGATGCACATTTAAATTTGAAAACTTTGTTTCTAATACAGTAGATTCATTTAGCAAGGCCAGTATGGCCTCCAGTTTTATTTGTTCTGCAAGGGTTCTTACGTGCCGTAAACTGGTCATTGATGTATCTTCTGCAGACACTTGACCACAAGAATTGAGCCTACTGAGAAACGCAGATACCATTTCTTCAATAGCTTCTTTTTTCGCAAGCTTGCGGATCTTGACAAAGAGCAAGGAAGAGCTCCAGAAGGTAGAGCAGCTTTCTTACGTGTCCGCAAGTGGACCCGCAAAATTAACATATTTGAGAAGGATTTTGTGTTTATTCCAGTGAATTTCAGGTGAGAAACTAATGGCATTTGAGGTTATATTTATTTACTTAATGATTGTAAACTACTAAACTATCAATTGTGCGTCTCCATTGCAGCTTGCATTGGAGCTTAATTGTTGTTTGTTACCCGGGAGAAGTGGCGACATTTGGAGGCATGAATAAATTGATATTTTACTTTTGGCCTATTTTGGACGATCCTTTTCTTTACATGATGTTTTGGTTCAGATGGTGATGGGAAACTTTCAGCTAAACTTCCATGTATATTGCATATGGATTCACTGAAGGGAAATCATAGTGGACTGAAGGACATCATTCAAAGGTTTGCCTATTCTTATATAGGAATTATATTTACTTCTGCGCAACTAGTCCTGTTTGTTATATTTTCATTGAGGAATTAAGCACAATTAAATCAGAGTGAAAATATTACATTGGTATTTTCAGGAAATAATGCCTTATGATTGATTTGAAAACCATGTATTTAGGGAATAGGTTGGTGAAAAGTGTCAAGTACTAAGAAACAGAGGTAGTAGTTGTTGATGTATATGTAGCTACTATGTGGATTTCCGTAGAGATATATTTTGAGCAGGGAAGCAGTAACTCAAACTGATGCTCCATTGACCTTTTGCCTATATCCTATTTGTCTTATCACTCTTTTGCCTGTTTCCTGTTTATCTTATCAATCTGCACTCGCACCTTGGGTCAAAATCTCTGATTCTTTCTGCTGCAGTTATTTATGGGAAGAGTGGAAGGAAAGGCACCCTGAAGCAGAAGCAGACATTTCGGACAAATTTATGAATTTGAAATTTGTCTCCCTTGAGGTCTGTGCATGGTAATTCAGTGGATGTAAATTCGTTTTTTGCTGTGCATTTGTACACTATACTGCTTCTGAGAACCATTTGAATTTGGTGAAGTGGTGGCTTCATGTTTCGGTCAACATGAAGAGACTATAGTTGACCCAAAAGTACCAACAGTAATGGTGTTAGAATTGTATTGTAGTCATAGATGATAAGTGAGTGTAGCCTGTGAAACTTAGCCAGTATTCGTGACATCGACCAGAGTATCTATTCACCTAATTGGATCTAGATTATCTTTACATGATAGTATTCCCAAATCCCCTGGGTACCAAATTGTGGGAAAAAAGTCATGCCAATCTTGCATGAAACTGATGCCAAGTACTGTATCTATACTGGCACTGAGCGATTGGTTTTAAGCCTTTGTTTCGTTATCTGAAAGATTGAAAATTGTGAGTAGTAGATTGCTTCACTTGATTCCTGTAATTTTGGGCATCATATATTCAGTTATTCTCACTTATCTTTTTTTCACATAATTTTAATTTGGGTTTGTTTGGTTGTGCATTTTCGGTTATGTCTAGAAATTTTTGTTATATTTAACTTATGTCCACACACCTGTATTTTGCACCCCTTTTCTCTTTCGAGAATACACCTCCTTTTTCTTTCATGGATGTGACTTGCAGATTCAGTCTAAAGTGAGCATAGTATAATGTAAAGAGAAAATATAAAATGCACATTGAAGTGACAACAACCAAGCCTTTTTAGTCCCAAGCAAGTTGTGGTGGGCTAGAGATGAAGCCCATAGGACCCAACACAAATAACAATAATGAAGCCTTTTATCCCAAGCAAGTTGGGGTACGCTAGATATGAAACCCATAGGACACAACACAAAAAGGAAGACGGGGAGAAAAAGATGAAAAAAAAAAGGAGGAACAAAAGAAGAGCAAAAGATCAATAAACATTAAAGTGAGCATGACATAGTATATTGTTGAATAAAATATCTTGTGCCTCAGGTTAGGTCCAAACTGAATGGCCAAATGGGAGGTGGGAATTAGCTCAACACTCATATCCAAATTTATTTGGCTAAATCCAAGTCATCTTAAGATAGATGAGGGAACTTCCATCCCCCATAGGCCCTAATCCCCCACTTGGGCCTATTTAGATTGTCAAAGCATTGACTACTACTACAACAACAACCAAGCCTTTTAGTCCCAAACAAGTTGGGGTAGTCTAGAGATGAAACCTGAGAGATCCATACAAACAAGATCCAAAGAACAACAGAGAAAACAAAAGATGAAAGACCATCAAAACTAACCAACAAAAGACAAGTGGTGAACGGGAGGAAAAAGAAAAAAGAATGAAGCGCCCAAACAACGACGACCGACAAAAAGGTGATGACAGATTAAAATAAAAAGGAGAAAAATTTTAAAAACAAATCAAGGTTCCGGAACGTGTATCGCCAGTTTCCATAAATTTCCATCTACGGCTAACTCCTTAGTGATATTCCAGTCCCTCAAGTCCCTCTCTATGGACTCCTCCCATGTCAAGATTGGTCTTCCTCTGCCTCTCTTCATGTTGTCGGGGCGCCTTAAAGAATGGCTAAAAAAATAGTTGCTGGCTAGCCAAACCTATCACAACCCCCCTCCTCCTTTATCTGAGCTTGGGACCGGCTATGTCAAAGGATTGACTGTGTGCATATATTAGCTAATATACTGTTGTGCACCTGATATTTCCTCAAATCTGGAACACTGCAATCTACCACACAGATCATTATGCTAGCCAATGATTTTCCTTTTCGTACTTGATGTACTTGTTCTAGAATAGTTTCATTTCATTGTTTTAGTTTTTGGACTGTAATTCGGTTTCTCCTATGTTTTGCAGCTCCCGCAGCAGGATAATTCATTTGATTGCGGCTTGTTCTTGCTCCATTACGTGGAACAATTTTTGATGGATGTTCCTAGTAACTTCAACCCATTGAAGATTGATGTATTTTCTGCCTTTGTGAGTGCTAAAGTTTTAATTTTCTTTTTTGCTTATGTCTTCCAATCGGTTCTCTGCTGTTCCCGTTGTAATGATATATTTATGTTCTTGAACTATAATGTTTCATCATCTTGAACTCTTCCAGATAAGCTTAGAGAAAATTGCACAGCACCTACTTAAGAGTTTACTTGGGAATTTATTTAGGTCATAAACCATGCAACGATTTAAATTCTTGGGAAATTATGAGTGGCTCCTGATTGGATTTTCATGCCTAATTGGATTGTCATACTGGATAAAAATGGGAACATAATTTGCTTCTTATTACACCTTTATATCCCTCGCAGTGGTTCAGTATGAGTTACCCGTATGTCTCATATAGCTTGCTGTTTTAAAGCCATCGCCTTGGCAACTGTTTCATTGGACTGTGATTCTTTTTCTATTTTCTTCTTCAGCAATCTCATCCCAGTCTTTTCAAATTATGCTATCATAAAATCCTGGAACAAATAATTTGTATATATCCGGCTCATATTTCATCTCAATGTACTTTTCAGCTTGGTGGTGATTGGTTCGCACCTGCTGAAGCTTCCCACAAGCGGTCAGTGATTCAAAAGTTAATTCATGAGGCAGTGACAGGATCTTTCCAGGATTATCCAAAGCTAGCTTGGAGTAACGAGCAGCCCGATGAAAGGCATCAAAGTAGAAATTCTGAAATTGAACCAGCTGGAGAGTTTGTTGCTCAGATTTCCTCTACTAATCCAACTGAATTAGTTTGCACTCTTCATGACAATGCTCATGAAACACAACAATCCACATCCATCTGCTTAAATGATTCTGAGCAAAAGGTGCTCTCTGCTCCAGGCGGCATGGTTGACAGTAGAAGCTTTTCAGTGGTCGATGTACATACTCTACAAGAATCTGGGGTATGTTATTAGCTAATGGCTTCATGCTCTTCAATGTTTGAATAAATCAATTCTTATTTACTTTCTTGAGCTTGATGTACTAATTCCCTGATTTTGTTGTTATTGAATTGGTTTATGCTAGGCGTGTCTACCCGATAATGATACTGTTGTTTGCCTTTCAAGCCAGGATGAGAAAAAAGAGACAATTGTTGATATGGTATCATGTGGCCCAGAAGATGGTAAAGTGCCTGAGGGGCCAGGTGGCGGGGTATCATATATGGAACATTCAGAATCTTTGCATCCCACGTTGGATGATAACCATATGTATTCCAGTCAAACAGAAGTTAAGGTGAAGGAAATTATGGTTTCAAGTTGCTCTTCAATATCTTATAATTCTGAGGTGGTAATTACCTATCAAGGATATTCTTTACAAAGAAACACAGATGAAGTTGGGCACGAATGCCATGTGCCTTCACAAGATATAGACGCTCTGATGATGGTTGACTCCAGCAAAGGTGGCATTGAACCAAATCCAGAAAGGATGACTGGCGAAGATGATGACACGGATCTTGTTCGCATGGGTTCAGCCGCACAAGGTGGTGTCAACAAAGATGTTGCTGAGCTAAAATGTGAAGATAGTCCTGCGGATCATATAACAGCAGATAATGCTATCAAGGATAATGTGACGGAAACTGATACAAGTGCTGTTAATATCAATCACAGCGAACAGTACGTTTCATCCAAGTTGACAGATGGAAGTGCTGACAGTGGTTTGGCTTGCGATGCCTCTGAGTCTCAGCTTAATATGGGAAACAGTGAAAAAGGTGTAACCTGTGATAATGCAGTTTCCTCTGGCCTGAATGAGGGAAACACAGACCAAATAATGGAAACCCATATAAATGTTGATGGTGTGGACAAACATTTGGCAACGAGCGGAGCAATTCATTGTGACGATGGAATGGCTAGGGCAGTTCCTTGTGAAGATACACCCTGCACTGAGGCAGAGGATGGGATGGTTCCTTGTGATGGTGACACAAAGTGCACTGATGCTGAGATGTCACTCTTAGATAGACCCTGCCACATAAAGAACGAAACAGTTCCTGAGAACAGAACTTCTGATGTTGACAAGCCTCTGCTTGATGGCATCTGTGAAGACAAGGATATTGCCGTCTCTGATGACAAGTGCACTCAGAAAGATGATGGTCAGGGTACAGCTGATAGCGTCGACAATGAGAAGGATGTAGTATTCTCTGGTGACAAGGGCATTCTGAAAGACGATGTTACTGACGCAGAAAGACCTCTGCCTGATAACTTCTGCGAAGAGAATGTAGCCTCTAGTGACAAGTGCATAACGAGATATGACGCCTCTGGTACCGACGCTAAAAGGCCGTTGCCTGATGGGGTATGTGAAAAAGGTGCGGCAGTAGCTGAAAGTAGCGATGGTACCGATGCAAAGATAGAGCGGCACTACAAGCGACGGAAGGTTTTGGCTGCTGAGTCGCAGAAGGAAAGGAGCTCCTCGGAAGTATCGTCTTTAGATTAGATTTTGGTTGGTGTTTAGTGTAGCGTTGTTTTACCTTGTGCCATGCCCAATTGCATCCCTACATGTATTCTTTTTTTTTTTTTACAATAGTACTATCATCTGTAATGTAAGTAAGTACCTACAGAAAATCAGAAAACCCCGTATGCTAGTAATCCTGGAAAGATCCTGTCACTGCCTCATGAACTTACCTTTATCCGTTTGGAAGTCATTTCGATGCCTTTGTGAGCGGGGGAAGCGAGCAGCTTTGCTCTTGAGAACAAATTCACTACTTACATTTGAAAAGGAACTACTAATTCAGTACGGCGTGAAGCGAAAGAGGACGGAAAAGACGTTAATTTCAGATTTCTGATTAACCCGCCCAGACTTTTGCAGACGCAGCAAAGTGAGGTGTGCGCTCAGTCGTAGTGCCAGAGCTGAGAAGGTTCCACTCTTTACGCTTGCAAGAGGTATCTAATGCGATTGGTAGATTTGTTTAACGGCTCATCGTCATAATTGGAACTTGACAGCCAACTGGCCGGGCATTCATCCACGCTGTGATTATTAACAAGATGGGGGGTGGTGGGGTCTTTGGAAATGATACAATATCAACGTAGTAGTTGCACTAAAAAATGCAAAAATCTTTGCAAGTCCCTGGTGGTAACGGTGGTTGTAAAACAGATGGGTCTCTTGGCTTTCTTTGGACTGAAGAAGATTTAGACATGTTGATCAATGTTTTCTGCTCCGATCTTCTACGGCCGGCACAGGAGAGTACATGAATTACTGTGCCCGTAGACCGTAGAGCAGGAAATATTTTTTTTTTCTTCATCCGTGCCTCTACTGCCGCGTATGGGTCGATCAATCGAATCGTCTTCAGTCCAAATAAGCACAAGATTTATTAGTAATCCTGTTTCCAGCCTTGCAGGCACCTCACCTCGCATCACCTCGAAATGGTGCGGCTGGCTTGACAACGTACTAGTACCAAGGCTCGAGGTCAGCGCTGTGAGCTGTAGTACTACTACAGTAGTAGCAGGGTAACGGATCGAGGTGCAGTGGTGGGAGGGACAGATAGCACGCACTATTACAGTGGTTCAACTATATACTATACGGCTCGTCAAGTGGAGGTTAAACTGATTTAACCTTCCGTTATTCAGGAAAAAAAAGAAAGAAAAGAAAGAAAATGCAAGTGGTTCCATTCCAGCAGCAACAGAAGCAAAGTACCGGAGTCTGAAATCGGCAGGAGGGCACGTCGCTTGCAGCCAACAAGCTCGGGCGGCAGTAGGCAGCAGCAGCAGCCCGCGCCACCGCCGTCCACTGGCGGATTTGGCTGGCTGCATCGATCAGCGTCGCGCCGTGCACAACCGACTGACGCGAGCGGCCTGTCGTGCAGCGCGCACGGGGGTTTGGCGACATCGATCCCTTTTGTGCCTATTCTACTACTACTAAGCTACTAGTAGAGCTAGGCGCACTACTACTCCTCCTCCTACTTCTATCTCCTAAGCTAAGCTAGTGGTACTTACCGTTACCGTAACCGTTGCATATCTTATCCTCCTCCTCCGCCTCGAGATCGAGATGGTGGATGAGGTAGGTAGAAAAAAATAGGGATGCACGAAATGTAATGCCATTGACCAAAAATGTTGACTAGAGTAAAAGTACAGGCTACAGCAGTGGGGGCACCAGCTGTACGTACGTACTCGTACAATCCATTTGGTCAGCCGCAGATGCAAATTAACCGACGCTCCGGCAGGATTGCCGCTCACTACTAGGATCTCGCGTCTACCATCGGCAACCAATTAGGAGGAGTACTCGTAAATTGCGGCATGCGCACCATCATTAGTCATTAATTCACAGAGCTGTCATCGGCGTCGTGCCGCCGGGACGACAGTCGACAGCAGCAGCAGCACTAGTATTCTGATCTGATCTGAGGAGACCTCGCACGTTCTTTCTATTCATCGATCGTCGCGACACGTACGCCGCGACGACAAAAAGGACGGCAGCGACCTGTGTTGTCCACCAGATCTGAATGAACGATATGCTCGGGGCTCGGCCACGAGAAAGAAATCAAAGCTACTACTACTTAGCAACAAATTAAAGTGAGATGGGGGGAAGAAGCCAGCACCTGCTAATCATTGTACTGCTACTGTACTACAGTAGTACTCCGTATTCCTACTGTACTAGTACTACATAGCACAGTTCCAAGCAGTAGTAAGTAGGTGGGGTGGCTAGACAAAAAATGGTGAGATCGATGCGTTTCTGTAGCAAGCTAGGCTGCTCGGGATGGGAATTGGATTGGTTGGTGCCTTGTCTGTCCGTTGTTGCGCGTAAATCCAGGTAGTTCTACTTCTACGACGCCTGCATTTTCTTTTCATTCGTTTCGGTGACGGTGGGGGAGGGAGGGAGGGAGGCAGGGAGGGGCTCGCAGTCGATCGAGCCCTTGCACGTGTCCGCTCCGTTTTGTCCAGTACTATGTGGCGCTCAGTATGTTTACTCGGATTCCCCCGTTTCACGCCATGATTGATCGATCAGATCGTCGTTCTTTCACTCCCCCTCCCTCTCTCCCTCCATCGACGGAGGCCGAACTAACGGTCCCGGTCCCGGTCCCGGGTAAAAAAAGTTTTGGTTGCATCAAAAAGGCAGCAGAGGTGCTAGTAGTATCTGCTAGTTCTAGTACTTTCTGCGAAAGAAAGTGGTGATGCTAATGCAAAAGTACATCATTTCTCGGCTCTATCTAGCCTACCGCCCTAAGGTATTTGTTGAACCCGTTGATGAAGATTGTGTGGTGCAATCTCTCCATGTCACTTTTTTTCTCCCCTCTTTTCTGTTTGCTTACCTCCGAAGATCGTAGCAGCCAAGCTGGAACCGGAACCGTCTGCTGGACTGGAACCTTTTACCGTTCCACTTCCACTCCAACAACAAAAAGTGGTCAAGACTACTTGCCGGTTAAGGTTACAACTGTTACTACCGCAAAGCCACCCCCCCACGCATGATTCCGCACATCATTTCGTCTGGTGGCCTTCATTCATTCCATTCATGCAGTCATGGCACTTTTTGATTCCGCCGCATACGCTTTCGTCCTTCGAAACTGCCTCGATTTTGAAGGGGTCGTTCGTCGTCGCAGACTCAGTGATTGATTGGCCTCTTCCAGAAGCAGGGTCTTTCAATGTGCTGGTACCGAAACAATGACCTACCGCCATTTATGCTACTACACAAGGTAGTACAGCAATGGCCTACCACCATTATGCTACTACTAGTAGTACTAACTAAAACAAAAAATTACTGCCGCACGACCGAGGGAATCCTCCGGTATAGCACAAATAGGAATTTTTGCCTTGCCGACATTACATGTACTAGATAAAGTCATTGTCCCAGCCTTCGTCTCTCAACTCCCCCCCTCCAAAAGACAAAAGTACAGAGACGACAGTAAACAAACGGTCACAATGAAATAAACAAAGAAACAGACCCAGACGCAACACAAGATTTTTATGTCATTGATCAACAAAACAGAGAACATTTACAAATTACTCAGACGAGCTACATAACTCTAACACTACAGTTCATATATATTGTTCTCTAATAAGTAAGTAAGAGGAACGGCACCAGAAAGAGGAAGAAGGAATGGACAAAGCCCTTCAATGGGCAGGCATACATTGAACTCGCTATATAAATATTTTGCATCTTCCTCTATTCCAGATGGCAGAAACCATCGCTGCCTTATTGAGAACAAGTATGCTGACGCAAACCAACTTTATGTTCGGCTCACCGGATTCACATCCACCAAAACTAATAAAGAATGTTGAACAATCCAACACATGCATTGGTCTGTATATATTCGCGGCCGAACTGCACAAGGTTGTCGCAGCCTCCAGTTTGCCCAATATTGCAGTCGTGAGGCTGAGCTACCACCATGGAACAAAAGAAACGCAAAGACTTTTTTTTTCGTGTTTCTATCTACAGAGGAAAAAATCGAAAAATATGGGCACAAAAACACCTGCAAAAATACTTCTTCCAGCACACACTTGATGGTGAAGTTTCACATGCTGACCTCCTAGTTGCAATCCAAACCACACTCCTCCAATAGGGGACCATCGCTCTTCGCAAGGAAAGGATCGATTCGGACCCAGAGGAGTGAGAAGATTGAGGCCAAAAGGATGGACCACACAATGACAATTGTTGGTGTCCTGTTCTGCCTTCCAACCAAACCCTTGAGGAACGGGTATAGATGGACAATCACCCAAAATGCAAAGAAGAGCTTCCCGAAGAGGGGACCCCATGATTCGTATCCGTTGTTGATAGCATTGGAAATGCCAGCTACCACACCAATGAAGTTCAGTAGGAGCAGAGTGGTTGGAGGTATAAGCAAGGTTGTCCATTTGAATGTGTACAGCTCTGAGAATTCTTCATCATCTCCACCCTTCGATGTCACAGTGAAGCTCGTGTCCACACCAGCTATGACCTTGAGGAGACCTTGGAACACAGCAAAGAGATGGGAAGAAACACCTCCAATAACCCAAAACTGTTCATTTCTCCACCAATCATCAATGCCCACACCACTCCATCTCATTTCCAGGATGCCAGTAGTGAAAATGCATATAAAGAGTGCCATGAACCAAAGGCTGGCAACATTGGTAAGCTGCATGAAAAAACAACATTGTACATAAGACTCGGCATTTTCTAAAGTTTTGGAACGTATACATATAAGTAAATTTTGGATAAGGTCAAAGCATTACCTCTGGAGTGATAAATTTCCCAGTCAACAAACAGATAGCAGGTAACGTGCAGTAAGCCAAAAGCGGGATCGATGTCCATGGGTACACAATGGAGTTAATGTAGGAAAATCTTTCCAAACATTTTAGTCCACCACCGTAACCATACCAAAGAGGGCAATGATTGCTGAAGAAAATTTCAATTGACCCAAGTGCCCACCGAAGAACCTGGTGAAGACGATCAGAAAGATTGAGAGGTGCAGAACCTTTGAATGCAGCCCGTTTAGGTATGCAATAGATTGATCGCCAACCATGGCAGTGCATCTTAAAACCAGTTAGAATATCTTCTGTAACTGACCCATAAATCCAGCCAATCTGTAACAAAACAGAAGTTAGTAGGTAACAGATGTTTCAACCGCTAAACCAATATACAGAAACAACAAGATGCAGACTTACATCTTTTCCCCAGTCTGTCTTGTCCTCATAGCCACAACTGATGACATGTATAGCCTCCTTTAGAAGAGAAGCTGGGCTTGCGCTCTTCAGGGTTCCACCATTCTCAAGAAGCGTGGATGCAACAAAAACAGAAGACTGGCCAAATTTCTTTTCCAACTTCTGCTGGTTTACAATACTAGCCTTTTCATTTTCAGCTCCTGCTCACAACATTGTGATGTTAGATGTTAAAGATCAATAATAAATGTTTTTGTTGGGAGATCAATTTTCTATTAGATGGAATGTTATACCTGGAGCAGTTTCGTCAATTTCACCGAGAGCATATGCAGGGGATTGATTTTCTGCTCTTTTGAACAACCTCTTTAGCTTCTCCATTTTAGGTTTTGTGGTCTTGGTCTTCTTCTTGGTCTTCCTGTTACCAAAACAGCAACAGCAAATGCACCACTTTGGCCAGCAGTTGCAAGTCCTGGATGGCGGTTTCTTTGTTTTGGGTGCATCATATCCATACAATGCCTGCCTTCTGAAAACACATCCAGTACCGACATAGATTGGACCTTGAATACCATCCAAACCTTTCATGTTGATCTGTAAGAAAAATAGCATTATCAAGCGGTTCACATAAACAAGAAGGCCTTCTTGGAAATATGGATACCAAATCTTACATCAAAAAAGACGACGTTCCTGTTAGCATATCGATCATGACGATCAATGCCATCGAATCTTTGAGGAAACTGCACGTAGCAAACTTTTTTCCCAACCAAAGGATCCATCATAAAACACATTGCTTCCTTTATAGCCTTGCTGTTGTTGATATAGTGATCACAATCCAAGTTCAGCATATATGGAGCATTAGTCAGCACAGCAGAGACTCGGACCTGTGAAAGAGCCAATGAGGAATAAGAAAACAAGTTCATATGCTTCTATAAGCCATAGAGAAATGACAGAAAATGCATCAAACATGTTTATATTTACCAATGCATTCATAGCACCAGCCTTCTTGTGATGGTTATAGCCTGGCCGTTTTTCTCTGGAAACGTAAACCAAACGAGGCAGTTCATTTCCTTCTACATCATGACCACCGCTTTGACCAAGGAATACCTATTGGTAGAGAATAATGAGCTTTTTCTTTATCATGGTGACGAGGAGAAGGAAAAGACTATCACAATATCCAAGCATCCACACCTATAACGTAATTCTAAAACCGTAGAAGCATACCTGAATCATTCCCGGATGATCACGAACGTTATTTCCAGGCCATGGACTACCATCCTGCATTGTCCATCCTTCTTCAGGTACCTTCTGGGCTTTAGCAACCAAGGCATTGATTCGGACCTTGAACTCCTCGTACTCCCTCTGGGGAAATAAACAGATCACCTTAAATCAGCACAGTTCTTATCGAACAAAAAGAACGTTGCAAGAGCACTAGAAGAGAGACAAATAATGCACCTTCATTGCTCTCCTCTCCCTAACAAAGTTTGGTGCCACCTTATCTTTCAGGTAGTCTATTTTCTGCTGGAAGTACCATTCTGGAGCACGAGGCTCAAGACTATATCTTTTGCAGAAGGGAACCCATTTTTTTGCAAATTCAGATGTTTCAGACAATGCTTCAAATGTCAGCATAGCAGCACCATCATCAGAAACATAACATGAAACCTTTTCAACCGGATAATCGACCGAAAGGATAGATAGAACAGTATTTGCTGTGACCAAAGGAGGTTCCTTCATGGGGTCCACGGTACTGACAAAGAAATCAATTGGGGCGAGTTGAGAAGGCTGTCCTTCCTTGTCAAACCTATCGACGCAGGCAATGAGCACAATAGTTAGCCAAGAAAAACGAAAGGCAAGCGTAAATACTAGTACTATGTGAAGGCAGTAACCAACCTCAAAGTTAACCGGTCAAGGTAGGTCTCCCTTTCAATAGGGAACCACTTGGGAAACTGGTCGAGAATCCAAGACATAGCAAACCATATTTCACAGATGACAGATATAAGCCATAAAGCAAATGCATCAGGCACCGGATGCATCACTCGGTAGTGGAAGAAGAATCCCAAAACCACAAGCCGAATTATGATGATCATTCTATAGGGGTTGATCAGGCTTGAAGGAAGTGGAACCTTTCTGGACAGCGGTTGTCTAGCTTCATCCATTCTGGTACGAGAATCAAGAAACAACCCATGTTAGAGTCAAAAACACGTTTTGTAAAATAGGAGAAGGACAAGCATCAAGAAAACAAATACCAGAATGCCTGACTACGCAACGGCATCAGTCATAGAGATAGAGGTAAGTAAAGGGAACATGAAACCACATTTTAAAGTTGGTGCAAATAAATTCAAATATTCTTACAAGGCATATTATCCTATTTGTAGTTTCAGTGCTTATATAGTTGTGTCATGATTATAAGAATCTCAAGCAAGGTTGACCAACGCCAGGAACAAAAATTTCTTGTCAGATACTATGCAGCAGCTAATAATAGAGGTGAGTCCAAGTTTCAGGCCATACAGTGGTAGATCTCCATCGTCGTCGTCATCACCACCACCGCCATCATTCCTCATCTGGTGCATCCTTTCCTGCTTCTGCTTCCAGCTCTCCATCCTCTCCTTCCATGCGACGCTGCCGTAGCCATAGGCAGCTAGATCCTTGGACGGGTCCATAGATCTCGGTTGCACTGGGTAGTCACATAAACAAGACGTTAACTGGTTGTACTGTGACACACTTGCTCGGTGGCGATACAGCAACAGAACATAATAGACGCACCAGGAAGGTTTGGATCCGCGTACGGGAGAGGGTGAATCCTCTTGCCTCCGCCGCCCATGAAGGACGGCACAAGGGCGTGCTGCTCCGGAGGGATGTCATCGACCTGTACGGAAGCAACGAATCGTCGTCAGTCGGAAGAAGAGACTACTACTTACATACGGGGCAATGTGGGTGGGCAAGTATTTTTTTGGGTGGTCTGTGCCATAGCCAATAGCCATACCATCTGGCCGTTGGTGAGGAGCGGAACATTCGGGGTGGGCTGGAACTGCTGCGGCACGCCGCCGTCGAAGTCGGCGCCGCGGCCGTAGCTCATGTGCGCGTGGAGCATGGACTCGGCGACGTACTGGGAGTCGTACTTGTCCTTCCAGTTGAACTCGTTCTCCAGGTCGTCGACGTCCTCCTCCTCCTCATCTCCGGGCACGCGCGCGCACCCTGCAGAAAGAGAAGAAGAAAAAAAAAATCCCCAACCGTGTCAGAGAAAGGGACGGTAAAAAGGAAAACAGACAGAGAGGCGGCAGAATCGGGACGGAGGTGCATTGCTGCGGGAGGACTTGCCCTTGAGGCGCTTGAATCGCGTCTTGCACTGCGGGCAGTTCTGCGTGCCCTCGCGGCGCTCGTACTCGTAGCAGTCCCGGCAGATGGGGAAGGCGCACTCGTTGCAGGCGACGAAGCGCTCGCCGTCGGGCGTGAGGCCGACGTCGTCGCCGCAAATCTGGCACACCTGCCCGTTCTGCTGGTCCAGCGGCTTGGGCTGAAAGCAAAGCAGGGAGGCGAAACGAACCGAGAAATCAGCACCGCGTCGGCCGGAAGGGAGCAGAAGAGATGAGAAGCGAAGAGAAGAGAAGGCAGCGCGCGAGAGGAGGAAGGAACGGAACGGAACCTGCCGGTGCGTCACTTACCCCTGGCTCGCCGTCGCGGCGGATGACGACGAGCTCGTTCCGGTTGTGCGAGCCGGCGACCAGCCCGGCGCTGGCCTCCATCCCCCCCTCGACCCTCCTCCTCCGGGTCTACCTAGCAGATCTCCAGATCCCAGGCGAGCGAGTACTCCTCGGCGGCGGCGGCGGCGGTGGCGGCAGAGGAAGGAAGGAAGGAAGGAAGAGGGGGAAATGGAATGGAATGGGGAGAGGGAAAGAGGGGAAGGAAGGAGGGCCGACGGCTGGCTTTGCTTGCTTTTCTTGTATTTCCTTCCCCTACTAGTACTACTCTACTAGTATGTGCAAGCAAGCCGTGTGGGGACTGGACCGGGACTGGGACTGGGTAGTGCTGCTTGGTGGTGAATGTGCGAGCGCTAGCTGGAGGCTGGAGGTGGTGGGCAATGTGGCTGCTCCCCCGCGCACAGCTCACCCCTCACATGCACGCGACACTGTGGTGTGTGCGCTTTCGGGTTCGCTTGTTTTGTTTTGGTCCTACGCTCCTGTCGTCGTCTCTCCAACCCAACTGCGCACGACACCCCTTCTTCCTCCTTCCTCCGATCCGTCCTCCCTCCCCCTCAGCTTGGCCTCAACAACAACTTCTTCTATTAAGCTATGCTATCCTGTTTCTCATTTTCAATCAGTCCTCACTCAGTTATGGACGGTGAGTGTTAATACCTTGCTTGTGACCACGCCTCACCCACCACTACCACTCACTCACTACACCTTCTCTCGCTTCGCTTCTAGCAGGTGCCAAATCAGCCCAGATTCATTCATTATTAGCAACTCCCGTAGTACTACTCCTATAGTAGTAGAATTTTTTACTACTCGAGAGCCCAAGTGTCGGTGCCACGGCCGGATGACTGTTGACTCTCTCCTACTCTTATCTTACTACTAATACTAATAACTGTAGCTGTAGTTGTTGAAGTACAGAGCTGAGGAGAGCTGAGAGAGAAGTGTCGGTCATTAGAGCTGTCGTACGTACTAGTACTTGTTAGTTGGGATGTCGACTCTGCTTACTATATACTACTAGAGAAAAAAGCAAAGAGAAAGAAAGATTTGTTAGCCTAGCCTGACTGACAGAAACATCCGTTGAAAACGGACGCATGTCATGCCTGCACCACCACGAGACTTTTTCCCCAGATAGTACCACGTCCGTTTATCTATTCATTTCGTTGTATTTTTTACTTCCAACCGTACTCCCTCCGTCTTATAATCTTCTTAATATTATAAAAAATAAAAAAATTTATAATTTTTTTATAAGTATTAGATTAATTATTAACCTCTTATTCTTAGACTAATTACTGATATTTTAAAAAAAATTGATGGTTCTAAATAAATTAATGGTTATATGTAACTACATGTTCGTAAGATTATGACGTATAGTTTAATTACTAGAAAGAATTAATGATAGTATTTTATTTTTTTATTTATTATATCATAGTCTAATATTAAAGGGAGCAGCATAGTATATTTCGGGCCGGAAATGATGAGGCGAAAGGAACGCGCCAACCAACGAAATTTATACAAGGAAAAAGAAAAGAAAGAAATAGCGTATAAAATAAAATAATTGAGGAGGAAGGGGGAAAAGAAATAATAAAGGCGGTAGGTGGCGTGTTATTAGCAAGCACAGCACCAACAACTGGCGTGTGTTTACTTACTGCTGATTGCTCTCGGTGGCCTTTTTGGCCCCCCAAACTTCTCTCTCTTTCCCTCTTTCGTTTGTTGTGTGTGTCGCACAAGCACAAAATCCCTCTCTCTTTTTTTTCTTGCTGTTGCTGCTGCTAAGTGCTAATAAATCATTCTTTTGCCGGTGCTTGGATCGCAAGCAGTGGGTGGGTGGTTTAATAATGGATGGGGTTGGTTAGTTTAGATTGGGCGTGGGAGCGGCAGGTGTCTCTGCCGGTGGGCCAGTGGGTTCATCAGGTAATCCCAACGGAAGAGGACAAACAAACAGAACCGCAACGGGGCGGACGGTGGTCTTGAGAGACGTTGCGGCAACCCACCCTCCTTCTGCTTCCTCCTAAGCAGCGAGCGATCGCTCTAAACAAATAGGAATACTAACTACATGGGCACTGGCTGGCTAGAGAGTTACTACGGTTACGGGCGGCGGGCGTTGAACTTGAGGAGGAGAAACGGCCGGACCGCCGCTTGCTGGCTGGAATGTCGAGGACTTGTCGATGTGACGTGTTGTGTTCAGATCCTGGGCGCAACGTGGCGCGGTGCAGAGAGAATCCGTCCTTCCTCACCTCCGTCTCCGTGCTGTGGTGGTCATGGCCTCATGGCACGCGTCGTCGATACGAGAAGAGCAGGATCCGATACGGGCAGCAGCAGGGGTAAATCCCCACACCGCTCACTCAATCCCGGGAAAAGACGCAATAAATCCCCTCCTCTCTCTCTACTTACGTACACAGGCACACTTCACCATCACACGCTTTCCCCTCCACCTTTTTCCCTCACTCTCTCTCTCTCTCTGGATTCTCTCTCACTGACTGCCTCGGTGGCTGGCCTGGCCGCCGACACTTTCGCTCTCTCCTGATCGTCATCATTTGCTTCGAATGGAATGGAGGTGCTTGCTTAACCCGCGGGCCCCGCCCGACCACCACTAAACTAACCACTCAGCCCGGCTCATCCGCGGTCCGGCCAACACGTCACCACCACGTCTCTTTATTTTGTTTTCTCTCTTGCGGTGGTACGTACAATCCGCCGAGCAAACAGAAAGAAAAAAAAACTTCACAGCGAGCCCACGCATGTTTTTGTCGTGACTGACAACACAGCGAGAAGGAAGGTTGCGCTGCCCCGAGACAGACAGAGACAGCGCTGCATCTGCGTTTTGCGCTTCACACGGAATGCGTGTCCGCCCAAGTCCACGGAGGAGCTGCTCTGCTCCCGGCCTCCGTACGTGCGTGCTCGTAACGCCTTCTCTTCCCTGCTCAACAGATGGTCTACTCGATCAAGTTATCATCATCCACCAGCTGCTGCTGCTGCTGCTGTTCGTCGTCGCCAGATCACACATTCAACAAGATCACCGCGACCCGCCTCTTCCCAGCCGCCGTTATAAATTAGTATAATGAACCAAATGTACCTTTTTTGTTCCTGGTGACCAATGTATATTACTAGTAGTACACAAAGGGCCATTTCTTTTCGTTGTGCTACCTTAATTGCCCCTAGATCAGTTTAATTAATAAAACAAGTAGTACCAACCCCAAGAGCAATGCATATGCATTATTTTGTTATGCGCATAGAAACAAAAAAACACACACTCAAGAAATGATCCGATCCGATCCAATCGGGTCCGGTCCGGCCTCTTCAGACAGATTGTAAATGCTGGGCGGCCCCTACACGCCAAGAAGGTGCGTTATTAGCATTACCTGTTACTCTAGCTAACTCTTATTAAGACTTCAGAGTTCAGATCGCATATGCGCCATTGAGCTTTCTCATAAATTACAAGGAAAAAAAAGATCCTCAATCGTACTCGTACGACGACGGTACCAGCATTTGTGTAGTGGCATGTTGTTTGATTTTTGTTTTTTTAAAGACTGTTGACAGGTTGTCCTCGAATTGCTCGACGGGCCTGTTGAACAACCCATCAGTGCTCACTAGAGCCCGTTAGCCCAATTCATGCCTCAGTATTATAGAGTAAAAACAAGGTATTATCTTCGTTGCGCTTCAAGTGGGCACATAAGACAGAGACTGGTCTGAGGAACAATTGATAAATGACTACCAGGAACTAAAAAATGACCATGCTTTTCAAATGGAAAGCCCAGTTAAAATACATATATTACTGATCTAGCTAGTACCCTTATTGCGGATGCCCGTTAACTTGATTATAACATTTTATATATCAAATAGATAGAACAAAAAACTTAAATAGATTAACATTGGTGCTCATCCAACTTTACAACATGAGGAAAACTGCTGTTGCAATGTAACATGCTATTGCCATAGTAATGTTCTTAAACATACAAAAAATTCTTCTGTCTACAAAACTGTGGAAAAGAACTAAATATTCTGGCGGAATTTTGTTGGTTCTGACTACTCACCACCCATCACAATACAAGCTACAAGCATACAGGTTCATTAATATCTTACACATTGCAGAAGATCCCGATTATAGCTGGGTATCAAAGGCCACGCCTCAGTTGCATATTCATGTGTATGATAATAAGATCCCAAGTAAACAAGCCAGATCGAACTAAAAGATGGGTGTTCAATAAGCAAAGTGGGAGGGCATTCAAGTCCTCTTCCTTCTCTTGCTTCGTCTCTTGTCACTCTCGTCAGAGCTTGATTCTGACTCTGATTCAGACTCCGAGCCAGATCCGGAGCTACTTTCTGAGCCAGATTCAGATCCACTTGATTCTGACTCGGACGATGCAGGCTTCTGCTGTTGCATTATAAGGCGTGGCATGTTCTTCAAGTACTCCCTCAGGCTCTCTGTGATACCACCGAGACCAATGGACGTGAAGAAGTTTATAGAAAATCTTGTATTCTTGGGATGATCCTTGGGGAAGATTGACTCAAACGATCCTTGCATAGTAGGATCATTCAGTCTCTCATTGAGTAGACGAATGCCAAGATGCTCTGATAATTCCTGCACACAGAAAAGGGGCTTCAATATTCTGATATGACAAAAGATAAATGCTACATGTAAAAAAAAAAAAAAGAGAGGGGGGGGGGGGGGGGGGAGCATATTTGCAACATACCTGGAATAGAATTTTTATAAAAATTCGGGAAGATGATGTGGTGTCTTCCTCCGTCAACCGAATGTACGCCAGGACATGCCAAGGGAGTGCATCAGTCCCCAACAAATGTGCAAAGAACTTGGCAACATTCCTCAATTTGTTGGTTTCAAGGCGATGAATCATTGAATACTGCTGTACAAAACATTTTTCGAAGTTCTCTTGGTACACTTTATTAATCATGCAGAACCGTTGTCCTAGCAATCCATAATACCGAAGATATGTTCTCTCTTGACTGCAACACTCAAGGAGCATAATACACAGCTCCATCTGTCAAATTGAAAGAAAAAAAGTAGTCAGGGTACAACACCAAAGATGTAGATTTCTCCTCAGAAAGGCATAAACTGCAGATACAGACAACAAGTCGATGGTGAACACAAATTATTAACAGGTCAAATAAATAGAAAATTGAGATCTAAAGGAGTTCTGGTTTATGATAAAATACCCATGTAAAAAAGATACTTCTAAAGGAGTTCCAAACTTCCTGTTCACACCAAAATACATATGCAAAAAGGAACTATTGTAATGTTATTGAAAAAAAAAGACTTAAAGAATAAAAAGTTGGCATATTCATCATTATGCATGTTATTTGTGGGAATCCAGAATCCAGTCACTGTTCAATCTTACTTGATTTTTTTCTTTAGTGAGTTTCTATAAATTCACAAATATTTGAAATAATATCAATGACATCAGTTACACTAATTTTGGCATTTGTGATGGCACCTTGCCAACTAATACACATAAAGATGATTGTGAGTCATGTCATTCAATGACAGCGTTTGTTAGTTTATGATAATATCTAGCCTTAACTTTTAAAGGAAGCTTTCCGTTATTCTGGATGACACCACAAAAATATACTGACTCCAACTCATCATGAAGTTCAAAAGAGCATAGTCTAGTAATAAGCTTGCTCAAAGCCAGAGAGCATACATCAGAATGGCATTTTTTATCAAACCATTGAACCACCAGCTTAGCCACACGAACACCATGTAAGAGTGGATGATTGTAACAACTCAATGAAGAAAAAACTTCAACAAGAAAAAATATGACCGAAATCAATACCAGTGTCAGATAAACTATAGTACTTACCTCTTGACCAGGCTCGAGCTTAATTTTCATCAGCTTATGCCCTGCTTCTTCGAAATCAACACTGGACATAATAGTCAAATAAATTGTTCTTCTAAGATTCACCAAATTCGTTTCCGTCCTGTCTCTTATTTCCATCTGCTCTTCATCATCTTCATCTGACTCTTCATCATCCTCATCATCAGATTCAGCATCTGATCCTTCTTCATCATCAGAAGATTCTGCTCCGAGGATGCTTCTTTTTAAGTTCTCATATGCCTTCTCGTCTTCAATGAAATTTGGGTTTACCCTGAAAACATCTGCAGCAAAACAAGGTCAGCACCATACCACATAGAACTGCAAGTTTCATAGCTCAGGAAATTTAATTCATCAAACATAAATGGATAACTATGCTGGAAATAGTATCATACTTAGACTGGTCTCAGGGTCTAACTCATCTTCAAGGGTTATCTCATGTGTGAACTGGTCCTCTTGCTCAACAAGATCTAACTCTGGACGAATGGCTGGGAATCCCTATACACATGAAATAAAACTCATCTATTAGATGATCAGAGCATCAAACAAGAATGAGAAGAAAAAAAGAAGGGCTATAGAAATCATGAATATACCTGAAATTTAGCTTTTCTAATTGCAAAAAGGCCTTCAATCAAAAATTGAACACGCTTATCTATTTCTCCTTCATGAAGTATGCCTCGAAACCTTTCAAAAATAGCTGCATAAAAATCAACAGGTAAGTTTATTATGAACAAAAACAGAAGTAGGTGGGGAGAGCTAACATGGTACATCAGTGGAGATTAAATCTGCGTAACAACTAACAGATATGAAACATTTTCAACAATTAAAAAAAAAATTCACTTGGGAGATCTCCACAGTATCCAAAACAGCAGTATAGTTGTGAAATAGTAAGTAAAACATAAGAAAATAACATATTCCAGAATTATTTTTCAGGATACGTCCACTGAGCATTTTGCATGGCCAATCCTATAAATGCTATTGGCCAGACACTCAGATTCATATTCATCTGACTTGACGAGCTCCAAAATAACATTTATCTCAATCCAAATCATGATATTATAAAAATTTGTTGCTGATTCCCAAGAGCATCCAAACAAAAAATATTATATACGAACATCATATCTAACCAGGGTTTACATAACTTGCAGCACATGAGCCTGTAACAATGCTTCTCAGATCTATATAATTTCCATGACCAAAACTCCATATTTGGCCTAAAGCTCCACATGGTAGCAAAGTATTTGAGATCTGAATAAATTTTAGTAACCCTTTATTTTTATAAGATACTTAAAATATGTGACAAACTTTATGTCTAAAAAAAATAGTTGAGGATAAAATGGCATCACTAATTTGATTAGCACTCAAGATAAGCACTCGTCATAAAAATTGTGTCGAACAATTTACCATGAAGCCCTTGAGGAGACAAGTCCTGCAGCATTGCCCCACACTCTTTAACAAATCCCACCGCTACCTGCCATTTGAGAAATATATTTGACAATTCAGAAATGAAATACAACAGTTCCTAACAATATAAGAACTACAACAGAACTAGCTATGTACCTCGACACTGTCATCAGTTGGCTTATCCAAAAGTACAGTAAGAAGCTCCAGCGCCACAAGCTCATGTGCCACCACTTGATTAACCAAATGTGCTATGAACTTGGTTGCTGCAAGCAATTGCGGCTGCAATCAACATGAGCTAGAGTAAGATTTATGTGTAACTGAAAATTAAGTGCATATGTAATTGCTGCTCCAAAAATTGGAGTCTTCTAAGCACAGACTACAAGCAATGATTTACATATGGATCATACACGGCCACTGAATTGTTGGTTTATACCAGAATCCTGAGTTCAAGTAAAATTCAATCAAAGTAATTTGCAAAAGCTGCACGCATTTGGTTTCATAATCCCAATTACAAACAGCTATCAATATAACTCTGAATTTCGTTCACAAAGTAATTATCTCTACGTAATTCCAAAACAGCAAACCTAAGGGTTTCCATATTTATTTCCTAAATATGCTCCACAGCATCTACAGACAATTTTTTTTATTTTATACTAGAATCCTGAATTCAAGTAAAATTCAATTGCTGTAATTTGCAAAAGCTGCATACATTTAGTTTCATAATCCCAATAGCAAACATCTATCAATATTGCTATTGAATGTTGTTCACAAAGTAATTATCTCTACGTACTTCAAAAAAAGCAAATCTAAGGGTTTGCATATATATTTCCTAAATATGCTCCCCAGCATCTACAGATAATGGTAGCCGATTGTTTCTGTTCATAATACAAGCATAATGAGGCATCTTTAGTATTTGGAGTCACAGCAGGGATAGGGTATAAACAACCATAAATTACTCTATAAGATGGTTCCAAGAAATCATCGTGAAATGCAAATGCAACAAGACACCAAACATTGTAGTTCTAAATGAGAACACTGAAGAGGCAATAAGCAACCCCCCATCATGTCTATCTCCGAAGGGGGGTAAAGAGAACCTCACCTTGTCATTTCGCTTATATGCCCTCTTGAGTTGGAGAACAACACGAACAAGCAGCAGCCTTCCAATCTCTGGGAACTTGGTATTCACAACAGCAACAAGTGCAGCAAACACATCCGTGAATCCAGGTGAAGCCATCTGTGACTTCATGCACGACTGGCAGAAGAGCCCCCGCCCACGAACAAGGTTCTCAGCAAAGAGCTCCGGCACTATATTCTTGATGTTCGTGGCATTGACCTTATTGACCAGCCCGTTGATGCTCTTCTTTAGAGCATCCCAGGTGAGCCGCTGATACTCAGGGCTCGATTTGTCCTCCAGCTCACGCATCATCTGTGCCATGCGGAAAGGCGGGATGTAGATCCCACCCGTGCGCCCAGGGAGCATCTCCGGCAGGGGCAGCGGAGGTGGTGGGGGCAGCGGCGTGGGCTCCCTCACCTCAGGGCTCCTCCTCCGGCGCTCTTCACGGTCGTCCTCCCGGCGCCTGCGCTCATCCCGCCGCCGTGAGCCTTCATCGCGACGGTGGCGATGGCTGCGGCGGTGGTCCCGCGAGGATCCAGAGTCGGAGCTGGGGCTCCGACGGCGGTGGCGCCGGCTGTCCCTGTCCCGGTCACGCTTACCACGGCGGTCGTCCCTCTCGTCGTCAGAAGCCTTGGACCGTCTTCGTCGGGGCCCGTCCTCCTTCTCCTCGTCGGAAACCCTAGCGCGCCTCCTCCGACGGTCGCCATCCTCCTCCCCGTCAGAATCCTTGGCGCGCCGAGGCTTGCTCTCATCTTCGGCTTCCGGGTCGGGCTTGGCGTGGCCGTTCTCTTCGGAGACCTTGGTGTCGCGGCCACGGCGGCGGTCGACGTCGGGCGGAGAAGCCCTATATCTGCGACGGCGGTCGTAGTCCGCCTTAGCGTCGGGAGAGGGGGACGGGGAGGAGCGGCGCCGGCGGCGTCGCTGGTCGTCGCGGTGGCTATGGCGGCGGCGCGGGGAGGAAGCGACAGGCGAAACGGAGGTGGCCATGGAAGCGAGCAGGGGGTTTGCGGGCTCTTGCGGTGAGGGATATTTTGGCTGAAATTTATTAGACCCCGTCTAGTCCCCAAGAGAGAGAACAAAATAAAGTCGGTATTTCGAGTTCGAATCAGCTCGTGTCAGGAGTAAATTAAAAGAAAAAAGAACACAGATTCTATATAGTTTAAATTTCTTTACTCAGAAAAAAATGAAATTTCTTTAATTTAATTTAAAAAGAGACAAACGGTCAGAAAACTGTAATAAACACAAACCATACACAAATATTTTCTATGGAAGAAGCTATGTTCTCTGTTGAAATGAAATCATATGGTCTTGAGTCACCGAGTACATCCCGCAGAGACACAGCTAGTTCGAGCTTGATGTAGGACCGTGTTTTCTCAGGTACTCGATCGCCACGGCTGCGTGGAAGGCAGCTCCAATGGGTAGCGCGCCCTCGTCGATCACGACGTGAGGCGAATGCACGTGATGGATCTTCCCCATCGCTTCGTTGCTCACCCCCACGCTGAAGAAGGCGGCCGGCATCTTCTGCGCGTAGAAGCCGAAATCTTCCGCCGCCATGAACTGGGGACACAGCTTGACGTGGGCTTCTCCGAGCATGCTCTCCGCCACCGCTCTGGCGTGGGCGTACATGGCCTCGTCGTTGACGGTAGCCGGGTACGGCCGGAGCTTCTCCTCCATGAAGTCCACGGTTGCCGTGCAACGGCTCACGGCTGCTTGCCCTTCTATTATCTGCAGAACATATCCAGCAAGCGATTTTGCTTTTTGGGATGTGGACTTCTTACGAATTTTAAACGGAACGGAGCTGATCTTTTACATCTAAACATCATCATACCTCTTTGATTCTGTTCATGAGGTAGGATAGACCTTCGGTCGTCATGCTCCTGCATGTGCCTCCCAGAGTCACGGATTCTGGAACAACGTTGAAAGTTTCACCTCCTTTGATGAATGTAACAGACACCACCTGAAAAAAGAAGAAAAAAAAAAACTAGCAATGCTTAACAAACGATATCACAGTCTTTCATTGGTAATGCAGAGCAGACGGCACTAGTAATGTGCGTACTGCGCCTTGAAGCGGATCGGTCTCGCGAGCAACGAGTTGCTGGAGCGTGAGGACGACGGAGGAAGCCGCGACGATCGGATCGATGACGTTCTGGGGCCCCGCCGCGTGCCCGCCTTTCCCGGTGATGGTCGCGGCGAACCGTGCTGATCCGGCGAGGAACGGCCCGGGTCTGGAGCCGACGACACCAACCGGCAGAGCCGTGTCCACGTGCATTCCGAATATGGCTTGCACATCGTCCAGTACACCCTCCTTCAGCACATGGTACCCACCCGCGTGGCCCTCCTCGGCCGGCTGGAAGACAAGCTTCACCGTACCCTAATATTAGGATGGAACCGATATTATTAAACATTTTATTAGAATGATAAATTCCAAAAGGATGAAATTAAATCTTGGTAATGTCAGAATGCCAGATGAAGGATACACAAAAGCCTGCTGGTAAATGTGATTTGCAAGCAGGAATAAATCACTAGTTTCTCAGTAAATTCAGCTCGCTGTCTCATATAATATGTGCCAGTGTATACTGCAAACCGCAAGTATTTTTCAGACTCTAGTAAAATTCAACTTCTATGGACGTGCTATAGTTCTTAAACTGATTCCTCGTGTGCTGCACGGAAAGCAAAGGAAGCTCACGATTTTGGCATGAGAGCATCCTGCCACAGCTGGAACCAGGTATCAGTATAGGAGTGTACTCTGATCAACTGGAGGTCAGCGTGGGCATTTTCAATGCATAGAAGTACTACTGAATTCCGTGTCGTTTGAAAGCATGTGAAGTCTAGTAGTACTTCGGGAGTACTATCAGTATAGAAAATCAAATGTGTTAACTGGAGCTGCTCAAACTAGCTTTGTAATAAGTGAAACGATCAAAGCCAAAGTTTCAGAAACAGTAAAAGGGAACTCCAAAGGAAGAACTAGGTGTGGTTATAACTAGTATTATTTTTCTGACTATATACCTTTAGCTCATTCTTCCTCGACTGAAGCAGCTTAGCAGCTCCTAAAAGCATGGCCACGTGAGCGTCATGGCCACACGCGTGCATCTTCCCATCTTCCTTGCTCTTGAACTCCCATTCGACCATTTCCTGCCAATGGAACACCAGTCGAGAGAGAAACAGAGAGACAAAGAAAGAAACTTTAGTCATCCAAATCATGCATTGATCATTTTTCAAGGAAGCAGGTAGCATTATTTGAGTTTGGTGCAGACGTTAGTGGGTATCAAGTTTGATGGGTTATAAAGAATCAATCAGTTTTTTTAATCTTTTTTTAAAAAGGAAATTATTACCTTTTTTTAAAAAAAGTCCATAATTGCATGATCAAAATGATACCAGCATGTAGTAAAGAAAGTCGAACGAAGAATAAAATATGATGGCAGCATTGCTTCGTCACCCTATCTATTGGCTTAGCAATCCTCACACGACAGCTAGCCAGCACAGAATTGTAAGCGGTTCGTTGCATAGCATCGATCAGCTGTGTTGCGTTCGACCTCGATCCAAATTAGTAATCGAAATAAGAAGATATCGAGGCGTGCAGACCTGGACGGGGAGCGCGTCCATGTCGGCCCGGAGAGCGAACACCGGCCCGGCGCCGTCGCCGTCGGGGCCGGCGATGGTGGCGACGACGCCGGTCCGCGCGACGGGCCAGGCGTACGCGACGCCGATCGCGTCGAGCTCGGCGCGCACGAGCGCGCCGGTGCGGTGCTCCTGGAACGCGAGCTCCGGGTGCTGGTGGATGCGGCGGCGCACGCCGCGCTGCCACTCGGCGAACTCCGGCTCGCGCGCCGCGGCCAGGAGCTCGCGCGCCAGAGTCATCATCGGGCCGGGCGAGGCGAGCAGAGAGAGCACGGACGAGACGAGGTGTGGAGGTGGGGAGGAGGACCGTTAGGAGAGGCGTCGTGGAACGCGTTGGTGATCCCCCGGACGAAAGGAGGGCGATCCGCGTGCCGCAAGTGGTTCCTTTAATAAGTAAGCGTTGGGGCCGGGCGGCGTCTCACCCTCAGCACATCTACGGAGTTGGTTGTGACGAGACCATCCCTCGTTCATGTGCAGTTCGCATCGCGGCGTATGCCTTCCGGGGAATGGGGCTGGCGTTGTGCTTCGCGCGGCACCGCCATTTGCCCATTTGGAAGAAAGAAAACAGTGGTAGTAGATATTGGACGGAATGGGGAGTACGTACGTGCTCCATCGCTCATGTCTTGGCCATATGAGTGGTGCACCGTGCACGCAACACGCATGCCGTCTTCATTTTTTAGATGGACGCTGTCCTTTTTCATCCACGCAGCGCCTCCATCATCTGTTTTTACTAGTCCCTCGCAAAAAAACAAAAAAAAAAGGCTGTTTCTGGTACCCCCATAACCCCATTGAGTACTATGTAAGGCCCAATAGCACCCTAAGAAAGGCCCAAGAAATTCCCACCACCAATTCCACGTCGTCTTCCCCTCCACGACCACGACGCGGGGGAACTGCCACTACCAGCGAGGATTGGAAGGAAAGGAAGGAGCTTCCTTCCTCAATCGAGGCAGTACGAGGCCGGGAGCGGTGGTTTGCAAGCTTCTCGCAAGTGGCAACCCAAACCCATCACGAATCGGGAAAACCCTAACCCTCCTCCTCGCCCCTTCTGTCCCTCTCCAAAGTCCCGTCTCGATTCCTCAACCAGCACCTGCGGCCTGAGATGAGACGGTAAGATTTCGCCTCGTTATTATGCGATTGTATTTGGTGGTGCTCGGATCTCCGAGGAGTCTCCGTATGGAACCGTTGATTCGTAATATTAGTTTCCATCTGGTTGGTTTATTGCTCCTTAATGACCTGGTGCGCCGTAAGGTTTAGGATTTTTAGGCCTTTTCTCACAGATCTAGTATTTTTGCCCTCATTTTGGTGTTTTTTTTTTTGTGCATCATAATGTTGTGGCTCATTTCGTTGCGTGGAAGGAACTCGGTAGGCTGATCATTACCGGTCATTTCAGCTGGAACTACTGTGATAAACGAAGATACCCTGGTTTATCCCATTCTGCTGATATTTGCCATTTATGATTTAATGTTTAATGTACTCATATTGGTTGTAGAAAGCTATGTAGAAAGGTTCAATTGTTTCCTAAACAATGTGTAGTTATTCATATTCATTGATCTCTTTGATATCGAAGCTGGCCTGGAGAAGAATCTGTAATAATGTCTCTGGCAATTTCGCAGATGTAATGTATCGATTTTGCCGATTTTGTCCTGCTTTTTTAGTGCTTGTTTTACCATAGATTTTGTGTCTCATTTGGTTGCGTGGGATTTAATGTACTCATAGCCATAGGCTGTAGAAGTTTCAATTGCTTAGTAAAGAACGTGCAGTTTCATCCCTCAGATAGGATCAATTATGGACCATAATGACTTTTCCCCCCTTAGTACCAGATTCCAGTTTTTCTTTTCTTTTCTTTTCAAACATCATGTCATCAGAAATTATAACGTTGGATTTACTGTACAGAGCATAGGATCTCTAACCAGACAACTGTGGCCTATATTTCTAGGTTCTCTAATTGCTGTCTGGAGTGATGAATTCTAGACCGATTGTTCTTTTCTTCCTCCTGCTCGTGCTCGTTATCTCATCACAGTTTGAGTGGAAGCAGCAGATAGGTGACACTGAGGCAAACCCAGAAGCTACGAGACGGAGGCAACAAGCACTTGAAAGAAAAGATGATGTTAAAGAGAAAGTGAGTATATGCATCTTCTTAAATTGGTCTCACTTTTAAGCATATTCCAGCTTCCTGCTATTTTAAGTCTAATTTACTAGAAATGAGTTCCGCTTTAGAACTCATACTTTCTTGATAGCATTTCTATCATCAATATTGTTTTGATATCATGATCTGAAGAAATTTGTTTGGTCATATGCTACCTTGATGGCTTTGTATGCACGGATCTTCAGCACAGATATTGGAACCACCTTCCCTTCCTTGTACCGCAAACTATCTTCTTCTTAATGAGGTGGCACACAGCTCTTGTGCCTCGGAGATTTTCAGGCTGTGACGTGACTTAGCTGTTAGCATGTAGTGTATTGAGTTTTTCTCATATTTTTCGTTGATGTGGGATGCCCACATGGTTCTTTGAAAAATGAAATGAAGAACAATGGTTGCTTATATATAGGTCTAGCATATATTCATGTTAAACACTGCACACCATCTTTATCAATTTCTGTGTTGCTCTTTCTTGTGTTCATTACTTTTATGTGGGTTCAAAACAAAAATATACAACTCATAAGATTACTTCTTATGTTCAGATAATACTGGCTCAGGAGAAAAACATTCAGCAACTTGATGAGCTTATCCAGAGCCTTCAGCTGCAGCTGTTGCATTGCCGTGGCAGTAATAGTACTGTTCATATGACCTCAAGCCATTCAACCAGCGGTAATGAAGCAGAGGGGCATGAAATGGTTGATGATTGATAATCACTCTCTTGGCATAGGCAGTTTTCTTCATGGCATTACCAAGACTAGAATTTTCCAGGCAATGGAAACCCTCGGCGTCATAATCCAGTAGCCGGTAGAGAGTCATGTACTCATGTCAATGTACTGATGCACTTTGCATACTCATCTCTTCATTCTTTCTTTACCAGCTTGTACAGGGTTGCAGTATGTTTATTTAGGTTGTTTTCCTTGATTTATGAAAATACATATTTGACGATCTTTGTTATGACAGTTGATTATAGCTCCAAAGACATGGGCTCCCATTGTGTAGAGCATTGCTTTATGATGTTAGATCTATTCACTGATTGTCCGGATGTCAATCTCTTCAAAGCTTGTAAATTTTGTTTTCTCTGAACGCTGTATTATTGCAATGAGACTCTTCGATTCATCATCGGTTAAAGGGCGAAGAGAGTGCAAGAAAGAGATAAAGCAGCACGCACTTCCAACTTGAAGCAAGGAATTTTTTCAGAGAGGCCCTCTTGAAGAAGCAAGGAATTAAATTACACTTTCCAGCAAATGTGTGCTGATGCAGTCTCCCACATCATTCAGTCCTTGTTTATTCCCACTAAAAAGTCTTAAAGGCAGATGACAAGAGCGAAGTAATGTAATTGAAGCCAGGTATTAAAGGGAAGAAAACAAAATCAACGGATGAGTGAAGTTAACTATGCAGTGTCAAGGAAGTAAGCAACGACACAGATCAACAGAGTTTATCATTGATCAGCATCCTCTCTGCGACGACCGGAGCACATGACAGGCGGTCTTCTGGAACACGGCGGCACCATCTTCCGACGTGGCGAGCTGCAGCTTAAGCGGGCACTTGGCCTCCAGCCTGCACCAGGTCCGGTGCAGCTGGTACCTGACCTCGCCGGAGAGGGCGACCTCGATGTCGAACACCCCCTCGCGTTTCTCCCTCCGGTACTCCCTGACGCCGGCGCTCCCCAGCTGCTCGGCGTACGCCGCGTCGTCGCCGGAGACGAGATGGAACACGGTGGTCTTCCTCGCCGGCAAGACGTACCCCTTCGACGACGGCGACACGGCGGCGACGCGGTCGAAGCGCTGGCCGTCGAAGAGGTAGTCGGCCTCGAGGGAGCGGAAGGTGGCGGCCATGGCCCAGTTGGGGTTGCGCACGGCGATCGCCAACGTGAGGTTGTAGGCGATGGCGGTTGCCGGCGACGTGGTGGCGAGCTCGAAGCGCGTGAGCGAGGCGTCCTCGACCACGGCCCGGAGGCGGCGGACGCTGCCGTAGCCGAGGAGGAGCACGACGATGACGGCGGCCGCGGCGAGGGTGGCGAGCCCGAAGCAGAAGCCGAGCGCGAAGCGGCGGCCGTACGCGCCGAATTCGCAGCCGCAGCACTCGTCGCACATGGCGATCTGGAACTGAGCTTCTACTATCGTGCTTGTGACGGTCGTTATGACAGTTGAGGGTGTTCCTTGTCACGCCGGAATAGAATAACACGTCTCTCGCGGCCGTCTTATACGGTACTATAGTACTACTACTACTAGGCTGCGCGTCGATGGTCACGAAATGCCTTTAGCGAAGTGAAGGCAAGCATTTTGGTGTTCGTAAGGCGAGACATTTACTATCCTTTATGCGGCCATTTGTCAGTGTGTTCATTTCACCAACAACGAACTAGAGTGTATTTGGTATAAATTCTTTAGCAAATACTTTCTCTAGAAGTAGCTTTTTCTTAAAAGATAGCTCCTCTAAAAAAATAACTTCTATAAAAATATTTGACAAAACAGCTTCTTCTGTACCTCCTAATACAAAGATAAATAGAGAAGTTATGAGAAATATTTTTTTTATCCTTTTAGCTCCTAGTACATATTAGAGAAATGATTATTAAGGTGGGGGTGTAGAAGTGATTCTTTTAAAAATGTTTGGTAATTTTTTTAGAGAAGTTGAAGCAAAAGCAGTTTTAGAATCTATAACAAACAAACTCCTAATCAGAGCTGTTGCACAAATGTCTGTTATCGTTGTGTGAAACAACTAACAGATGGGGGGTCCGACGGACCTCCCTTAGTGATTCAGAGGAGGGCGGAGCGTCTCCGGAACGGTGTACGACAAGAAGCACGAGAAGGTTTTCTTAGGTTTGGATCTCGGTGAGTCTAACAATCCTATGTCCTGCTTTTCTCAATTGTGATGGCTTGTGGTATTCTTGCTTAGTTACATGCGTTAGGGAAGAAGCCCTCTTTTACAGACGAAGGGGCCACTCTTTCCACTCGTTTATAGGGGTGACTTATCATAATGCTGCGTGAGTCGTCGACAAGTGGGCTCCTGGCCCGGTGTCATACTCTCTTTGTCGGAGGAGCGTGTGCTGGTGCAGGGGAACGACAACCCCTCCCCCAACTACTCTATTTACTACTCATCTCGATTTGATGGGCCCCGCCTTGCTCCTTTGCAGTGCGGGAGATCTCGGGGAAGATCTTTTCTACTTCTCGTGGGGATGGATCCTGGTGCGACTCCTGACGCTCCGCGCGGCTTCCTCAGGAAGGTAACGATGCCGATGTGGACTCAACGGGCCGACCAACGGCGCCACGTGTCAGCGCGCCACGATTCATTAAGGCGTTGCCAAACCTACAACATGCTGGACGACGTTTACGCGATGTGACCCATCGTCCTGTCTTGTCTCTATAACAGCGTTCCAAGGCACGCCCTCGAGACACCCTTTGGCGTGCTCACCCCGGGTTCCTCCTTGTTCGCGCAACTTGGTGGGCCGTGCGGGGCTTCTGGCTTGCGAGCCAGCTTCACCACAATACTTAGCCCGACGAGCGCGGACCAGGAGGCGGTGGGTCGAGGGACCCCGATCCCATTACGCCAACACTTGCTGAAGCTGCGTGGTTGGTATAGCGCATTGGCATCGACCTGCCCGAAAGCTATACTAGTATAACGGTTTTCAGATTTAGATTGTGACATATGTGGCAGCGACGACGTCAGCTAGACTTGTCACTGTCCAATTGACGTAGTTTACTTTTTTCATGAACTTTGATCATTCGTCTTATTTAAAAAGTTTGTTAAATACACAAAATTTTAAATCATAGTTAAAACATCTTATTATAAACTAAATTATAATAAAATATATAATATTAATCATATTTTTTAAATAAAATAAACGGTCAAAGTTCAAAAAAAATCAACAACGTTAATTATTTATACACGGAGAAAATACGATATAACAGTGTTTGAGGATAAGATTCGTAAACGGATGGATTTGATTGCAGACGATAATAGGATACACGGCCTGCATGGATATGCAAACAAACACGAACGCCATATATAGTGTGGACACAAAATATGCTACGCCACCGGGTGCTCGAACCCGCCCCGCCTTGATAAGAAGGATGGGTGTGAGGAAGGTGCAGAAAAGACTGACCACGGGGGGCAGCCAATTGGACGAGGCTCTTGAGCACCGCCGGGTATAAACAAATTGGCCGTGTTGGCACCGGACAGCGTCACCGCAGCGAACACGGCGTGTACGAAATCCGCCCGCCGCCACCCGTAACTGGTCAAGTCCACCTGCGGGTGGTGGTCGGAATTGGTAAACCTCCACAGGCCACCGGGGCTCGCGAGGCCGTACGAGAGAGCGCCGTGGGCGCCCCAATAGCTGTCTGTAAAGGTCGACACTATGCACCAGGTACCCAACAAGCCGAGGAGGACAACCGTTCCCCACTTGTTCCCCGGGCTGTGGCAGTTGCCGTTGTTGGTCACGAAGGGTCTGAGCAGCTCGTGCGCTATGACGGTCCCCGTAGGCAGCAGCTTCAGCATGTCGGCGATGATTCCGGTGCGGTTCCAATTCGGCACCACCTGCTGGCCCGCAGCTTCTGGCGGCACCACCTGCTGGTCCCTGGCTTCTTCTAGCTCCATTTCGGCTCCGCTCGCTTTTGATGCTTTCCTCCATCCGGTTCTTGTTGGTATGTATAGTAGCTAGTTTACACGAGTTGCTACGAGTGGTTACCACTTGGGTCTCAAACTCTCAATAACCAAATTCAAGTGGATATAATGTGGAAAGATAGTGGCATCGTGTAATTTGACGTATAGTAGAAGAGCTGTGATAAGGGTCAAACATGGTGTGGTAGTGCGTGCATTAACTAACGTGCCTGGTATCCTTCTTGTATACAGTAGTTGCCTATCTACTACTGCCCCGTGTTTGGCTGTTCTTGATGACTCTTATCTTAATTCTCAAATCGCATATTGGATATTACAACTTGAACATTTGGTTACTTACGGTTTTCTTGCGAAGATGCGTGGAAGAGAAATGGTCATG
Organism: Oropetium thomaeum; assembly: GCA_001182835.1. NCBI lineage: Eukaryota > Viridiplantae > Streptophyta > Magnoliopsida > Poales > Poaceae > Oropetium > Oropetium thomaeum. The sequence goes on along the minus strand of LFJQ01000113.1, from coordinate 160,456 downwards.
TTGATTTGTCATCCAGCAGCTTGTCAGCAGTCACAGCACAGGTTAGGTTGATATTTTTTTTTAAAATCTTCCTCATAAAGATTATCATGTCGTGGCAGTTGACTCGATAGTCTTATTATCCTAATTAACGTGGTTACGACAAAACGACCAACGGTTATAAAACAGAGGAGAAAGTGATATGGGGACAACATGTGCGGAAAATAAAGAGGTGGTTAAAGTGTCATTAGGAACGAGGATTTAACCTATACAGATCCGAAGCCTAACGGATGCTGTTGGTATTTTAGTCCAACTCACACAACTGCGGGCGTACATTTCATTTACCACCAGCTAATGCCCCAACGGGACCTGCAAAAGCGTACAGTCCCATGGATTCAGATATACGGATGGATCAATGCACGAGAGCGAAACGAACTGTGTTCTTATTACCGCGGCGAGCTGCATCAGAAACGCCTGTCTTTTCTCAGCAGTTCTGAAGCCTTCTTGTTTTGATGATTGCAGACTACTTTCGGGCAGACAATTCATCTGTTCTGCCTGTTTGCCAACTGTGATCCTGCTCATACATAGCGCTAATCATCATCAAATCAAGAAAAAATGTAGTATTATCAGAATTCGTAGAGAAATGGGAATTTGAACTGATTCCATCGTCGCAAATCATTCAGATAAATTCGTCTGTCTCTACTCTGAACAAATTCTTAAGCATACTACGCATTAGTAACTACTAACAATCTCAAGTCAACAACAGGAAATCTTGAGCAACTGTACATCAATACGCAATCAGTAGTAGTGCTTAGCATCCAGACTTCTTTGCCCGGAGGATTGTGCACTTGGTCCTCTGGAACGCGGTGGCAGCGACGTCGGGGTCGACGAGCTGCAGCTGCAGCGGGCAGATGACCACGAGCGGGCACCTGGCCTTGCGCCCCTTGTACTGCATCACGGTGTCCAGCCTCATCTCCACGTCGAACCTCCTCGTCTCGTTCTGCGCGCGGAACTCCCGCACCCCCGCCGCCGACAGCTTAACGGGCCGGTCGGCGCCGCCGACCCGGAGGCTGAACGTGGCCGTCTTGCGCGCCGCGTGGTCGAACCCGGACACGGCGGCGGACTCGTCGAATCGCGCGCCGGAGAAGGAGAAGGTCACGGCCGTGGGGTCGTAGCTGATGCGGCGGTACATGTTCGGGTTCCGCAGCGACAGGGTGGCGGTGATGTTGTAGGAGACGGTGGAGTTCGCCGCCGCGGGGTCGCCGGCGGCCAGCGAGAACCGCTCCAGCACGGCGTTGTCCGCGGTGGCCTTCGGCGTCCTGACCACCGCGAAGGCGACCACGAGGAGGGCGATGAGGACGGCGACGGCGGCGAGGAGCGTGACCCAGATGGCGAACCTCTTACAGTTGCAGTCGCAGTCTTGCTTGTTGTACCAGTCCTCCCAGAACGCCATGGATGCCACCGGCACCCGTGCCGGAGGTTGGATCCGATGGTACGAATCGAGCGAGCTGGATCTGAGCCCCCAATCCGCTGTGCCAGCTAGCTGTTCGATTGTGTAAAGAAGATTAGCTCGCTGGCTGGTAGGCAAGGGGGTACTGGGGGAGAAGACTTGACCAAGGACTCGAGGTCATCGGCTTAATGGAGAGGCTGCAATGTGCCCACGGGAGATGAGGAGTTTTTTTTTTTTTTTTCCTAGAACAATACTTACTACTCCTCCTGTTCTTCAATATTTTAAAGATGGACACGAGAATTATAAAAAAGTTAATAGAGATAATGTACAGAAAACAACGATGAGAAAAATAGAGATAGAGATATATTAAAAATAAAAAAATAGTATGTATTAGAAAACGAGTGTCAAGTATTTAAAAAAAAAATTAAGATAGTTAAAGTATCAAGTATTTAAGTATTTTGGCTCCGATGAAGTAGTACTTATTATGATAAAAAATCTAATAGTGTAATAACTAAATGAATCTCAAAGAGAATGAATCAAGCTATTGCATTTGATCTCATAACATGATATGGGACACAAAAATGAATCATATGCGTTTTTTTTTTAGCACAAAATGAATCATATGCGTAGGAGTGCTCGTCCATATGCGTTTCGGAGCTCAGTTTTAGCGGGGGCCCAGCATCCTGCCTTCACAGCCCAGTGCCGAAGCAGCGAAACACATGACGGCCTAGTTTGGATGCGCGGATCAATGGCCCCTTTTGACTTTGTCGCACGCAGTCATCTGCCGGGCTGGAGCATGGACCCACGTCCGGGCCGACATGTCGTACCAAGCATGGAAATATCTTCTCCGCGCCGCCGCAGGGATTTTAGGGTTCTAGACCGGTTGTGACTATAGTAGAACATCCTCTCCTATAATAACTTCGACAAGCCTGCTCTCCAATCCAGCCCCCGGATTCGATTCTCTTCCGACTTCTCTCATCCGAGCAACTGCTGGCCCTTCCGCGCCGTCGTGAATCTCCCTCCGGTCTTGCCGCAAGGTATACCTCCTCCTCCTCCTCGATCGTCTCTTCCTTGTTCCTTCCTGTTCACGCGTCTCCCATCGCTGGTGCCGCATGCAGTAGAAGCTCGATTTGGCATAGCGGCTGATAGATCTAGATAGAAGCGTAGCTGTCGCTGCGTTCACCCCTGTTTTTCTCTATTCCGGTCGTCTCTCTGCCCCTCTATCGGCCTTCCTTCGCTGGCGGCGGCGACTCCTCCGACCCAGCACGGCGGCACAACTGCACAAGCTGCCACCACGGATTGCGTTGGCCCCCTTCTTCCAGCTTCGACGGAAGGTGGGGAGCTGGGAACTGACCTCTCCTCCCCAATACTCGAACCCTCATCCCACTTTCTATAGTTGACATTTAGGCTAGGTGTAGGCCTGTGGCGGGGATAGGTCGATTCCAGCCCGGGGGCGGAAGGAGGTTTGTCCGTCAACTGAGTCGTGGATGGGGACTAGGAGATTTCATCCCATCGAGGATGGGGATAGGATGCGGGTGAATGGGTGCCGGGGATTTCTGCGGAGAGGGAGGTAGCAATTCATTCCGCATATTACAGGGAAGGAAAAAAGCATGCTTCTGCATATATTCACCATCCTTAAATCATGAATTTAATCAAAGATCATAGCCTAGTTTCGTAAAATGAGTGAAGAGCAACTGACAAATCAGTTACTGCTATTCAGCTTAAATGAACTGGGGACATAAATTTATGCAATTCAGCTTATATGAACTGGAGACTTAAATTCAAGGTAGTGAACATTTGTTGGTGTGCTTACATACTTTATGCGCTTTATTTTCTTAAGTGATGGCTGACGTTGAGGAGTACCGCTGTTTCATCGGGAACCTGTCCTGGTCAACAACTGATGAAAGCCTCAGGGATGCATTCAGCAAATTTGGCAACCTCACTGAGTCAAAGGTAACATAGAATCCCTTACTTTTAGTTTGCATGAACAATCTTTATTCTCCTGGACCTGGAGATTGTTTTGGTAAACTGATGCTGGTGTTGCTGGTAGTTCTGTGCATATTGTGTGTTATTGGCACTAATTTTTTGCGCTAAAGATCTATTCATTATGCTTTTCTGCAAATATGTTTGTCACCTATCTATTTAGAGTCATGGTAGTTTGACCTCCAGTATGCTGTGCTAAACTAACTCTCTTTTCTGCTGCCAAAAAATGGCTGTATGAATATTCAAACCAAAGGTTATCAACACTGTTAATTTACTCCTTTCTTCCTAAGCATCTTAAGGGACATATTTTAGTTGCCCTAACTTAACTAAATTAATCAGCATTCGTAACTCCATCTTTAACATATTGTCCCCTCAATTTATATTTATTTTTTTGTTGGTCAATTAGTGTGGCTTTGTCTAAGGTTTGCTGAGTTTGTCTTGCTTGTATGTAGGTGGTTCTTGACAAATATTCTGGTCGATCTCGTGGTTTCGGCTTTGTGACTTTTGATGAGAAGAAAGCTATGGAGGATGCTATTGAAGAAATGAATGGACTGGACTTAGATGGGAGGCCCATCACTGTTGATAAAGCTCAGCCACAAGGACCTGGTAGAGACCGTAATGGTGACCGTGATTTTGATCGTGATCGTGGATCTCGTTACGACCGTGGCCGTGACTATGGTGGTGGTGGACGTGCACCACGTGGCGGTGGCGGTGGTGGGGATTGCTTCAAGTGTGGGAAACCTGGTCATTTTGCTAGAGAGTGCCCGTCTGGTGACGGTGGGAGAGGAGATAGATATGGTGGTAGAGATGATAGGTATGGTGGTGGTGGGCGTTATGGATCAGATCGTGGTGGTGACCGCTACTCTAGCCGCAGCCGTGATGGTGGCAGCTATGGGGGTGGTGACCGTTACAGCCGTGACCGATCTGGTCCCTACTGATGGCCTAGAACTTGAGAAGTATGTTCCATCCAGGTATGGAAGACTATCTACTATTAAGGTTTGTTGCAGTGTGTCTGGAATCTGGATCTTTGTGATCCTCTAGTTGAAGGATTATGATGTACCGTGAGAAATCAGTTGCTTTGTTAAGACCATATTACTGACCGGTTTGTTGCCATTTCCTGCTTGCCAGGCATATGACTTGGTCATAGTGCTCCTTGCTTGGATCCTGCATGTTTGCTATATGTGCTATTTGCTGGAATCTTGTTTGTTAAAAGGTGGACTGGGGATTATGTGCTTGATGTTACTATGATCCTGATCTTAATTGTGCCAACGGGGGATACGGGGAATTGGATGGCGAATTGTGTGTTCTATTTGCGTTCTCTTTGGTAAAGCCAAGGGATTATGTCCTGGTTGAATACGCCTACAAGTAAATTCCCCTGGTTCTTGGCTTCTTATGACATTATCAAAGCAAGCGATGAAACATCCGTAATGGAAACTTATCTGGTAATCCTTTTAATCTTTCAGCTTCATTATTGTGTTACCACGTCATTCTCAAGTGATTATTTTGTTTTGGCAGGCTTCTTTCTGGTTCTTTGTTCTCTTGTTCTGGATTGATAATGTCCTAGACTCGTTCCAGTTGTTTCTTATTAGTCTGGCGAGTTCTTCCATGAATGAGAAGATGTTATGTTTTATGTTCTGTCGTATGAAGTGTCTAGCGTTGGACGACCTCAGTGGCCTAGCAATCCTCCCTATCTTTCTTGGGTGACCTAGCTACCTGGTTATGGCACTGGAGCGGCTGCCTTTTGAATTCAGAGGTTCTTGCATCTTGTTTATGACACTGCTCTGACGAGATAGCAACTCCCCTGTTTAAGGTATAAGCACCACTGCTATTAACAAGAAGGGGTCAGATGGTATGATTATCAACAACATTATAAATGGGATGGTGATATTATAGTTCTAACAAGCTTTTGTGTATACATTCTAGTGATGGTACACTAGGTAGGATCTTTCATGTGGCGATTATATTGCAATTAAATAAACCAGAACATCTCGTTTGTCAAGTTTGATTCTCATTTTTTCAACATCTTGGGTGCCCTTATCTATTTTGACATTGCACATACATGCCGAGCTGTGCTGGCTGAAAATTCAACACTGATAATCTTAGATGTCTTTCAATCTTTCATTCATTTTGCTGTAGAAATAGTCGTATGAAAGAACCAGAAGAGGCCATGTCATTTTTTATGCTTGCATTTCCTATATCGCGGTGGCTATTATGGGGTACTTGTTCTTGGGCATGCGCACCAGCGTGGGCTGCACAGAGGAGTCGTCCTCCAGCGGCTTCCAGCTGCAACAAGAATAAAATGAAACATCAAGAACACAGCTTTGGTTTTGTCAGAAGAGCCTCAGAGGTTTAGCCACCGTCCAATATCTTTGCCATGGTTTTCTTGGGGCGCTGCTGCCGATTGCGATTGGCTTACCTATATCGGCAGACGAGGTGGTGGACGAAGACACAGATCTCCAGGCGAGCCAGGCTCATTCCGGGGCACATCCGCGGCCCGCTTCCGAACCCCAGGAAGCTGTACGGCTTGAGCGTTTGCTGCGCGGCGTGAGACAAAATCAGTCAGTGCATCCATTGGCGAGGCAGGTTCAGTTTCCACCCTTTTCTGCAACGACAAGAACGCTTACTTCAAATCTGTCGGGGTCGAACTGCTCCGGGTTGGTGAAGACGGCCGGGTCGTGGTGGATGGACACCACGTCCAGGTTCACAGACGTCCCCTTCTTGACCTCATACCCTGCGAGCGTCGATTTCAGCAGCAATACAGACCTGTTGGTGAGTTGCAAGCAGACTGATAGCCGATGCTACTGACCGTCGATGCTGAAATCCTGTGCAGCTTTCCTTGAGAACCATGGTAGGATGGTTGCTCGCCTCAGGGTCTCGTTCATCACCTTGTTGGTGTAAGGCATGTTGCTAACATCAGACCATCTGAGATGCGGTGCCCCGTTTAACTTCTCCTTGATCTCCAGATGTTCTTCCTGTAACCAAAACATTTATTTGGTCGTGCTACCCAATTTTCACAAACTTATTCGAACACTGAAAAAAACCTGAAAATTGTGTAAGTATGTGAATAAGCTTACCCGTAGCTTCTCTAGGACCTCAGGGTTCTCTCCGAGGAACTTGATGAGCCACGTCAGGCCAGCCGTCGTCGTGTCATGCCCGGCGACGAGCAGGGTCAGGATGTTGTCCTTGAGCTGCGAGTCCGTCAGCTCGTCCGCGTCGGCGCCGCTGCCGCCGTCCTTGGCGTGCTTCCTCAGGAGGGTCTGGAGGAAGTCGTTCCGGACCTCGCCGCCCTCCCTCCTCCTGGCGATCACCGAGTCCAGCATCGCGTACATGCGGTTCCTCGCCTGTTTTCATCCGAATCTCGTCGTAATAATTAACAATCTTCTAATTAATTTCATCGTATAAAACTCCCGTTTGATGTGTTTAAACCTATTTTCTGTAACGTAATGTTACCTTGAGGCCGCGGTGGAAGGCTGTCCCAGGGAGCTTGAGAGGCAAGGACGCGAAGGAAGAGGAGATGACCTTGAAGTTGGCGCGGAACTTCTCCTGCTCTTCCCCCTCAGGCTCCAAGCTTATCAGCATGTTGGCAATCACCTTCAGAGTGAACTGACACGAACAATAACAGGCACAAAAAATCCTATAATTCAGAACCTACAATAATTGTGCAAAAGATTTTCTTTTCCAATCATCAGGCAAGAACTAGCTCTAGCTTACAGATGATGCCTCCTCCAGCACGAGGACTCGCCTGCCGTGCCACGTGTCCAGCGTCTGGACGGCGAGCTGGTTGATGAAGTCGAAGTACTTCTTGAGCGCGTCGATGGAGAGCGGCTCCCCGATGAGCCGGCGCAGCTTCTTGTGCTCCTCGCCGTTGGTGGTGAGCAGGCTCGTCGGCCCCAGCACCTGCTTGCCGGTGTAGAACAGGTTCAGGCTCACCACGCCGTCCTTGCCGGACAGCAGGATCTTGGCCGCCTCCCGCCCTGTCATGAACACCGTGATCCGCCCCAGCACGTACGTCTTGAATACCTTGCCGAACCTGATCAACATCATCAAACAGAAACGCAGTTCAGATTAGAGCAGTCTCTCTCTCTCTCTCTCTCTCTCTCTCTCTCTCTCTCTCTCTCTCTCTCTCTCTCTCTCTCTCTCTCTCGGTAAACTGTGATGCATTTGCAGTAATAACGGCAGGACCTTTTCTGCCTGTCGCGCATGAAGGTCAGGATGCCGGCCGGGCTGGAGAAGTCGGAGATGAAGGAGACGGTCTCGCCGATCACAGGCCAGCCCATCGTTCCAGGAATGTCTCTCATCTCCTTGGACGAACTCCGCGACCTCAACCAGAGAAGGCCGAAGACCAGCAGCGCCAAGGCTACGAGAGTAGGAGCTCCCAAGACGGCCATCTCAGCAGCCAAGATACTGCCACTGAAAGAGCTGCATGTGCTCTTCAGATATACTGTATCTGAAGAACAGACCCTCGGTGTCAGGTTCATTTTATATGTACCCTGAGATTTTATTTGTTTGGAAATGGAAACATCCGGTTCCTCCTCGAGAGCATCTTAGTTCTTTGTCATCCCGTTACATGCGAGGAAACCATTTGGATTTGGAGTTTCTTCGTTATCTTTTGCTCTGTTTTGTTGCTTTTGTTTTCTTGTGGCATACTGGTACAGTGGTACTATACTGCACTGCAGTCGTCCTTTGACAGAAGGCTACGTCATCGCTTCTGTAACTATTTGGTTAAATATTCGTTGCGTATATTTTAAAAAATTGCTTTGTATTTTTTAAGTAATTAAGGTTTTTTTTTGCGATGGAAATAATAAGTTGATAATAAAAGGAGCGAAGAAAAGAATGTGCCATTTGCAACGACTCTAATGAGCTTTGTTTTCCGCCACTGTACAGACAGAGACGCACCTTGACAAGGACGTGTTAATTGTCGTCAACACTTCTTGAAAGTAACAAATTTTGTCATCACAAGAGAACAAGCTTTGGACACTGGACAATTGTCCTAGTAATAGACATCATTCTCTATCCTACTCATACGGTCCTTGTTCGTGCGATGTCAGCCATTTTGTAATGGATGACAGATTGACAGCAATACCAAAGTCTTCTATATACGGGCCTCGAAAATAGTTGAGTCAAAACAAATTGGCCGCGTCGTGGCCCATATAACGCTCCCGAAGGCCTTCCGACTGCCCTCGTAGCCTCAAGGGTGGACTAAATCACGTACACTACAAAATCCGCTTCGAGGCCTGACTTTATTTTTCACATCGAGCAGTTTTTGCAGTGTTATTCAGTAATTAGGTTTGATATTTTAGTATACTCAAGCCACTTTCATCCTGCTTGTTGGTATATGTCTGTGTTTAAAAAAAACATAAGGAAAAATAATACTCCACAAGTTTTGAAAACGGTCGGTCACAAAAAAAAAAGTCATACATGTAGATGTACAACATTGTTAATCATTTTTTGTACCTGTACAACATGGTAAAGTTCATGAAACCAGCATTACATATTTGGAGCAAACCACGTTATATATACGACAACGACTTGCTTTTTTTTTTTCTTCTTTAGCATAGAGGAAGTATTGTTAGGTAGCCTTTGCAACAACAATGCCAACACAACCATAATTTCAAGTCCCTTCTACAACATACACCATTTCAGTTCCATCTCTTCATCAGGCCTGGTATAACAGGAAGAGGCGCGGCTGACCACATAGATGATACAGGAAATATCCGAAAGTTTAGCCCTCGAACAATTCAAGCAACTGAGATTCCAACTGCTCAGAGCTATACCTTGTCTTCTTGTCCGAGTGGTTCTCCACATGCATTTGGTACAGTGGTATAACCTTTCGACAAACTGCTTCACCTACCAATTTCCGGACCATAGGGTCAGTTACTTTCCAAGACTTTTGCGCACGGTAGGTCATCTCGAAAGATGAAATGAACTTATCAAACAACTGATGGGGCCACAAGATCACTGGAATCCGGGTTCGCCTTTCAAATGAGGACACAACCGGTTTCCAAGCAGCATCCACGTAGTGCGTAATAAGTCGATCGACAAGGTCACTGTGCTGCAGTAACCAATCTTCTCCTAGGATAAGTTCCAATCTGTGTTTTTCTTCACTTCCTGATGCATGAAGTGTACATTGTTCAGAAGGAAAATCTCCTGCTGCCCTTGAAGTTGCAAGCGTTTGGAGTTCATGTCCAGCATGAACTCCAAAGATGTAATCAGCTGTATAACCATGTCATCAAATACCCTTAAATCACCTTTTAGTATCAGAAGATGGATAATGGTGTTCTTTAGCTGGACAAACAATCGCATCTGAATCATGATATGCTTTGTAGCACGATGGACACCAGTGTCAGTGATGACCAAACGTTGTGATCTCATCAGATCATGTAGCTCGACAGATTGCTTGAGGAACATATCTGACAATCCATGGCTGAGACTTTCACCCTCCACCAAAATGAACTCTTTAGTTTGCCCTGAGAACAGTGCTAAGATTTTTGACATCACATAATTCAGTGCCTGGTACATCATCACCACATTTACCATTTTGGATATGTGAACCCTAACCACCGCATAGGTTTCTTTGGTTGATGGATCAATCTGTGGGCTCTCCTGAATGCATATTGAACTAGCTGACTTGAATAACTTCATGACAGATTCCTTTGCAATTGCCTGGAAATAATCCTCCTTAAATGTATTGAAAGAGCAAAAATTTAATCCATTGAGCTGTGTTTGCATCTCGCTCAGCAAACCGATGATGATGTGCATCCCTGATGTCCAGGCCCTGAGTAGGATATCTTTGGGTTCCTCCATGTGACCACCCAAAATTTTATCCATGTCCAGAATTTCAACGTAACTGTTCGGCATATGTCAAAGTAGGATTGTAAGCATATTTAGTTAAAGTAGAATCGGCATTCGCTTTTAAGCAGGATCATTGCTCTATGTTTAGTTAAAGAGAACGGGGTTGATGAATGACGACCAGCAGTAACAAACTAGTACATAGCGAACACATTACCTGCTGGCAAGTTGAGCAGAGTGCCGCTCCATTGCTCTTCGGAGCATGAGTTCAAATTCAAATCCTCCCTCGATAACGACGCCCGCAATTTCGTCGAGGGCGGATAATGATTTGCGGTCGATGAAGCTGGTGTCTGATGACAATTTTCCACTTTGGAAGGGCATGTCATCACAGAGAGAAATAGCCGAGTGGAAGAGCACATTCAGGCTACCATCATTTGAACTTTCCCCGCTCGTGTTAGTGAAGGAACCGGACGAGACCGGCCAGGAGGCCGATGAACCAGAACTACCGCTGCCGCAGGGGCTCGGCCAGCAGGCCGTTGAACCGGAACCGCTGCCGCAGCCGCGGCTGATGGACTCCCAGACGGATGCAGGAGAGATGCCGAGGTGGTTGTCCCTCCGCGTCCGCGTCCGCGCGTCAAATCTCCAGATCCGGATCTGGCAGAATTCCATGGCGAGGAAAGGCATGGCTTTGTTTAGGAGTGAGTCGGCGCGGTCATGGATGTCCTTGGACGCCAGGGCGGGCTGCAGCTGCTGCTGAAGTCGTAGCTGGAGCAACTGCCTTGCTGCGGCCAGGTAATCGCTCCGTCCATAAATATAACCATTTCTAGATTCCATTAAAACAAAACATTTAAAACTTTGATTACTACATGATCATGTATAAATAATAATATTATTAGTTTCACTATGAATTAAATGCAACTTTTAAAAATTAAAATATTCTACTTACATCCAATATCGTTTTTCAAAGTTAAAAATAATTTCTTTGACCAGATGCAGAAATCCTTACCGACGGCAGGAGTATTTCTTGCGCCACTGTGTGGCATCCGGGAATATGTTCCTACCGAAGGGGTCCATGAATACGTCCCCAGCGAAGGGGTCCATGAAGTTCTCTATGTTGTCCAGGAGCAAGCTTGAAGCCTCCTTGCTTCACATCACAGTATTTACGTTCAATAACCACCGACATAGATTAAAAGATTTTGCATGACATATTTTCCTGGGAAGTAGCAAGCATACGTACCTGCTGAGAGCCGGCATGGGAAGAAGGGACGAGGGACCGGTGAAGAACCGAGAAATCGAGCCTACAGGGCGGCCTCCATGGACTCGGACCTCCAGGTCGAAACTGGAGGCCGCGGCGAACCAAGCCCCGTGGACGCAAGTGTCCCCGACCCCGAGAGAAAGAAACTCTTCAGGATCTTGTGCCAGCTCGCGTCGGTGGCGGCGCGGACGAACGGCGGCAGCTCGCCTCGGCGCTCTTGACATGTCGAGGTCGAAGCGAAGGTCAACTCACTCCGATCTTCCTAAAGTTACTCTTCATATTTTCACAGATTCGATGGTTTCACTCTGTAATTTTACTGATGCTTACAGTCCCGTCATCACGCGATGATGTGGCAGGTTTGGGCTGGTCAAATGTTACAGAGTTCGACGGTGAAATTTTGTACTAGTACCTAATACTTTATGGTCAAATTTTCATATTATTTAGGTCATTTTCACCTAATACGTGCGCATTGACTGACAGTGTAGTACGCAGTCTGCGGCTCTTAATTTAGCAACCGCGACGGTGTGCATAGAAGCATTACACGTTGTACGATGCTATATGATTTTAATTTGCAGGAAATTAAGGACTATTGATTTTAATGGCCGGCATATAGTAAGGTACCTAATCTTTGTCATTCGTTAGACAATAGTATATCCGGATGCAGATAGCTCAATCTGTCAACCACATACATGGATGCACCACTATTACGACAGAGGGAAGAGTTTATCGAAATGTCCGCTTCAAGGGATGCACTACTATTAGTGACGATGTGTATCCTCTATAATTACTACTCTACAGGTACAGTCACCGACACCTAGGAACGGACCTATATGTCGTGACTATGCGCTACTGCAGAGGATCCCTGTCCATTAGTGACATGTCAAAAACTTAAAGGTAGCGAGTGACTTTGTGAGAAGTGAGAACTGAGAAATGTACCGGTTTGGCCTCAGCTGTTTTATGTGCAACAGTGACGCGGTGTACCTATTCCTATATAGGATGTACTATATGATTGAAGAACAGTCTTATGAAGTTCACTTGTGATGCTGGTTTCTTATATTTTCCTATTACGTACCTGCAATGAACAAAGGAAATAAAAACAGGATTTGGTGATTGGCATAAGAAATGAATCGCCATATGGTGCGTGCAAGCACAACCAAACGGAAAGGCCACATCAGTTGGGGCAGGTAAATGGACAAGAAGAGCAGCCAAACGGCACTAGGTTCAGTGCACGGCCTACCATGGCATCGCTATCAAGATGACAACAGCCAGCAGTTGCCTTCAGCATCCCACCCCATGAAAAATTCAAGATTCCTGGCACAGAAATCATGTCCTCATCTATAGATCTGGATTTGGATTTTTGCATCACGCATCTTTATTCAGTTTTGCAGTTCCACATGCATCCTGACCAAGGATAAGATCCAATTCAGCAAAACGGCAATAGCATGACCGAGGCAGTTTTGAACCTCAGACGCTCATGCAGCGTGCTACAGTGACGTTCAAAATCAGGAACTGAAATAACACTTGTACAAAAATATAAAAAGAAAGAAAAACAATGAAAGTTATACTATTATAACATGCACTAGTTTCTTATTGACTAGCTAGTATTTCCATTGGTTCCCAATCTGAATGCACACTCTTGAAATACCCACCAATGGGACATAAAAGACAACAACCATGCAATTTGGATACCCGTTCACACACCGGCTAACGCTTGAGAGGATTGCTCTTTTGGCAGATTTGACGAATGCTAGTACAGGTCACCTTCTTTGTGAGTGTGGATGACACAGTCGGACTTAGGGTACGACACACATGTCAGCACATAGCCTTCAGCCTGCTGCCCGTCATCAAGGAAGGATCCATCGGACTGATCTACCTCGCCAACCTCAATTTTGCCAGCGCAGGTGGAACAGGCCCCAGCACGGCACGAGTATGGCAACTCCACGCCATTCTCCTCAGCAGCATCAAGGATGTAGGTGTCATCTGGGGCATCAAACACATGCTCTTTCCCCTCTGGCGTGACAAGCTTGATCTTGTAGACAGCCATTGTAGAAACATCAAGTTTCTTGGAGGTCTTCAGGCTCGGGGCATGCATACCTTGATTGAAGAAGCTTAGAGACGAAGGGCTCTTAACCACTGTCTGTGGGGCCTGAGTTCTAACATTGCTCAGGAGCGAGCATGAAGTCACAAATGTGCTCGCCGACATCTTGATACCTGACAGCATCCAAAAACAAGGATACAGTTAGTAATCTCAACTAACACAAAGGTTTTACTGACACTAATGTTACACCAAACTAACATTCAACAAAAGGAAACAAAAGGATAATGTTTCTCAGCGGTTTATGTCAACCATATGATAATATGCCTCAAGCATCCACATGAAAAAAATGATAATAAAAAACTACAATAGTCGAACAAATAAATCTTTAGACAATTGTCAGATGTTTACATGAACGATACCTAAATTTGCATTTCATTGACCAGGTTCTGCTTAAATATTGACATAAAGGAACTGAATGAAACAATCAGAAGTCATGCTTGGTATGCACAAGCCATCAATACGCTGACTGGATCACTATGCCAGAGGTAACAAACAGGGTTGATACTGAAGCAGTTATAATAATCAGATAAACAGGGTTGCTGATATATCATATATGCCAATGGTATCTTCACCAAGGAAAGAGAAACGGGTAGGTGCCGTCTATTCCCCCCATTGAAAGGCACGGTTACTCTGTGGAGCAATATGAAAACGGCAGGCATTGCATATGCTCCCACCATTCACTTGAAGCTCCAGGGACATGAGATCATACATAAGATTTTTTTTCTCCTTTTTTTAATAGAAACGCGTGGGAAATATCGATTAGGCATTTGGCAATGATGATTTCGCATAAGAATCGAGCACTTCAATAAGGCTGTATGTACTGTCGACAAGTAATGGATTCTCGGAGCCAGGACTACCTCCTCTCCAGCAACTAGAAATCCTAAACCCACACCCTTTGTCATCAAGATGTAATACAAACACACCATTTATCAAGTATCATCAAGATGTGCTGCAGAACTAGAAAAATCTGAAGGAGCAGAAAACCGAGAGAAACATCGTCTTATCAGTTGCCAAATCCAAACAAGCTTTCCTTCGAAATCAAGGTAAAAGAGCAAAATCGTAGTTCTCGACAACACTAGTACATCATAGGCTAGAACTAGAGACAGGCGCAGTTCACGCGAATACGCAGACCAGATCAAACACCTACAGAAAAGGACGGATAGGCGAGAGAGATCTTCAAGAACCCCGAGCCAGGCTAGCCGGGGAAGATAAGGGGAGAGGGCGATACCTAGCGGCTGAGGCGGCGGACGACGCAAGGATCAGAGGAGAGGACAAAGCGGCGGCAGCGGCGGGGCAGGGGCGTTGCCTCTTCCTCCTGACTCTGTGCCTCGCGCCGCGTCTCCTTTTCGTCACCCTGGCGGCGTTGGGAGCAGAGTGTGGTGCCCGGGCAGCGGCGCCCAAACCCTTGGTTTTATTGACGAGCGCGGGTGGGACGGTGGAATCCGGGTGCGCCTCCAGCGTGCCGGATTGGGGGTTGGGTGGGCGGTTTCCAGCCAGTTTCGGCTCCCAATTCATTTCACCCGGACCCCTGGTCGGCTGGCCCTGACATGGAGGAAGGTTCTCGAAGCGGGTGGGGGAGAAGAAACCAAACCTGTGATTGCGTTTGGGCCAAAGACGATTAGGCCCGAAAATGGCTAGGCCTAACAGAACGCGAAATTCGTTTGCCCATCCTTATTTTTTTTTTACCAATAGCACAAACTAGGACAGTACAGTGTCCGTTTCATCCCGACTAAATCACCTCACTTAGTAAAAAAAAAAAACGTCACCTAACCTGCCATAGTGGAGTGTCATTATAATGTGACAAACCAAATTAAGACTGCAATGTCCTGTACAGGCATGGACAGTGGCAAGTGGCAACCAACACATGATAAGTACGACGGGTGAAGTCTTGCTAGCAATAGCCGGCGTAATTGTCCTTTCGGTCACAACGTGAGCAGCTGGTGGAAAGCATGTGGTGTTGACCGGAGCCTTCTCTGTTTGCTCGGAATGGAATTCTACGCAACGGCGCATCACGTCTTTTGCTGCCGAGGCATTTTTGTTTGACTCCTACTATCCAGCAGCGGCTGTTCGTCGGTCAAGCTCAATGTGCCTGCCACGCTCCAAAAGAAAACAAACCAATCACTAGACTAGAGCGTTGTGTCACGGATGACTCGCCCCAGCAATTCAACACATTATTTTTCTTTTCTCCAATAGACGGTAAACAAACCACAACACCGATCGAACAGTTTGAGACCCTGAAAGTTTGTTTGAAGAGTATAAACACTACTGTAACAATAGAGGCATGTTGCTCCCAATGTAATAGTAGTTGTGGTGTAGTATGTTCGTACAGCCAGGTCGCCAAATCATACAACTGTCAACAGTTCTACAAGGAGGTAAAAACAGGGATCAAAGCAGTTGAGAACAAGCGCGAAATGTCTTCCTGTCAACTTCTCAACTCGCAGGAGTTATCAGCCTCAATTTTCGCATGTCCATGTCTATTACGCACAATGCCGTGAATGTTCTTGAAACAATCTTTTGGAGACAAAGTTTGGTGCCTCTGTCATCATTGTACCATGCAGCATGATGTCCTGTTAAAACCTGAAACGAAGATGACAATGATGTAGACCAAAAGCTAAAAGTTGTGAAAATAAAAACCAAATTGTGTGTCCTAACACAACGGGTTATTATGTTCAAATGAACCTGCCAAGCAAAAGGGCGCACAACTTGCAACATGGCACCTCATGTTCAAAGCAGCTTTCCATACTCACTCAGCAAGATGGGAATGTCATCCATGCGCAACTGTGGCAACGACACAAAGATAATGTCATCTATACATAATTCATCAATTGTTTGGATGTATGTCTTGATTCCGTACACTACTATACTATACACGTACCTGTGAAGAACTTTTCAAATGGAAAAACCGCTGATGTTCCTTTTGAAAAGCTGCCAACGGATTTTCACTGTAATTGTTGCAGCAAGAAAACAATTTCATAATTGAGCAAAAATGCTAGTACTAAACTATTAAGCTGAAATAGAGAACTTAATAGCCAGATAACAAAAGTAATCCTTTTCCGGAATAATGAGACATGATTGTGGACAGGCTACTTGCACATCTCAATATTCAATCAACAAGTACACTAGATCTGACTGAAAATACCAGATTATTTTCAACTGATCTGCCCCTTTCCATTTCAGAGAGGGGAAATAGCATGGACATGCAAATTCACACTCTTCAATAATGTACATTCACAATCACTATTTGATGAAAATATTCAATATGAGTTCATCTATAGCAGCTCAGGCCATTGTCATGACAGCAAAGAGAATAAGGACCAGAAGAGAAATGATGGTAACAGGCTGCTTCTGGTTCACAGAAAAGCCCGTAATTATATAATACACACATAACAAATGTAGAATGGAGACTGAAAGGTGGAAACCATACGCATAGCGTCGAAGAACGAGACGTTGGTAGTCCCTTAGCAAAGGGCCCAGTTCTTGTAGTTGTAGTGCCCTTGCAGGACAACTTTTCCAATGATCACGAAGTACCTTCCAATCGCATAAAAAATGTCAAAACTCCTTGCGAAGCAGATACTTGTGAGATACAGAAAAAGTGAGACACAAATACCTTAATGGAAGCAACCTGGTCACTAGCTGGAAGCGATCGACCACCAAGCCTAGAGGAAAGTTCCATAAGTTCTTTATCACTGATTTCATCAACAAAACATGCTGAAACTTCCTCAGAAACTGGAACCCCCAGTCGTTTAGCCAATTCAGTTATTGGAGAGACTTGAGTTTGTGTCTCCTGCAAGCATCACATGTTTATACATTACAGGCTTTTTCTGTCACCTGAAATATTCAAAATGAATCCCAGATAGGTAAGCACATACCTTTATGTTGGATTGCTGGGCATTACCATTTGTAGTGCTCGCTTTGCTGTCTGAGTCGACGTTAGGAGCTGATTCTCGTTTTGCAATAGGGTCATCTGAATCATAAAAGGTAGAATAAAGCAAACGGCAATTTACGCCTCTCACCAAGTGTCACAGAGTAAAAATCTAATGTATGCCCAGTTAAGTAGCAAATGACTACAGCAACTTGAAAAAAAAAGTTCCTTTATTGTGTGATGTTGCAAATTGGTAGAAACAACCCCCTTATACCCTTCGTGACCCTCAAGATATCAATATACTGAAGCAGTTTTTCTTTTTCTTTTTATTTTCCCTGTAAGAAAGATTAATATACCTTCAGGAACAAGCCACCACAAATCACCGAATGTATTTTTTCCATCAAATCCACCAAATAGAAGAAATCGAGACCCTACGGATGTCAT
The DNA here is from genome assembly GCA_001182835.1 of Oropetium thomaeum. Taxonomy (NCBI): domain Eukaryota; kingdom Viridiplantae; phylum Streptophyta; class Magnoliopsida; order Poales; family Poaceae; genus Oropetium; species Oropetium thomaeum. Next base: position 142,599 of record LFJQ01000113.1, on the reverse strand, counting down.
GGAGTGATATGCCCGTGGAGGAGGTGGCTCATTGCTTGTTGGTAGATGCTTCCATTGAACAGAGACTGCTAGGAATCAAAGCATTAGCAAACAAAGATGCAATGTTGCAATTTTAAACTGTTCTACAAAAGAATTTGAATGAGAAAAAGATTGACTAAAGGTGATTGAGTGAACAAAATGATTGAGATTTCAGTTCAAGTAGTTTATAAGCCAGATAGCTAGAACATGTGGCGTGTGTGTCCAATCATTAAAAAGGCTGATCAACTTCAGCTGATATGTTGGATGTTTAACCAATTGAATATCTGCATGGATGCATGCCCAATCAGAATTTATGAGAAACAAATTTGATACAGCGTTTTTCAATATATCATAAACAAGATACAAGTTTCAGCCTAGTACTTTAGCAGAGACAAAAGTTTTAAGCACATCTTACCCCTGTCCAAAATAATGCATTCATTGTAATAAACGTCATATCTACTTAGCCAACCACCAGTTCCGTGTCCTCCAAAAAGTAAAAGCTGACAAGAGAGATCTAGAAGTCTTTAATTATGTGATTGCATAGATAAAATTTTGAACAAAATGCATGAAGAAAATAAAGATAAAATCAGCTTCTGATCATACAGACTCTAGGACTGAATAAATGAAGAACCTCAGGATGCGAAGGCTCCCGTCTAGAATGAAGAAAATTAATTTCTTAATAATCGATTGAGTATCAATTATTGGATCCTTCTGTTTATGCAGTCAACGCCAATCAGCCAATGAAACAATGCTGTGCTAAAAAATTGTTTTGATCACCAAACTAAGTTGAAAGTAATGCAGTGGACATAAGGATGATTTAGATCTTAAAATTCCACATATGATACTTTGCAGAAGGTAAATAATATTTTTAGCGAAACCAATAAAGGGATAGCAAGAAGGTAATATACTTGTTGTAGCAGGAAATTCAACCAAGGTTGGCACTGTAAAACATGTTCCTACTATTTGCACTCAGAGTACCAGTTCTGCAACTGTAGCACATATGATTTATACAAGAGCATGCAGAAAGATGAAATGAAATCAGAAAGCAATATCAAGGAACGCAAGTAGAACCACATACGTAAGGTCCACCAGAGGTCACTGAATGGCCACACCTAGGGGAGGGAGATTGCCCAGGGAGCTTCAATTGAGTCCAACCTGGTGTCTCGTTATCTTCCAAAGCAAACAAAATAAGGTTCTGGTTAAGTGGTTTGATACTAACATAGAAATGATGGATGGGCCAGATAATTCGACAGGATAGAAAACAAAATTAATATTTGTCAAGAAGCGGTTCGTCTGAACAAAATGCAAAGAAAGGTGTTCCACATATGTTCATGATCTACAATATTCAAACTGGTAAAATTCCAGTGCATTGTTAGGAACAAATACTGCACCTTTCTTTTAATTCAAATAGATTTACAAATAAATAGGAAATACCTTCTTCAGTAATACCCTTTAAAGCCCATAAATCACCCATTATTGGCCCTGCTCCGCCTGTGGGGAAAGAAAATATAATTTTTTTTTATGACCGGTAAAGAAGATATAAAGTGATTGGAATAGCTCATTGATGCACAAACTTTATGCATTAAATCATTAATCATGACAAATCATCATTGGAATTTACACTACCAATTCTCATCAGAAAAATAGTTTACCTTCTCACAAACCAATTCAAATGAAAACCAAAAAATTACAAGTAAAAAAAGCTCAATGTTATCCCTAAATCAAAAGATAATACAAATATACAGCTAAATGGAAACAGAGTTTTGATAAGGAGTTTAATTTGCTCATCTGATCTCAAAGACATAAAAAAATGGTGAATAAGTTTACTTCCAATCTTGGGATAAGAGAGGGAATGTCACATATCAGCTTGTTGGACCACACAAAATAACAACTCAATAATAAAGCAATCAAGGAGAAATTCAAGAAAGCAAGAAATAGCAATCACCTCTGCCTCCAAATATAAGCAGCCTTTTCTCAATCATGGTAGCAGAATGCCCACATCTCGGAGGCGGCAAAGATCCGGTAATCGCTAATTCTGTCCACTCGAGTGAGACTAAACAAGAGAAAGAAATGAATGCTTGAATAATTCAATGCAGTCTTCAAAAATATAAATGCCTAGTACAAATTTAATAAGAAGCTGTTTCCTCACTTGTGTCCATGATATACACATCTGACAGCCACTTTTTGCCATCCCAACCACCATACCTGAATATAGATGAACAAAATGTTTTTTTTGGCAATTGATAACAAGTAGAGAAATGATGATAAAACACATAAATAAAAACCCTTACATAACAATTTTTCTATTTCCTGTTGCTGAAGCAGCAGCAAACTCTCTTGGTGATGGCAAATCACCAAAGCCAGTCAGCTCCGACCATTGCCATATTTCTGAATATTATAGAAGCAGCACTTATTGGTTTCAAAACCCACCAGAAATGGAGAAGGAGAACTCTATAAAAACTAAACAAATCATAGAGGTTTACCAGTGTCAAGCATCCAAAAATCACCCAACCTACAGGTAAAAAATACCACATGAATAAGAAGCATGAAAATTATCAATGTTACAGTATCAACTTTGTTGGATAGGCTATATGGACTGCATACCTCCTTCCCCCGGAACGGCCACCAAATATGAACATATTGCAATCAATCACGACAGCTACATGGAATGCTCTTGGGCTTGGCCCTATCTGCCCATCTGATCCGTTTCCAGTGCATTCAGGTGTGTACCACAACCTATTCTCTGCAATACAAGTTTTATTCAAAAGTTTAAGAGGCAAGGTTCAGTTTTATTTGATTATATCCGGTTCCTAAATGACAATCACTTGCAATCAGTAATGCCTTCCGGCAAGAGCTTGATTATATGTAGTCAGGGAAAAAACTCTACGCAATTATAAAAGTTTGGTTTGTGATTCAATTTTACCAACATCATAGACGGAGACGTCTGTGAGGAAGCGCTTGTCTGCGAATCCGCCGAAGACGACCACCTTAGACTTGCCGATACTCACAGCCGTGTGCCCGCTGCAGGTGATCGCGAATGAGTGTGGCTGAGAATAGATACAACGAAGACGACGGCAAGGAAAGCTGAATACCTGCGGGCGGCGGGGCGGTCGCCCCCGAAGTCGGAGGAGTCAGCCCTCACCCAGTGCATCTGCTTCGGTTGCAGCTGCTGCATCCCTCCCGTCGTCTCCTCGTTCAGTTTAGCAGTCTACGCCTCGCCTCGGAGAAGTCCTAAACCTTCACCTTGCAAGTCCCCTCTCGGATCCGATGGCAATTGAGAGCACGGCACGGCAATCAGCAGTGGCTGTTGCACCTTGGACGACAATTGGAAAGCACAAGCAAAAGGAGGATGAGCGGCGAATCCGGGCGCACAGCAGCGAGTGATAGGCGGCCGGAGGCGGCTACAGGTTGCCGGCGGTGAGCCGGAGATTCCGGCAGGGCGGTGGACCGCTGTGTGCGAGAGAGGTCACTCTGAGGTGGACGATGAAAACACCCGGCCCAACCCAAAGCCCACGGCCCCGATCTAGAGCCAACGATTGCCACTACCACGTCACTGGACCCCTGCGGAGCCAACCTGGCATGTACGCGTGGCAGGCGTGTCGACATCTCCCTCGCCATCCTTTGCCATTCGACGGCCACCTCGGCGGGGAGAAGAGCGTCGGTTAATAGCATCGCCCGCGAACGAAGCGAAAGGGAGCGTCGCCGCGCCGTCTCCCTCAGATCTCAGCTTGAATCCTCCTACAGATTTCCATTCCGCAAGACATAGTCCACGGCGTCGCGGCGGAGGAGCAAACCCTTACTGAGGCCTCTGACGCCGGTGGTTGTTCAGTTCTCGCGCGAGATCCCGCGGGAGATCTAGGGCTTCGCGCTGGCCATGGCGAGCTCCGGACTCGCCTATCCCGATCGCTTCTACGCCGCCGCAGCCTACGCCGGGTTCGGAGCCGGCGGGGCCACTGTCTCCGCTGCCATATCTCGCTTCCAGAACGACGTTGCCCTCCTCCTCTACGGCCTGTACCAGCAGGTGACACGTCGGTTGATGGTTTTTGGCGTTTGATTCGAGTGTTTGGGTAAAAATTGCTTGGATCTCGGTCTGAATTGGTGCTTGTCTAGGGGTTGAATTGTGGTGTCAGTTAGCTTTCTCTGTCGAATGGCGTGACATTTGCTTGGTGATCGTAATTCTGTTAGTGATTTTGGTTTTTGTTGTGGCGCAGGCTACAGTCGGTCCATGCAATGTGCCCAAGCCCAGAGCGTGGAACCCTGTGGAGCAGAGCAAATGGACGAGGTTAGTACCACCACAGTCTAATCCTGCTTCGAGTTGTCACGGTACAAACCTATAGAGTAGCATAATCCACAATGGTCTTTTCAAAAACTTGAAGTCTGAGAGATCGTTAACACGTTTCAATGATTCATTTTCATCCACTGTTCACTTTCTCAGCTTATGTTATGGCTGATGCCAAAAATTAGAATATGTAATTTTGTCCCCATCCAGAAGTTAGAAAATGAGATACTTGTGCTGCAATAACCAAAGTTTGTCAGTGCACTTTAGATTATGGAAGGGACAACTTGGAGAGCTGACAGTGGAAAACACCATTTGAACATTAGTTGCATATCATGAAAAACGCTGCCACTTGCTGATACCATTTGTGTTCTCAGCTGGCATGGACTTGGAAGCATGCCTTCTGCGGAGGCGATGCGCCTTTTTGTCAAAATCTTGGAGGTATTGATATTGTACTGTTCACTATTTAGTGAGCTCAACTGTGCAATATTATGACGTAATGAATGTATTGGCATCTGACAGGAGGAAGATCCGGGATGGTACTCTAGGGTCCCTGAGTTCAACCCTGAGCCCGTTGTAGATATTCCAATGCATGTAAGTTACACTATTTGTTGCTTCGTTTTTTTTTTGTGGGCTTTTAGAATTTAGTTTGATCTCTGACTCTTTGTGTTTATCATTTACCACTCCATCTAATCAGTGTATAAGTTTCTAAGTGTTTTTTTCACCAACAGAACAATAAGTTATCATATTTTTTTCTATTTTAATAGAAGGCAAAAGAAGAACCACAGATTGTACCAGCTTCAACAAATGGAACATCGATCCCCGAACCAAAAACCATTTCTGAAAATGAAACTTCTGTGGACACAGAGGACAAAGATGTCATTCTGGAAGGCCTTAGTACTGTTAGTTGTTTTGACGAATGGACTCCAGTATCTGTCAGTGGTCATCGTCCAAAACCTCGTTATGAGGTGCACCAGTTATCCCATTTCATCTTCATTGCTTAACTCTTGTTTCTTGTGTTAATTTTCTAGCACTAATGATAACATTGTTTGCTGCAGCATGGAGCAACTGTGCTGCAAGATAAGATGTATATATTTGGTGGAAACCATAACGGGCGTTACCTTAGTGACCTTCAGGTACATCAGGACATTTAGTTGAATACAAGTATACAGCAATATTCAAACCCATATGTGCGTATTCTATATGTTAGTAAATATGACCTACTGGCTTGTGATTTTTGTGAACATATGTTCTTCTACAGCTTTCAGTTACCCTTAATAGTTGTATCATATCTAATCTAATGGGTGTTTTATTTTAATAATTTTTACGATAACAGGTTTTGGACCTGAAGAGTTTGGCATGGTCCAAGATTGATGCCAAATTTCATGGGGACTCTTTTGATTTAGATAAAAATGCACAAATTTCACCTTGTGCTGGCCATTCTTTGGTACTTATTCAGGAACTATTTGAACACTTGCAGACTCATCTATATTTAAGATGGTAATTAATTGTGTGATCTGTTGTTGTGTACTGTTTTGCAGATATCATGGGGAAACAAATTTTTCTCTATTGCTGGTCATACAAAAGATCCATCTGAAGGCATTACAGGTTTGCCTAAACTCAGCTTTAATATAATTTGATTTGTCTGCTAGTTATATCTATCATTGCTTTGATTTGTATTTTCTGATGTTGTCACTTGGCTTCTGGTGTCTTTTATTGCAGTGAAGGAATTTGATCCGCATACTTGTACATGGTCGATTGTCAAGACATATGGCAACCCACCGGTAATCAGTTTAATCCGTAGCTCCCAGTCCCACTCTGAACTAGTATCATCATGTGTACTCAGCTGCAGACCTGCAGTTCTTATGTTAGGGCCTTTCTTAATATGCTTGTTCTGATGGTGTCTTGTGCTAGTGTATGCTTGATTTTAGGTTCTGTGCTATAAAATAATTGATAAGATTCTGCATCACAGTAATGCGCAGATGCTTTGAGGTCTATTATCCATATATATGTTATATATAGGTAAACACTGCTTATGTAAATTGTAACTGCTGCAGGTTTCTCGTGGAGGTCAAACAGTGACTCGTGTTGGAACAACTCTAGTTTTGTTCGGTGGTGAAGATGCAAAACGATGTCTCTTGAATGACTTGCACATTCTTGATCTTGAAACCATGACATGGGATGATGTAGATGCAATGTAAGTACAGGAACTGAGACAGCTTTTGCACACTGTCCTGCTAGTGAAATGACGCACCAGCCCTAAATGTAATTGATATCCAAAGTATGAACCTCTGTACCATTTGAGTATTAGTAACTTGAAAGGTCCTATATTTTTCAGCCCGTCAGTAAACATTATTGGTATGAATTGTAAGTTTCACCACATATGTCTGGATGTAGAAGCATATTGGGCTTATAATTGTCATATAGGTTAATTCCATTTGTGATTTCTCTTAATCATTTTACCTTCCATCAATTTGCCCATAGATGGTTTCACGGTTTGAGATCAGCTTTTACTAGCTTAATAGGGAAAGGGGGCAAAAGAGAAGGAAGGGGGCAAATGAGATGAAAAAGGGGAAATGAGGAATCTAAAATACATGCAAGACGTCAAATATATTTTCATAACTTGTGAAATTAATTTTCTATTTAAATGACGTTATGATGTCTCTGTATGTTCTTCTTGCATGCAAAATTATTATCATAGCTCTAGATAAGATTATGTGGATGTTCTATAAGCAGGGAATATCATTATAAAGCTAAACATCGTATTACCTATATTTCTGGATTCAGCTCATCGCGATGTTGATTTTATGTTTTAGAGGCACCCCTCCTTCTCCAAGATCAGATCATGCTGCCGCTTGCTATGCTGACCGTTATCTCTTAATTTTTGGTGGGGGATCTCATGCGACATGTTTCAATGACCTACATGTCCTTGATTTGCAAACGGTAATTTTTCTTGCTACTAGAACTCTGTTTAGCTTTGTTACCTGGACCTGTAAGTTTATTGCTGGAGTTACAGATGGAATGGTCAAGACCCAAACAACAGGGTCTGACTCCAAGTCCACGAGCTGGCCATGCAGGTGCAACTGTGGGAGAAAATTGGTACATAGTCGGGGGTGGCAACAACAAAAGCGGTAAGTATTTCATGTCTAATTTAGTTACTACGGAATTCAATTTGTATATGCTCATAACTAATGAATTTTTCCTCATATGATTCTTTTTATTAATTAGACTCATTGGAATGAGTTAGGGTTCAAGCTGACTCATCATCCTTCTTTTTCTAACAACGAATTTTGGAAATTTCAGTCTCTCGAACCTTGTCTGCATATAATGAGGAACTTCTTTTGCTCTTCTAGCACTAAATCCAACAATTAATTGATTTTAAAATATATTTTCCTTCCAAGTTGTAGTTTGGTGCTTTGTTGCTAATACACGTGAAGGTTATTAAGGTTCATGTTGACCAATAATAATTCACATTACTTTTATTAAGTATCCAGGAAGGTCTAATAAAAATAAAGGAAGCAATTGTTCATCTAGAGCCGCACTCCTAATCACCACTGCATACCTCACAAGCACACGGTTAGTTTAAACACGAGGGATGGTGTCCTCCCACCAAAATTCATAAGGTGACAGATGAACCCATGAATGGTCTCATCCCTCAACCCAAAGGCCTTTGATCATAGCAGGGTGTTACAATAACCTTGAGTTATTTTTAAGTAAATAACTGTTTTGTATTATATGTTAAGCATGCTGTCAGCTCATGCATTCTTCTATACAGGTGTCTCCGAGACACTCGTCCTTAACATGTCGACTCTTACATGGTCAATAATTAGCACTGTGGAAGGACGTGTCCCCCTTGCCAGTGAGGTATATCTCTTGAACAATAGTGGCCAGAATAATTTTCCTTCTCTGCTGATGTATGTATGAATTCACCTTTCTCTAGGGCATGACTTTAGTGCATAGCAAATACAATGGAAATGATTACCTCATTTCATTTGGAGGATACAATGGAAGATACAGCAACGAGGTAATTGGCATTCTCCAAACTTATGTTCGTGCCTGTAGTTCACTCTTACCAATGTTTCCCTATTTTATGGCCAGGTTTACACTCTTAGACTTGGCCTCAAATCAGATTCACAGTCGACCACAAATGAAGAAACTGTTGCAGAGAATACATCTGGGATCCTGGAACCTGAGGTTGAAATTTCTCAAGATGGAAAGATACGAGAGATTGCCATGGACAGTGCTGATTCAGACCTGGTATGTCTCTGTTGAGGATACTTTGCCCAGTTAACTAGAACTGCATGACACTTGCTGTGTTGGCCTAGCTACTTCGAGTGAGCAGAATAACTTTTTAATCCCCCCCCCCCCCCCCCCCCTCCTCTCCACAAATATTGTTGTGTTGTTTGCTGTGGGAAATATTTTCATACCAATTGAATTTCTGCAAACTAGAGTTCAGCTAATGTGTTGTGGACACACAAAAAAAGTGTCTGATACAAAGTTGTTGACTGGTGATATTCATATGGTATGTTTCTTTTATGTTGTGCTGTGCCTATATCCAGCAAAACAGAAACGATGAAGCAAGTGAAAAGCTTCTAGCAGCTCTTAAAGCTGAGAAAGAGGAACTAGAAGCAACACTTACCAGGGAACAGCAGCAAACTGTACAGCTTAAAGAAGAAATTACTCAAGCAGAGACCAGAAATGCAGAACTGACAAAGGCAAGTCATCTTTCTCTTGCCTTGTAGGTTACTTGGTTTTCCCTTCATATATTTCTAAGCGCCTAATGGGCTCTCTCTTTTAAGTACTACACAGTGTAATATTATTGTATTGTTCTCTTTAGTTCAACTTCGACCAAAATGTACTAGGCTTTCGAATACATATTGACCCTTAGGGTCACCTCCAAACCTCTTTAGTTCAACCAAATGTACTAGTTTTTCAATTTGTAAAAGTAACTTCGTGTAATTATGCTTTGTAAGTTTGTATGGTAAAACTATATATTTTCTTTTTTACTTTTAATTCTCTGAAAAGAAATTTGCACTAGCTAATGTTTGAACCTTGGTTTTGTTCCTTGTATAGGAACTTCAAGCTGTCCGTGGCCAACTTGCTTCTGAGCAGTCGAGATGTTTCAAACTTGAGGTATATAATTTTATCCCCCTTTCTACTGATTACTATTACAAGTACAGACTTGTACACTATCCTACTGTTACATTAGCATCTCCACTTCTCCAGTGAATTAATTGCTTGAGGAGATGCCACTCTAGGATATGGTCTGACAAATTTCAATGATAGCTTATTAGTTTCATTAGCATAGTTGCATGAAGGATGAGTACAATTGTCACATTTAGTTTCTAAAATGTCTCCCTCAGGTTGATGTTGCGGAACTACGACAAAAACTTCAAAGTTTGGATACATTGGAAAAGGAGGTCGAGCTGCTTCGAAGACAAAGAGCTGCTTCAGAACAAGCAGCATTGGAGGCAAAACAAAGACAAAGCTCCGGTGGCATGTGGGGTTGGCTCGTTGGTACCCCACCTGATAAATCAGAATCATGATAACGTCATGATTGAGAGCCATACTGTAGGTTATAGAGGTTGTGATTCATATACTTGTAACATTTATACATGATTTGATATTTCTGCAGTTATTTTCTCATCTTTCCTGGCATTCAGTATTAATTTTTACCATAGAACAATAAGGTGTTCTTGCGATCAAATTATCATGTGCTCATACAAAATCAATAGTCCGTCTTGGCTTATGATATCTCAGAAGTATTATTGGGTTTTGACCTTGTACATTACATTGTGAACATCACCTATGTCCATTCTTTTGACATTATGCTCTGCAATACTGAATACAGATTGTTCTTCAGTCACATAAATTGTATTAATACTTTTGATCTTTTGCTTGACTCTACACTGTTACGAGGTTGATCTTGACCAGGTCTACAAATTCTCTCATATGAATTCTGACTTGACCATGATATACAATGTTCTTGAAATCATGAGATGATTTCATATTATTACTAACAGATAAGAAATACAACATGGGCATGTATCATGATGACAACTCATTTCTTGTCTGGGATCTTCTTTAATAATTCTTCGAGAACCTCAAAAAGATCTGCAACGAGTCCATAATCTGCAGCCTGGACAATGATAATGCAGTAGGCTTAGAACTTGATTTAAAATTTCACTGAGGGATATAAAGTGCAAGAAGGAACCTGAAATATTGGAGCATCAGCATCTTTGTTAACAGCCACAATAACCTTTGAATCCCTCATTCCAGCCAGGTGCTGTATTGCCCCAGAAACTCCAAAAGCCATATAGAGCTCCGGTGCAACTATTTTTCCAGTCTGGCCAACCTGAGGAAAATGGGACGGTAGTTACTCGAGAAACAGCCACATATGTCAAATAACATCTCTTTACTCAACCTTAGTTTATTATGAATCATTATCCATGATAGGCTGCCCATGGCAGAAGTATTACCTGAAGGTCGTTTGGAACAAAACCTGCATCAACGGCAGCCCTGGTCGCACCCACTACAAAATTAAAAAAAAAAAGTATTCATTAAGAAAAATCAGTGTGTGCAACAGATAATTTCGCATGAGTGAGACCTTGATAAAATAACTACACACTGATGGTTTCAGATATAAGCTCAAACCTGCTGCACCAAGTTTCTCAGCAAGCTGCTCTAACAATTTAAAATTTTCAGCACTTTTTAATCCTCTGCCTCCAGTGACCACAACCCGAGCATTTGCAAGGTCAGGTCGTTCCGTGTCTTGCGATGTCAGGTCCACCCATGTAGATTTTAAGCTACCTAAACATGGAAGGATATATGTTAGAAGTTTAAATCAGTAAACTGTCAGTAATTCTGAAGGTCCTCTCGCTGCAACATTGTATAAATTCACAGAAATAAGGCATAGAAACAAAAGCAAAGAGTAATTCTGAAGGTCTGGTAACTTCGTGATAGAGTATGGTGGAGAAACCAAACAAACCTTCACTGAGGAAAGAGAGATCAACCTGGGTGATAGGTGCAACCTTTGTCTCAGACATAGCTTCAGTAGTTGAGGAAAACGAAGTTGATCTAATACTCATCATACAAGGATCTTCTCCGGTATATCTCACAGTACAAAGTGCATTTCCGGCATAAATGGGCCTGAAAGAAGAATGCATCAAATTACAGCATGAAAATGTGGATGTCAACATCTAGCATCAAGGCCCAACCAAGGTCGTAATCTGTGATCTGGAAAAGCAGGAAGTGCCACAGAAAGAAGGCAGGTACGAACTCACCAGAACAGGGAAGTAGGGAACTACCGTGGAATCTACTCTTTATTATAGGGTAATGCATTTTAGTATAAGCTAACAATATGGAAATAAAATGGAAATGGAAAGACTTGTATAAAACACATTGCAAATGTGACAAAGCAGATTGCAGATGAACAACAGTTCAGATGAGCTATCAGCCTATCACTTTAAATCCAGTATGAAATATGAACCATTATGCAGTATCTGGTGTGGTATCTGCAGGCAAATAGGAGCTTATGTATGGGACATGAAAAATGTGCTCAGGTACAAAGATCACTTTAAACAGAATTACAAAACCACATTCTACCAGAAATGTGCACAGCAGCTGGATGGGCAGCATTGTTTCGTAACTCCATTTCCCATACATTAAATAAAATGCTAGTACAAATCATAGTGAAGAGTGAAAATATCAAACCTCACAAAGACTCGTTCCTCCCTTATGGCAGTGACATCAGTAATAGGGGAAACATCAAGAAGAGCAGCAGCACGTGGAAGCAAATTCTTCCCAAATGACGTCGACGAAGCTATAACATGAGAATAGCCACCTTTCTGCTGAACTGAACGGAGTAGGTCAGCCCACGATTCAGCCAAAGGTTGTGCAAAGGTGTCTGAATCAGCAACAAGCACCTGCAGTGCTAGAGAACAAACTGTTAAGCAGGGAAAGAATCCGGAAGTGACTGGAAACGGGTGATTGCCAGACTAGGTGCTCAAAAGCAACAGAGATTCATAGAAGTACTAGCAAACAACAGCACAATACCTCAGATACCAATGGATGGCTGGACGCAGCATGCTCAGCAGCCTTGTGAAGCGCCGGCCCGGATCCACCCAGCAAGACAGATATCTTGTTCTCTTTTGAGACGGCCTCCGCAGCAGCCAATGCGCTCAGAGACGACGGCTTGACCAACCCACCTTCGTGCTCCGCGACGACTAGCGTGCTCGCCTAGTTGGACATACACCATAGGTAAGCGGTGAGGTGCAGTAGGATCTGATCCACTGAGCACAGAATCAAGGGCACTAAGGCACAGTTGGTGCTAATCCACGAAACACCGAATCAAGGGCACTAAGGCACAGTTGGTGCTAGTCCACGGAACACAGAATCGAAGGGCTGCCCCGAGCACTGCTAAGTCCCAACAAAAATCGCGCCCTCGCATTCGCAGTAACCTTCGAATCGCTTGATCCGCGACTAGAACTAGATTTCGATGTATGGATTGGAACGAATGATTAGCGTGTCCCCCAACGCTTCTAGGTTTTGGCCGAACAGAATCCTACCAATTGATGAGGGCATGGAGTCGGTGGTACTGAGACAACGGGGAGGACTGAACTGAATGCAAGGAGGAAGGAAACTCACAAATCTGCGGAGCGACTGGGCGAAGAAACGCGAGCCGCAGCTGAAACCGCTGCCGCCTCCCCGGCACCTCCTCAGCACCCCCACCACCATGGCTTCCCTCTCTCACTCACTCTGATCTCTGAATTCAGAAGAGCAGCGACGAAAGGAAACGGGAACTAGCAGAAAACAGTAGAAGGAACAGTGGAGTGGGCAGAATCGTCACGGAACTGGATGGGTCGTTGGATTGGATTTGGATGAGAAGGAGCAGTTGCAGCGCACACACGTCTCTGTGCTTATCGCAGAGACCATTATCGCGAAGGCCCAAGAAAACAGATGTGGGCCGGCCCATTCCATTTTTCTTCATGGAGTGGGCTAATCGTCTCTCAAAAAGTCTCGGGGCTGAATTGGTCAATTCAATTGAGCTGATTCTCCGCCAACTGCTGAGGCCAGCCTTTTAAGCTATTGAACCATGAAAATATTTACTACAGTAATGTTTTCATTTCGACACCACGACACTCCACGAGGTATTACATGAGCAAAAAGGGACTCAAAAGTATTGCAACTTTTTGACACGAGTGTTACTCAAGTTGAGTGTTACGTTCGCCGCTGCTCAGACAACGAAACGAAGGCGATCGCTCGCTCACCAGCTAATCATGGCGACGGGCGGGGTACACACGCTTCCAAAGGAAACCTCATCGCCGCAAACAATGCGCAGCGCAGAAGGAAACAAACAACACACGAACAGGCCAGCAGCAAGCACCCGTCCTGTTGACACGAGCGAGACTAGGACCAGTAGCAGTACGAGCGGATAGTGGCCCGTGGGGCCCGCGAGAGCGACGGCCACCCCACGACGTTGCGCTGTGCGGACGTCACGGCCAGCTGCCCACCTATCATGGTGGACAGCACGGCGGCTATCAATAATTTCCCGCTCACCTCGGCAGCTCAGGCCATTCCATGATCGAATCGAAGCGGGCGGCATTATTCGCTCCGCCTCGACAAGGTAACATGGCGACCGGTGAGTTAAGCACATCACTAAACACACAAAGCACGGCATCATACCATGTGTCTCAGTGTCTACTAGATTCTTTTTCACCCTCAAGGAAATTAGTCTCTGACTTCAGTTTCGCTGAGAAGATACACCGTGAGGAAAATTCTTCAGAGTTTGTTAAAATGAAGATGAAGAAATAAAGGCCGCAATGTTTTCCTTTATATTATAAACTGATGAAAGACTAATCAACAGTATATGTAGCATAGAACAGTTTCTTTCGTAACATGACAGTTCAGAAATGAAGAAATTGAAAGAAATAGGCGTAATACCCAGCTGAATCTGGAGCGCCCATGTATCAGGAAAAAGCCAAGATTACAACTAGTGCAGGCTGAAACTCACTCGCCTGAAACCAAACCATATAACGCACTTTCATAAAAAAAAAAAACATATAAACGCACTACCTATATTATACATTGCTTATTAAGATTCAGCTATGTATGATTTGAACGCCGGGAATAATTTTAAATGTTTGTCAAACAACTGGTTATCAAAGGCCATTTGGCGACCACTGTTTTTATATAATAACACATAATGCCAACTAGAGTGTAGTTAACAATACAGTAACAATCACCTAACCCAGAGCTTAATCAACAATACTCAACACCTAATCGGGTTCGAATTTGCATCTCCTTTTGGCACCCGATTCCAGGCGCACCAACTCGCAAGTGGAATTCCCTTTTTGCTCCCTCACGACTCCTCCGCCTATAAATAAGCCCCCTCTGCTAAACCTCTGATGAATCTACTACCATTTCTCTGCACCCTCGCCCACACTCTTCTTGGGGTCAGTTTTGTGAGTCAGTCTTAGCGTTTCGGTTGAGCCAAAGGCCATGAAACCCCCTCAGTTGCCTGCAGGGGAAGGTTCCTGGGCTCATGAGGTCAAACAGGCCCTCCGTGACAAACTGCGGCGGTCCTGCAGCACCACCGCTGCGCCGGCACCGAGCCCGGCCAGCGAAGGCTGCACCACCACCACCAACCCGCCGGCGAGCCGTGGTGCCGACTGCCGCGGCTCAGCAGCCGAAGATCCCATAAGGAGAGTCATGTTCTTGGCTCCCTGGGGTCACACATAAAAGAAAGAAAGATCTAAACATGGCCGCTAGCACGGCCACGTCATGGTCAGGTTTGTAAGAACTGAACAAAAGAAAAAGAAACTGAGCATGCCCTGTAAACTAGTACTATGTAGTTTGCACCATGAACATGAACTCATAAGGGTCAACCAGTTAGCAACTACTAGTTAGCTATGGCTATGTGGGCGTGATGTGCAAAAAGGAAGGTATGTAGTTCATGTTTTCCAGGGAAGATAAGAGATTATGAGAAGTTCATGGGTGTGGGTTCAAGAGGAAGAATTTTGTAGTCATGGTAGCCATGAACTTGCTTTCCAGAAAATATGTAACATGAGCCTGTGAAAAGCTATGAGTAAAAACTACTCTTCCTCGTCACTGTCCACCTTGTCTTTCAGTTGGGTGGTTCAGATTCTTCCGCTATGTGTAGAGGACGTAAAAAAAACTGATAATATGGTGATCCTTCTTCTCCTTTTGATCTGTAAGTTGTTGGGAACCCTGAATCCCAGACTTCTTTGTGAGATGACTTCATATTTTCTTTCAAAGTGACATCTTAGATCTGATACAGTTGTGCAAAGACATGATTTTCATGTTAACCTTCGATCAAAATGTCCAGCAGATTTCGTTTTGAAAGTTGTACAGAGGTTTCTTAAACTATTGGTGTCTTAGTATGTATGAAAAAGTCCTCTAGTTTCATTTCTTATGATCTAGTGCATGATTTTAGATTTTGAGACATCTGAACCCTGATAAGTCTCCAGAAAATTGAAATCCTACAGCAATCAACTAGCAGAAACTCTAAAGAATCCAATACAACAGGCTAAATGGCCTATTATAAGCGGCATAAAAGTCTCCTTTATAGTATATATTCCCCCAGTGCTGTATCAAACGTAATATGAGCAGTATCATATCAATGATATAAAATGCACATAAGTCACCCAGAAAAAAATAAAGAATAAAGAAACTTCCGATTGTGACTCCTATTTCTCCTCTAGACTAATGAGAAGGACCCACGAATCCTATTCTAAACAAGAAACGGAAAGAAAGCCTCCCACTTGTCAGGATAAGCCAAAGAAAGTGGATCAATCCTTTTGATTGCTTTCTCGTGCACCTTATCTTCAGATATATATCCACTGAGAAAATTGCCGGCGATATTAGCAGAAACGGAAAAGCCTTGAGCAGGATATGATCTAATTTAGCGTGTAAACTAGGACAATCTATTGTCAAGCATAAGATATAACAGCTATCAGTAATTGAACTTTCAGTAGTAACGCTTATCAGATGCTTCCTATTCACAAGGTGGACAATTGCATATTGTAAGCCAAGAAAAGAAAAGGTACAGCTTCAGTTTTACCCAACAAAACTTCGATTTCTTGCATTCACCACACAACTGCTCATTAAATGAAGAGAGAAACAATCACTTCATCAAGTGAAGAGGGAATGGGACAACAGTAATTTTAATTGGTATTACGATTTGTCAGTCTTGTAGCTAGTTACAATTTTCAACAGAATAAGTTGAGCGGCTCATGACATTCTCCAGCAAATACGCACCCAACGGAAAAAGGAAAATAGCAGCATAGCTACACTTATCTTACTTCTTGACTGAAGGTGATGGTTCAACCTCCATTCTTCTCGAAAGTTGCCAGTGTTTGCACTTTCAAGCTACCTTCACTTCTTGGATTAGAAATAAAACTGCTATGAGAATGATGTGCTAGCCACCTCTGAATGACAATATCTTGAGATACCTGAAGTATGGATAAAGTAAAATTAAATTTTGGTGATAAAGTAGGACAATGAAGTATGGATAAACATAAATTTCATGTTCTGAATTAACCAACAGAAATGAAGTTTTCTCTTCCCCCTCAATGTCACAGGCGAAAATTTACTGGTTCATATAACATGCTTTACTGGGTTTTTTTTTTTTGTTGAAGTAAGTACAGCAGGGGAAACCCCTACTGTGTATATATTAAAGGTGGCAAAGCTACAAAGGGAAACTGTACAATCGCTCAAGCTGAGCCAACAAGAAAATAAACCCACATCCAAGCTGGACCAACCACTATATGTATAAAGTTTTACCGGTTATTGTTACTATACACGTAGAAAGAGGAATTTTATAACCCTTTTCTTCCAAGTTTCTCTGTAGGACAATAATTCGTGAAATATACCATTGCTTCGTTAACCATAAATAAAAGGTGTCACGCAAAGCTAGAAAAAAAATATCTATGGAGCCTATTAACCGAACCATTTGTTAGTCTGGTAGCTATTTTGGTATGTCTTACTTGAGCAAACACTTAACCCAATATTGCTCAAAGTCATTTGGCCCAATATAGTTTGTCAGCCTTTTGGCCCAACACAGTCCTTTACCCAACCATGCTGTTCCTTTGTCATTTTATGGGATCTCTCATTGCTATCAATACAGATTCTAGTATAAAGGGTTCATATATGAGTCATTGTCTCATAAGTAATGTACCATCTGTCCTCAGATTGCCATATATGTGCACTTTTGTGAATTAAACAAAAGTAAGTAAAAAGGATGATATGCAAAGTACATGAAATTATGAATCCAAGCAAATATTACAATTTCGTAGTCATTAACCCTATGTATTACATGAGACCTGCAGATATTTCAAAGTAAAGAAGCACAAGGAAGAGGTTATATTGGATAAATTGAGAAGCTTAAAGAACAATCGGATAATGAACAAGTAGATGGAACAACAGGAGACAAATGTTAGGGTTCAAAATTTTCTTACTTGCCATTGCTACCAGGAGTTTGGATCTGAACCACAATGCATCCTGTTCCACAAATACATTGTTGCTGAACAGATACCTAATAGGGCAATCTTCAGCTGCTCTGAAGTGGTGGCCTTGATGCTCAACCGTCCAGCTAGTTTGTTGTTTACATCAACATGAAAAGCTACATTTGAAGTCCTTCCAACAGAGAATTGAGATTCAAAGTTTGCAGCCATGGTCCAATCTTTACGCCACCTTACTAAGGATGCACCCAAAGTTGCAAGGCCTTGACCAAGGGGATAGTTTTTCTCCCGCATTGTTGCCTCCATAGTCACTTCATATGCAGTGTCACCTCTCATGGACACAGCACCAGTGTTCGCCACTAGTGTTAATCTGTTACCAACTGAAAGCTTGTCTTCAAACTTTGCTCCAGTTACCATGGTGTTTCCCAAGAAAGTCATGGATAAACCACCAGTAGTGATGTTTTTCTTGAGATTCTTGAATTTGGTCTCACCTCTGAGAGTGTATGCAAGCTGGTCCATCATTGTTCGAATGTCAAAGCCTGCAAGGGTGGAGCCGTAATCCCCATGCTTAGCTGACATTGAGGAATCCAAAAAAATGGTGAACTCTCTTTTGTCCTTGTTAACTTGAATCCATAAAGAAGCTGGAAACTTATTAACCACATCAAGGCTGTGTTGAAGACTCACACCATCAAATCCACAGTCATGATCCCATCCATCAGGGTTTGGAACAGCACGCAGCAGAAGGTTTGGTGAAGGCTCAAGGCAGCGATAACGGTAAACAGGATCATCCGAGTCAAATGAAGATGGTAAGGTCCAATCCGGCATTGGAGATCTGTAATTGTCATACTCATCATCAGGACCGCTATCAACAGCACATGCATTGTGATCATTTCCCTCCCTTTTTTCCATTTCCTTAATTCTTCTGAGCTGTTCCTTCAACTTCTTTTTCTGAAGAAGCTTAGTTCGGTAGTCATACTCATCGAAATACAACTCCTGTTGCTCCCTGGACAGTTTTGCAACCTCAGATTTACTTAATGGCTTAAAGGGAGGAAGTTGATCATAGTCATCTTCTTCATCTTCTTGATTGCCATTCAACAATTCATCTAGATCAACGTGAGGGTCCATACTGTCAAGATTCTGGTCATTCACAGGCCTAGGATGCTCTCTAGATTGCAGCAATGATGATAAGAAGTAAGGAAGTGGAGGCAGTTGAAGATAGTGACCAAACATGTTTGCAGGAGGTTTACGATGGGTTGAGAAATTGTCAATCTCAGCAACCATCTTTAGCGAGTAGCATAGGAGGAGGAAGAGACGCCTCCAAATAAGGCCATCAGGTAGCACTTTTTCACCCTCCATATTCCTTTGGCAAAGGTGATGATTTTCCACAAGAGCCACAGGATTCTCAATTCGAGGATCATTTGTTGCCTGGCGAATGCTTTGCTGAATTGATTGAGTTCTATGAGTCACAACCATCTCATAGTTTATTGCTGAGCCACTGGGCCCTTCAGGTAGGGCTGCTGCTGAGTGAGTGAGAGTGATAATTGTTTTGGACCATATTGACAGGCCTAGCACACTGGTAATACCTCGCAAGAGGGATAGGTTGTTTGCGTCCTGTCGCTGGGTATCAATTCGGTCGACATAAAGAACAATGTCAGGAGGACATCTTTTCAGATACCTCTTAACAGAACTGAGTACTTTCCTATTTGACTTTTCATCCATGGCTGAAGTCCCAAGTCCAGGGGTGTCGATAACACGAAACTTGACACCATCAACAACTCCAGTAATCTCCTTAACTGATGATGTTGCCGGTAGAAAAGCATTTGTTTCGGATTTATCCTCACCAAAGATAGAGTTTATTGTTGCACTCTTACCCACCCCAGTCTTACCAAGGACCAAAATATTACAGGAGAATTCCAGGTCCTCTATCCCCTCTGCCTCAAGCTGCAAAGCCCGCTTCCAGGCATTCTCAAGCTCAGAGGAATGGTTTGCGGCCCTTATGCGCCTGATGCCTTCTACAAGATTAAGACGATACAGCACTTGTACAGGCACCCGGTGATCAGTATCATAACCCAATCTATGAACAAGACGCAGATACTTGATCCGTGCATTGTTCACCTTTCTGTATAACCTTTTCTCCTCATCAGTCATCTCATTTTCAGGGTCAGCAACTTCTTCCATCACAGGATTGGATGCCATGTTTGTCTGTGGAATGCTAACCATGGTTGGAGACAGGGGCCCGAGCTCAGAGGTCTCAAATGGGAATACCTTGGCCTTGCCCTGTCCGGGTGATATGTTTGCTGCCCTAAGAAGTTCAGCTAAAGCTGCGTAATCAAAATGCTCAAATTCCTTTCCATGCGCCTCATGTCCATCATCAACATTAATCCCCATCTCATCTGAATCATCAAGACCAAAGCGTGTCCCTTTGGAAACAGGCAGATCGTCCTCTGATTCCTTGCCCAAAAGATCCCAAGCATCATGACTGTCAGAGGTTGGTACGGACACAGGATCATCAGACGTTTCATGATCACCATCAGTTTCCTCATCTTGCTTATAATGGCCACCATCAGCAACAGAATGCTGCCCATCAATGTCTTCTGCCACAACATATTCAGGAGTGGATTCTTCTACCCCTGTAACAACACCATGTTTGGGAGTTCTCTCTGTCGAATCAGAGTTGGCGTTGTGTGATTCAATGCTGAGTTCCTCCTCTTCTGCAGCATACACAACAGGAGACAATTCGACAGACTCATTCTCTGAGGCTCCCTCCTTCCCTTCCAGAGTATCCACAATATACACATGACCGTCATCGATGGCCCTAACATCATTCACGACAGGCTGAGGAACTACAGCATTGACAGCCTCAGCGCCAACATCCTGATCAGCATGCTTATCACTCATCAGCACAGAAACATCAAAATCACCTGATGTTGTAGCTTCGCCGTCATCCAAAGCTCTAATCAAGTTCCTGGAACTCTTGGAGCTCCCATCCAGCAAATCCACCACGCCTGAACTCCTGTCGTCCCCAATGACGCCGGTACCGCCATCCAATTTGCTCCCGGAGCCAGCGGCGTCAAATAATTCGACGACGCTCTTGTTGCTCACGAAGCTGTCATCCAGCAAACAATCCGCGGCGCCGAGGTTCCCACTAACGGGAGCAGAGGCGTCCCCCGCCGCCACGTCGCCGGGGACCGAGCTCGGGTCCTCGGGTGGAGGTGGCGGCACCCTGGCGACGCTGAAAAAGAAGCCGTTGGTCACCTCCTCGACCAGCTCGCCGTCCTCGTCCTCATAGCTGGTGGAGTCGTCGAAGGTCTCGCTGCTGTCCTCGTCAGAGAAGGAGAGCTGCGCGGCGATGCGCGCTCGCGGCTGCGGGGACGGGGCGGTGGGCTGCGGCGAAGGCGAGAGCGGCGGCGAGGGCGAGGCTGGCGGAGAGGATGCACTGGAGGAGGTGGTGGCCGCGTCGTCCTCGTCTTCGAGCGAGAGCCGCGCGCGCACGGGCAGCGCCATGGCGGCGGCCAACGCAGCAGGCGGTAGTAGGCCAGTCGCCGACTCCCGAGTTGTGGTTGGTTTGGATTCGATTCGAAATTCTTTTGTCAATTTCGCTTTATTAAAAAACTGATTATCTTTTTGTGGGAGCTGGAAGGAGGAAGAGGGTTCGGGGGGTGGGTGAGATGAGAGTATGAGACACAGCCGCGCAAGCAGGAGCGGCGGTGGCCGAAGCACACGCGCGCGATGGCAGCGCCGCGCGACGGAGTAGTGTTAGGGTTTGGAATCCTGAAAAAGAAAATGAAAGTTTTTAAAGGGTTTCAGTATCGTTTTGTCGTGATCTTTTGGAACCGGATAATCGTGAGGGTTTTTGTCTTTTGTATTTGCCTTTTCCTATTTTACTGCCACTGTCTATGATGACAGATTTTTTTGCAACTGTGTCAGATTTTTTAGACCAATGAAAAACAGCCTACTCCGTCAAAGGCGCTCATGAAATCCGATCCTGAAGTTTATAGAACAACATAAATAAGTCTCGTCCCTAAGTGCACAGTGTGTGATATAACAAAGCTTTTTCTTTTTTGTTTTGTTTTACGAGTGACATAGCGAAGCTAACTATCAAAATTTTAAGTATGTTGAACGATTGTACAATTCTCATGTGAGTTTTTGTATTTAAATTTTTTTGATCATACAGTCTCAAACTTGTAAGGGTGTTGCATTTCAATTAATTATTTGTTTCAACCGTATGCAATGTTGATACACACATATGGTGTGGCGCTCATAAAGACTAATCATTGAAGCTTACAACAGTGCAAAAAAAACCTAAAAGGTCTCTTCTAGCGTATGATAAAACGAAGCTAATTACCAGGAAATTGATTACGCTGAACAATAGTTTTTCATGTGGAGTTTTGTATTTAAATTTCAAGGATCATACAGTCTCTCTTTTTTTTTTGTGCTAGGAGGAGGATCATACCGTCTGTCAACGGTTATTTGTTATTTCGCCATAACAAAGAAGATGCATACGCCGTGTGAGCATGCATGCACACAACCAATGGATACAGATGGAGTGCGTCATCAGAACTTGGTGATGAAGTCGTAGATGTGCTTGCTGACCTCGTCCGCCCTCTCTTGCTGGATAAAGTGCCCCGCGCCGGGGACGACGACAACGTCCTCGAGCATCGGCACGTCGGCCTTCAACCCGCCCTTGTGCAGGTAGTCCTGGATGCCGGGGTAGTGGTAGGTGAGGTCGCCGTCACCGACGACGAACTTGGTCGGCACCGTGACCTTGGCGTCCGCCCACGGCGCCGCCAGCTCCCAGTTCCGGTCCATGTTGCGGTAGTAGTTGATGGCGCCCGTGAACCCCGTCTTCTCGAACGTCGACGCGAAGTGGTCCACTTCCGCCTCCGTCAGCCACGCGGGCAGCGGTGGGGCTTCGTCGGCGGCAGCAGTTGTTGGCTTCTCGGCACCGGGCGCGTTGGCGGTGAACCGCCTGCACAGGATCCGCCTCACGAGGTACCGGGCATTGGCTGGGCAGAACTCCTTCTCTGCAACACCAGGCTCCTGCAACGAGCGTCGTCCATGCAAATTAAGCACACAGAATAATAACATACGAGAGTATACGTACAAGCCGAAGAACGTATCCTGTCAAACAAAACAGTGAAATACGTATGCTTATTTTACAGTACGTAGAGAGTAATTCGTGAGTGGATAAGGGAGTTTACGTATCTCAAACTTGATCTCGAGGTATGGAAAGAGTTCAAAATCGTATGAGAAAAATCAGATCGAGAAGTAATTGCCCGTGTTGCTCGCGACATGATCCCTGTTTCTCCTCCTCTGACTGCGCTCTGTTTCATTTCTTCCTCCTCCTATTCCTCTATAAAAGACTCCTATGCCACACGTAGCATACGGCAGCAACACTAGAAAACTCACCATCTCGATCAGGTTGTACTACTCCAGAACGTAGGTGAGCAATGGCGCCAGTGATCCTGCAGACGGACGTGCACTGCCTCGGCTGCGCGGGGAAGATTCGCAAGTCTGTCAAGAACATGTCTGGTGCGTGACTGATGATCTTTCCCTGCTCCCATATGGGGAAAGAGCGTTTATTTGCCTCGATCTCTTAATTAATTAATTAATTAATTGAAATGCTGTCGTGTCGTGTCGTGTCGTATGTACATGGAAGCAGGGGTGGAGAACGTGTGGGCGTCGCCGGACACCGGGCTGGTGGTCGTGGCCGGGTGGGCCGACGCGTTCGCGCTGCAGAGGCGGATCCAACACAGGATAAGGAGGCCCGTCACCATCGTAAGCGACAGCGCGGAGGACCAGCCGCCGCCACCGCCGCCGCAGGGCTACTACCCGGCGCCTGCTTACGGCGGGAGCAGTGGGATGCCGCTGCATTTCGGGACGCGTCACTACGCCGCCGCGCCGCCGCCGCAGCTTCCTCCTCCGCATCAGGCTCATCAGCATGCTTATCTGAACGAGCAGCGCCGCCAGCGGTACGTCCCGGCGACGACGACGACGACGCGGCAGTACATGCGGCCACCGCCGGGCGAGCCGCCGATGGTGTGCTTCAGAGACGAGGAACCAACAACGAACGGCTGCTGCGTCCAGTGAAATCATCGAGTCGATTTTTTCTTATTATTATGCTCGCGCACAGATCGATCGCACCCAAGAACTAGCTAGCATCAAGCGTGTGCACGCAGGGGTAAGTTTCGACCAACCCTGTCGTTGGACGCTGCTGGAAATCAGAGTACGGATAGTACTAGTAAAAGTTGTCAAAAAAAAAAATCCTGATAGCGCTTCCTCCATTTTTGATAAATGAAGTGCTTTTTTCCGTAGAGTACTCACTCCATATTTTTTTTCATTGACGTTTCCTACCGGTTTGAGGGGATTAAAAAAAAAATGACTTGTTTCTCCTTTAATCTAACGAAGGCTCAGCTTTACGTCTGCTGCCGTTGCGTGTAAGTGCGACAGGGGCAAAGTGTCATAGGGACATACACGATAAAAAAAATTTGTCATGTACCGAACGTCTATAATTAAAGTGTTTTTTAATTGAACTAAAACCTTAACAAATAGAAGATAGAGGGAGTACTAGTACAGTACTTCGGAGTAGTAAGTACTGACCTGGAAGCGGCATACGTAGTAGGTTGGTCCGTAGATGCGGTTGAAGTAGTCGGTGGGCTTGACGGCGCCGGCTCCGGCGCGGATCATGACGTGGCGCATGAAGGCGACGCTCGTGTTCACCAGCGCGAGCACCCGGTCCGGCCGGAACAGGCACAGGTACCACGCGATTATCGCGCCCCAGTCGTGGCCCACCACGAACACCTGCATAACCGCAGCGCAGTTAATTTAGTACTAACCAGATGATGATTATTACAACACTCGTAGTACTATGGTTTATCGTCAACGCAAGCACGGGTATACTAGTACTAATGTCTTTGTGGTACGGGAACGCATCGATTATGCTCTGATCTCCCCACAACAACGTGCAGAATTTGACAAACGCGCGTCGCCACCACGGACACAGGCTGACCCTTGCTATCATGCAAATCAAAGCTTTTTTCTGAACTTGTGCAGTTCGGTTTTTTCTTCCGGTTCAGCTCATTGACACGTGTACGGACATCGGTTATCCTATTTTTTCAAGGGACGGACTACTTAACACTACTAGTACTACTGTAGTAAATCTTCTTCTCGATCGAATAGTGTGTGTGCGAACTACCATACTGTAAATCTTCCTCTTTTTTTATTAGTAAACTTGACACTATCCTTTGAATCCACGAAGGGCGGCGGCCTAATTAAGATTTAATCCTGGTGATCTGAAATCGCGTCGTGGACTAGTTGATGCAATCGTCCGATAGCTCTCTGACTTGTTGCCTGGTGGTAAGCGTGCCAACAAATTGAAGCTCTCATGACAAAAAAAAAAGAAAAAAAAAAGTGGTGTATATTTCCAGAACGCACGCCGCCACCTCTGTCTCTCTCACGAATGGTGGTATAGAATACAAACACACGTCTGTCGTTTGGCGTATTTGTGGGACTTCTGTAGAAACGAATATTTTTCACGTCCCAATCCAGTCCGCTACCCTACCCATCATCTATATATCTTGTTCACAGCGTTTCTTATATCTATCTACTACTACCTCCTTTTTAATTATTAATTTTTTTAATATAAATTTGTATTAAAAATTAACAATTAAAGATCGAAGATAGTAATTTATTTATCGACGGATGACAGTTTTAACAGATCACAGTTTTGAGATTGGAAACTACGTAGTGAAAACGAAAGCAAGCGCGGCCGGCCACAGGCAACATCACGAAGTTGAAAAATTTAAGACTGATAGAAACAGAAAGCTGCTTTAAGTTGATGTTCTGTGCAGTGCAGTAGTCTCGTACTACCATCTCAGCTGCAAGGCACTCGCGCGCACCAGATGGAGTGCCGTGGAGTCTGAACCGAAGGAGGAAAAGGTCAGGTCGATCGATTACTACTTACCTTGTCGAGGCCGAGCGCATCGAGGAGTCCGACGACGTCGCCGACGACGTGGAAGGCGGAGTAGTCCGACACTTCCGGCGGCGCGGTGGTGGCGCCGTAGCCACGGAGGTCGGGCGCCACGCAGCGGTAGCCGCGCGCGGACAGGTACTCCATCTGGTGGCGCCACGAGTACCACAGCTCCGGGAACCCGTGGAGGAACACGATGGCCGGCCTTTTCTTCTCGTTATCGTTGTCGCCGGCCTCCGCCACGTGCATCGAGATGCCGTTCGTCTCCACCGTCCGGTGACTTATCGCCGCCGCAGCCGCCATGCTCAGGACAGTGACTAGTTAGCGCGCTAGCTCTCCCCCCGGAATTAGCTTTGTTTGTGTGACCTTGTTCTCTCTGCGTGTGTGCTAGTGCTACGAGCTTTGCGCGCGCCGGTTCGGCGGTGCTATTTATGCTTGGTGACGGTGGCAAGAGGAGGGGTGAGGGGTTGCTCCTGCTAATGTGAGAACAAAGGAGGTGCGGATAGGAAATTCGGCGTCCAAAACAACACTACTAGTTGTTTGGTATACGCTGACGCTGACGCATGGTATACGCCGCTTCTATATTGTAATCGCGCGCGCGTTCGGACTGGATAACCACGCCACACTTTGCGTTGCGTGGTGGAAACTGGAAACTGGTGCCGCGGCGATCCCGTGAACGGGCAGCAGGTCGATCGGCATGTGTAGCAAGCGGCGAGTCCGGCCGGCCGGCGAACACGTGGACGTCGTGTCACGGGAGCATCCATCTGGCGTAGTGGAGTGGAGCTCCATCATTCATGACTCCACTGCCAGTAATCAAGGGGGGTTCACGATCACCATGTGAAAGAGAGCTCGGATCTCCATGCGTGTTACTATTATTATTTTTTGGTTGCGAAACCTACCGTAGTAGTAGTATTCAAATGTTACTACTATGTTCACTTTTTTTTTTTCTTCCTCATGTTCGACATACTAGTAGTTGATAGTACTTGATACTAGTACTGGATTCCCAAAAGGACGGCAAGACGTGAAGGGCTGGTTTCAAACAAAGATGCAATTTATCGTCCTCCGCTTGCTTTTTTGCATGAATGTTGCACCGAATTTGGCACTTTTGTACTAGTACTACCAATCTACAGTGTGCCTACAGTGGTTTTGGTTTGGTTTGCATTTTTGCAAGAGAGGTGCGCGGCCAGTGTTTCTACAGCAGAGTTTTTATTTTGATTTCGGTTTTGCAATCTCGTATATCTCATTTTCTACACTTCAAAATTGGTATTTTCAATTCGGATGGCACGATATGTTTGCCCAAGCACTCCTTAGCTGCCCTGCAAAAATTATTTGAAACTCGACATTGCAATTTGCAAACACAGTAATTTTTTTTCATTATACCAGTCCTTGTTAAAAAAAAAGAAAAGAAAAGGAGACAATCAGGCATGTGTGTTGCGAGAGTCATTTACATGACGAAATTCTCAGGATGGTTGGGCCGCGCCTACATTTATTCACTACTAATAAAGGTCATAAATTCCTATGCCTTGTCACATGATCAGAGGATGATTGCGCCGATGATGAGCAGGTGTAGGTAGGATGGCGGCCGCGATCCTGATGAGCATCTCGAGCTCTCTCGCGCGCTTCTCCATGACGTGCATGGCCTCCCCCTGCGAACCGCGCGCAGCTTCCCCAGCACGCGCCGAACCCGTCCGCGGCGCCGCCGAGGAGCCTGGCGGCCTCGTCGCGCGCGCCGCTCCTCACGGCGTCCGAGGACGCGTTCAGGCTCCGGACCGCGGCGTCCACGCGCGCCGTGCAGTCGCGCACGCACCCCCGCAGCCGGGTCCCGTTCTTGGCGCCGCCGACGTGCACGTACCCGAACGCGGCCAGCGCGGTGCCCGCCTCGATGGCCACGCGCGTGGACGTCTCCGCGAGCCGGCGCAGGTCCGCCGCGCGCGCCGGGTCCACGCGGACGGACAGCGCCAGCGCGCACTCCTCCGGGAACGGCGTCTGCACGCACGCACGCACGCACGCACGCATCACCGGCTTCGGCAGCGGGACGGCGCCCAGGTGGCCCCACCCCGGCCGCCCCGGCAACGGGCCGTACGCTGCGGGCGCCGGCGATGGTGGTGGCAGCGGGCGTGCGAGGGAGGATTCGAGAGGAACGGAGAGGAGGAGGAGGAGGAGGAAGACGACGAGCCATGCAACGTCCATTGTTGTTGTTCCGATCCGCAAGCTTCGTTTCGTTCGTCTTCAAACGGGATCTGACTACTACTGTCGTGTCGCTGCTCGGTCGCGTTGTTGATCGTTTGTAGAAGCGCGAGCGAGTGATGTGTTTGAGGTGCCGACGAGTTCTTCTTCGTTTTGCGTCCATGCAGCCTGCACATTCGGCATATACTACTGATTCCCGCATGCAAAGGAGAATAATAACATTATTGTGTCTAATTATAACGGGCGAACCATTTCGACTACCGCGAAGAAGCACAAATATCTGAGCGGCACATCGGAAATACGTATATCCGGCCGGCACTTACGTATTCGTTGCTTGGAAGTAGTTTTTTTTTTTTTTTGAAAATAAGACATGAGTACTGTCATTCATTAAGATAGAATTGGAAGCAGTATTTGCCTACGAGCGAACCACCGTAGTACAGTAGACTCCAGAAGGAGATGATCTGCAAAGCTCATGCATGTAGTAGCAAAACAGAGGAGGTCTACCAAGCTCGTAGTGTTGCCACTCGAAGCAACCAGGCAACCAGCACCAATGCGGCTGCTCGTCCTGATCCTCGCTTGACATCTCCATCCATCCACCGCGACACCATTCTAGCGACGAAGCCGTCGGGTTCTACTTCTACCGCCGCCCGTCATGAGCGGAACCAGACCAGGGCATGTGGCGTTCCACCGGACGATCGACGTGCTCGCCTTTTTTTTCATTTTCATTTTTTTTTTTTAAGAATGACGTGCTCGCCTTTGTTAAAAGCACAGGGGACGAGTTTCTATGGGCTCGCTAGCTGCTGGCAACCAGTATGAAGCCCAGTTCGCTGGGATTGGCAAGGGAAGGAGCCATGGACCAAATCGTCAGTCTTTTTTTTCCCCCTCCTTTTCTGACGAGACGGTTATTAATTTGAAAAAACAAAAGGAGACAATTAGAGAGTGGAAGTATGGAACTGTTGCGAACTATGCCCATCATTTTTATTATAAGAAAAAAAATAAACCAAAAACAAACAAAACAAACTATCCCCCTCAAAAAAAAAAATCTCCAACACGAGGAGGGTTATTTGTCCGGAGCTCTTTATGGTCCGCTCTCTTTCTCCACAACCCCTCGGTTATTCAAGACCTCTCTCTATTCTACGTTGGTTACATCTGATAGCAGCGGCCAGGCGATCGAGCAGATTTGCGGGGCGCTCAGTGCATCATCTCTGGCGCCGGCGGGGGAGGCCCCGGCTTGGGCTTCAACTTGCTGGTGAAAGCGACGGCGAGCTGCAGCATCTTCTGGAACTCGACGAGGCTCTGCTGCAGGATGAGCTTGACGTCGCCGTTGAGCTCCTTGCAGCTGAGCGTGCACGACGACACGTCGCCGATGGCGCGCGACGCGAGCGTCTTGGCGATGTCGTTGGCGCCGGCCTTCACGGCGGCCGAGGCGCCGTGGATCTTCTTCATAGCGCTCCTCATGGTCACGGTGCAGTTGGACAAACACTTCTGGAAGTCGGGCATGCTGGTGTTGAACCCCGGCAGCTTGCCCTCGAACACGGCCGCCGCCACCGAGCCGGCCTCCGCCGCCGCGTCCAGCGCCACGGCCACCAGCGCCTTCGGGTCCACCTGCCCCGGTGCGCCAGCGATCTTCGCCGACTGGTCCGAGACCGCCGCCAGCGCGGTCTGGATGTCGAGCAGGCGCTGGCCCAGCACGCCCACGCAGCTCTCCGGGAACGGCGCCGTCTTGCACGCCTCGACGATCGGGCTCGAGCCGGGCGGGAGGCGCGCGGCGGCCTTGAGGACGTGGAGGGAGGACAGGCAGAGGAAGAGGACGAACAGGGACGCCGCCGCCATTTTTTCACTCACACACTACCTAGCGCTCTTTTCTTCTTCTCAGTTGTTTCTCTTCTGTTCGAGGCTGAGATCGATGGCGCGGTACTCGATCAGAGGCACGCTTATATGGGGCTGAGAACAGTTCAGTGAGTGGTTCGTGGTGTTTATCGTCGTAGTGGTCGGGAGGTTTTTCCGACAAATGGATGCGTGTGGGAGGCCGGGCGAGAGCCGGGGGATACGGCTCATCCAGTTGTGCGAGTTCGCCGGGATGCTTTCCATTTTTGGTGTCAATGCACCATCCATGCTTGATGCTGCCATGCCATCGAGTGTGCCACTTATCCGGGGATGACCAGATTGCTGCATGAAAACAAGAACTGGCGTTAACCGTTAACACGCAGGTTAACACGCAGGAATGCAGGATCGGCACGAGCGAACACAGGGAATCTCTGTTTTCTCTGCTCCATTGTTCTGCGCTGTAAACTCCTATATGTTTTTGTTTTGCAAGAGTGTATATAAAAAATGTTCATGCTGCGATAGCTTTGAAAGTTGTCTAATTCTGACTAATCAGCCGCTATTACACGTGTGGCAGGTTAGGGATGCAATACTTAAAACATTGTATGCGACTAATGCTTAGCACCTAGTATTTCGTCATTACAGACACCAGCACATTTTTTAAATAAAAAAATAGATATTAGCGCAATTTTTGTTTCGAGATACATGTGGTTTGGGTTTTAAAAAAATAGACATTAGCACCTCCATGCTTTTGGTGTTTTTTTTTTCCTTTAGTTGCCTGACCAACAAGGTTAATGATGTGAACACAATAGCTTTGAAAGTCGTTTCTGACTAATCAACACTGTTACCAAAAAATTAATCTGGTATTATACGTATGAAAGGTTAAGAATGTTGTGCTTAACAAAGTGTG
This sequence comes from Oropetium thomaeum, assembly GCA_001182835.1. Classification (NCBI taxonomy): domain Eukaryota; kingdom Viridiplantae; phylum Streptophyta; class Magnoliopsida; order Poales; family Poaceae; genus Oropetium; species Oropetium thomaeum. The sequence goes on along the minus strand of LFJQ01000113.1, from coordinate 111,934 downwards.
TGCAGACGAAATGAACAACAATGCATCAGCACAATATGTTTCGTTTTAACGACATCAGCGTAGCACAATTTTGGTTTATGAAGAGGTGCTCCTTTGGTTTTGGTCTCTCTCTCTCTCTCTCTTTCCTTTTGTTGCCCGACCAACGTGTGGCTGGGTTTTTTAGATCTACGTATATTTGACAAACAACAAGAGGAAAAATTTCAGCACAATTTTGACCAAAAACGTAAAGCACTGTAGTATATGCTTAGGAGTGCATTATCACTGAAAGTCGTATATGCCTGATCCGTTGTGATCTGATCGATTATTTTTGTTGCTGCTCGTGTAGTTGACTATTGCTAAAGTTTGTTACAGCTAAGGGATGACTAGGTCCAATAATTAGTGCTACTACCTGTCTCTTAACATCTTTTTGCCATATATTATTAGGATACTAGCTCTTGTTGAATATTATCCAAGTTTGCCAGCAGCAGAGTTGAGCGTGAAATCAGGCTTTACCTGTCTGCTTGATTAGGTGAAAGGGATCGGCTGAAAACTGGAACCGTACAACTCACTGGTCAGCAATCAGACGGTTTAATACTGCCTGTTTTGGCGAACTTGAAGAAATGAAGAGTTGACAAGCCATCTCATTTGTTTTGTTTTCTCGACAAGGGGACAGTAAATGGGTTAGCTACTACGTACTAGTATACAGTAGTAGGTCAGCATTTCAGCAATACGTAACTTGATTTGACTCGCACAACGCACATGCAGCTTAATCACAAATAATAGCCTTTATTCAAGACCATGAGCAGCCGGCGACCCAACAAATAAACAACATCCGGGACTGACATACATACGAAAAGGTTTCTAGCTTGAACAAAATAATACTACATCGATCCACGTACGCCATCAACACGGGAATGAGAGAGCAACAGTTTAGCATGGACAAACAACGCATCATTAATAATTCATCAAGTAAACGAGAGACAAGGTGCATGCATGCATGCATGATGTGGCCCGTGGCCTGCCGGTGAATTCGATCATCAGCGCTCGATCAGCGGCCCATGTACTGCTGCTGCGGCGGGTACGCGACGCCTGGTCCGGCGGCCTGCTGCTGCTGGGCGGCGAACTGGTGCCAGCCGAGCTCGGGGTTGAAGCCGCGCGCCTGGAGCTCCTTGTACTCCTGGCAGAGCGCGCATGCCTCGCAGCAGAAGTGGACGCAGCAGTCGCAGCATGGCGCGTCGGGGAGCTGGAACTGGGCGCGCATCTTCTGGCGGTACGTGCACGAGTAGACCCACTGGCAGCCCGTGACGGCGGCGAGCAGCACGTAGAGCGCGCCGCTCGTCCCGCACGACGACGAGCCGCGGTCCACGATCTCCGCGATCCGGCCGAACGTGATGCACGGGCACCAGAAAGTCAGGCAACCTGCATGCGTCGCGCAGATTATATGACACGTCATCAGTTAGCAACAACTAGTCAAAACAAGCTCTCTCGCTCTGATCAGGTAGGTGGTGGTGGATGAACTGCTGATAATGCAAGAACACGACACACACACAAAAAAAAAAAAGAGGTTGATGATGATGTAATCATAAGCGCGCGAAGAACTTACAGAGGTTGCAATCGTCGAAGCAGCCGAAGAGTCCGGAGGACCACTGCTTGCTGCCCGCGCCGCCGGGGGTGCCGGGGACGGGGACGACGGGGACGACCGGGACACCGACGCCGGGGCCGTCGACGACGGGGAGGCCGGTCGCTGGCGGCGGCATGGCTCCCTCGTTGGTGAACTTCGTCATCTCTAGCTCGCTCTTCTCTCTTTTCGACGCGACGACGATGAGAGCTACCTGGCGTTTTGCCTTGCCGGGGAACGAGCATGCTGTGGGGGTGCCGATTTATAGGTGGGAGAACCGCGCGTCTCGGCAACTGCCTGGTAGGTCCGGTCCGATGGAAAGCGCGTCGTCGTCACCCGCGCTTTTTTTGAATGGAAAGAAACACTCGTTCATTCGGCCGTTCCAACTACGGGTCTAGTCTACAGCTATAGTGGTGGTTTCGTTCGTTGACCGGAACGAACCGGCAGGGCGCCGCGCACAGCCCACAATAAGGACAGCGGACAGGGAAGAAAGGATGGATATTATCTGGCGCGACAGTAGGGGAAGCAGTTTTCGGCGATGCGGTTGATCTTGATCAATTCGTTGGCGCGTAACCTGGTTCTTTTTTTTTACGGCAAAGTCTGCTGGGTGTGCGATGCAGGAAACGAAACGACGACTCCATCCTTCTTCCCTGTGCGACGCGACGACGACAACTCCATCCTCGCATGTGCATGGCGTTTGGGCCAGGAAATTTTCCGCCTATCATCGTCGATCGCTCTAGACCAAGCCATACATTTGTACTATAATTAATAAGGATAATAATTCTTCGTTGAGCTGCCTCTGTATTTAACAAAAAATAATCCAGGTCGTTGTCTCCGTCAACGATCTCTCTTTGGTTTTTCTTTCCAGCTCGGCGGAGACACCGCAGATTGGCTCCACATGTACGAGATGTGCACATGCAACTGTAGTCATCCTCCTCATCCCCACTACTCAGAATTGACGAGGGTCGATGGAGTATATGCTACCAGCTGGATACTACTTCTACTACGTACAAATTGTCGCAGCAAGTTTCGTGTGGTTTACATATTGTACGTTTCCAGTATTCAAACATGTCGTCACTTTTTTTTTTTAAGGATATCCCACATCGTCATATCTAATTAAGTTCGTTGAGCAAAGTATATAATTAAGTTCGTTGAGCAAAGTGTCCGTAGAGAAAAAAGGCCGTAATAATCAACCAAATCAGTGAAATCTATATATCAAGTGTTTTTTTTTTTCCCGCAACTTGACCACGAATTTTCAGAGTGGTGATGACGACGACGGAAACATGCAGAGGTAGATATTATTATAGTAGTAATGGTTATACTAATCGAGCCGATCAAAAGAAACAAAACAATATATAGGAAATGAAACGGCAAGTCAATTACGGGCCGCGAGGAGTAGCATCATCCAAATATTGCAACATGCATGTGTGCCCATAGGTCAACTAGGCTCGTGCAAATATGGTACGGAGTAGCTTCTGCCCAGTTTCGTCTCCAGCGAGCTCCAATCCAAACTCGTAATTGCGGATAATTAAGTGGAGGGGACGCCGTAGACGAAACTTTTTACTGGGAGAAGGCTCATCAACTGCTCGAGTGGTGGCGACTCTGCCTATTTTTAGAACGGGAAGAAACGGGAGGCTGAACTGGAGTGGCTACCCGTACATCTCTCGACTCTCACCCGACCCACTGATCTCGGATCCGATGATTCCGATCCGGCCGGCTACATTAACTAACGCACGCGCCGGCGCACAGCTCCAGACAAGACAACACTGTATCACCCAATTAATTAACCTGTTAGTTATCGGTTGGTCGCGGGAGTACTGGTCATAATGGCGACGACATCGTCATCACAGCCGACCCTCCGCCGTGGATCCGTCGTCGGTCTGGCGGCCATCGCGCTCCTCTTCCTCTCCATCGCCGGCGTGTCGTCGTCGTCCCTGATCGACGAGGCGTGCGCCACGACGTCGTACCCGGACCTCTGCAAGTCGACGCTGAAGACGCGCCGGGACAGCAGGACCGCGACGACGCCGCGCGCGCTGGCGGAGGCCGCCATCCGCGCGGCGTCGGACGCGGGCGCCGCGGCGGCCGTGTACGCGCGCGCGCAGCTCGCCGTCGCCAAGGACAACGCGATGTGGCAGTGCCTCAACGACTGCGCCGACGACGTCGAGGAGGCCGTGTCGCACCTCGACGACACCGAGGGCGGGGTCTACGGCGCCGAGGCCAAGTTCAAAGACGTCAGGCTCTTCCTCGACACCGCGGAGCGGGACTCGTGGTCGTGCGACGAGGCGTGCAAGTACGCGCCCGACACGTCAGTCAGGGGCGCGCTGCTCAGCCAGAACAAGGTGTTCGAGAACATGATGAACGTAACCCACGCGCTCATCAAGCAGGCCACCGGCGGAGGGGACAAGCCGGCGCCGGCACCGGCACCCATGCCGGGATCTGTGCCATGAGCGATATACTCCATCTCGTTGTTCATTATAGTACTATTTATTTATTAATCCGCAACGTATGAAACTTCTTCCGTAAGAGTACTTACTCTTTTGGTACACTAGTTAGCACCCTTTGGTAGGCGTATCAATGACCTAGCTATTCGTTACTATATAGTACTAGTGCAAATCTATTACTATCTGTCTTAGTTGTGGCATATAGTACAAAGGTTATTTGGCCACCACAGCTTATATTGCAGATGATTTCAAGATCCAAATTTAACAGAAATGCAAACGGTAGCGTGAAGAAATTGTAGAAGATATTTTATCCCACTTTGCCTATCTAGGTGAACGTATAGCTACATATGCCAAGGTGACCTCTCAGGTGGTTCCTTATTAACATGAGTGTTACCTTTCAAAAAGAAAAAACATGAGTGCTGATGAACGTCATCATCAACGCCATATCTTGAAGAAAGCTTAGCTTCGACCTTCGACAAATCATGCATGCATGATACCAGAGGGGTCAAAGCCCGCATTGTGTTTATTAGTTGTTATTATCTCTTTCTTTATTAATCCACAACATCTGTAACTATTTCCATACTTTCCTACACATGTTTGATTAATTAATTAGGTCATTTTTCTCCATTATTATTATTACTATATGTTTGTACAAATTTAATTGTATTATTAGTTGATATAGATTATAAAATGGACGACTTGATTTTATTTTCACTTTCCTCTATCCACGCTGCACGCTATCATGCCTCGAGTGGCTCTATCCACTGTTACTTTAAAAAGCTGGTTTTATACTTCTATGTATATGTATTTTTCTGAAAAAAGAAAAAGAGGAGATGAGCGAACAAGCCACAAAGTTCTCTGGCCACCACAAGTTGTTCTGTGCATCATACCATCATTTTTTACCTTTTTACACGTGTCCTTGAAAAGAAAGAATGTACGACCTTTATTTTCTCATTTTTGTTTCGTTTGTCTTTCCTTTTTTATTTTTACGTAGAGATCAATATAGTTGAACAAAAATTCAAAATCAAATGTGGTGGGGGCACATGCCCTATGAAAACAAAATGTTTTACTTTTAAATTTTAGTGTGATGAAAATTCTAAAGCACTTAGTGGGTTCAGTTTCTCAGTTTTTGAATTCCAATATTACTGAAATAGGAAGCAAAGAAAACTCCAAAATGGACTTTCCCTCGAGATGCTTTGCACTGCAGTAGCTAAACGTTTCGAGAAGCGCCTCTCCTTTAACCACGAGCCCACTTACAGCGGTGTGCATAGCGAGGGCTGCATCGATGACATCCCTATATTATTTAATATTTTTTATGTCAAATTTTTGGATGTTATACTCTAAGATCTAATCCCTCTTTTCTTCTATTATATAGACCAAAAGTTTTGATTGGGGTCGAGAGGGGGGAGGGGGGGCACATGCCCCTATAGTTGTGCCTTCCTCTTCTACGCGCCCTTCACCAACGCTTGGGCACCCGCACACTCGGTGGAGCTTGGTGTCATCTTCTTCGACGACATGTCCATCAGCTCGATTCCCTAGGACAACCTCATCATCGACAATGCCACAAATGCCGGCCTCGGATGCCTGGTCTTCCAATGTGCTGCGATCGCGCAACCACATACGTTGGAAGGATTAACCCAACAAGACTTCTTCTTCGTGCCCTTCATTGATTCTTCCATACCCATACTTTTTACGTAGCTTAGTGTCCTCTTCGTCGACACCCCGCAATCGTAGTTTGAGCTTGTGACATCAGCATCCACGAGTTGGACAACTTTGCCACCGGCACCGATCCGCATGCTCGTGGCCGCATGGCCTTTAACGTCCTCGCCACTGTTGGTGGCGGCCGCGACATCTACTTCATCACTGGCACCGTCGCTTGTGCCGTTGGTCATGCCACCATCACGAGATAACATCTTTAAAGAATACCACGATCTCATATTTGGACCTAATGAGGTCCTAGTGCTGGTGCCACCCTCGCTGACTTTGATACGATGTTCGACACGTCGTCTTTACCATCATCTTGTTTATCTTGGCTATACCACACGTGGAGGTGATTGCATTTGGTTTCGACAACTTTAGTTGAATTACTACTTCATTCTCTGGGAAAGTAATTAGTGAAGTGGTTATAATTAGTGTGTACATTAATATGTTAATCCAAGTTAAGGTATTAACTAGCTAGTTGTATAGAGTAAGTACTCCCTTTGTTCTATATTACTTGTCTTTCTAGGTTTTACCATTTATTCTAATTACTTATTTTTCTTATTTTCTGATACACATTTTTCTCTTTCCAATACTTCTATATCTTTATCTCTCTCTTTCTAATGTTTTGTGCATCTATTTTATTCTTTTTTCCTTAATCTTCATATATAGAGTTAAAAGTGCATCTAATTTTAGATGGAGGAGTAGTTAAAAATTATGTAAGTTAGTTATATTTATCTTTCTAGAGTTCCATGCATATTTGCAAGCTGGTTCCTGAGACGGTTGCCGTCCATGTCTGGGTTGGGCACGAATTTGTCTTGTTACAAAACTCATTTTTCTTATAAGAATATGTTTGATAGAGAGTATTAAGCCGATTATACAAATGAATTATAATTTATAAATGATTATGACTATCAAATATTTAAAAACTATATAATTTAATAGTAGTTTATTGATGATTATGACTATATTATTTATAAGTTTTAAATGTTTAGATACATAAGGTTATATATGAAATATAATTTATTTGTATACTCAGTTTCGTAATCACTGTCACATAAATGTAAAGCCAGAAATTTTCCAGATCTTTCAAAAAGAAAAAGAATTTACACGACGACACGTGGGCATTTATGCGTGCGTACGTTTATCTATCAAGCGGTGCCGGTGGGGTTACGAACTGAAGCGTCCGTAAGGGAGATGGCGACGGAGCAGAGCTTGCCGAGATCTCCGATCTTGCCGTCGATGTCCGGATCGGCGCCGCCCTCGACCTTGTGGCAGCTCCTCAGGCACGCGTCGCCGTCCGTCTGGGCCGCCTCCACCCAGCTCTTGACGCCGGTCGCCTTCTCCCCGAACTGCTCCAGCGCCACCTTGGACCGCTTGAGCTCCGACACGGCCGACTGGAACTGCCCCACGCAGTGCTGCAGGCACTCGGGCGGCATGCCGCCGGGCTGGCTCTCCAGGCTCTTCACAAACTCCAACATCGCCGTGTTGCTCTGCTCCGCCTGGGCAACCGCGATCTCCGCCATCTCCGACAAGCCGGCCGTCGTCGGATTCGCGGCGGACAGAGCTTTGACGCATAGCTCCGGGAACTTGGTGTGCTGCTGGCACGCCTCCTGCACGGTCACCGCAGCGGCGACACCAGAGAAGGCGAGGAGGACGACGACGGCGACACGCAGAGAAGAAGCCATGTTGATCTGCGCAAACGATGGCATTCCCTTTACGAAAAGTGAATTCCTTCTCTCGTGGATTTGAGGTGACCCCTTGAAGCGTACGTGAGGCAGAGAGCATTCGCCTCATGCATGGACAGCACGAGCATACCAAAGACGTCCACGTCAGGGGGTCAACGAGAGCGTTTCAACTTTGACCGGCTAAATTTACTCTCTTTGTTTTCATTTTGCGGGCAATGAGTATGTGGAACGGGAAGCACGGCCGCCATCGTAAGAGATTCCAGAGGTAATTTTGTGGCAGCCATGAATTCCCCGTGTGATTGATGCTCTGATGGCTGAGGCGCACGCGTTGATAGATGGTCTGTTGCTGGCACAAAAAATCGGAGCTAATAGATTCATTGTACAAACGGATTGTACGACTATCCTTGAAACAATAGCAGACGGAGGATTTTCAGCATCGGCGGGAGCAGCAATCTTTGACGATTGTATGGCACTCTGGACCTCCTTTAGTACTATTCCAATTGAACATTGTAATGGGGAGATAAGCCAGGTTGCTCACGAGCTCGCTAGGGTAGCTAGTGTTAGTCGAACAAATTCTATTTGGGTCGATGAACCTCCTAGATTTTTGCTTGAGCACCTGGTCAATGATGTAACTTTGTTTCGTAATCAATAAAGTGCGCCAGGTGGCTTCCCTCAAAAAAAAAAAGTATGTGTCATGCCAACTAAAAACCCACTCGTATAAAAAAATAAAAATTGTGGTGTTAGAAAGAGAATGATCATTTCATTGCAGCAAAAAGATGCTTTTAAGATGCCAACCATCTTGTTAGGTTCGAAAGTTCGAGTACGATTGAGAAATTCAGCTGAAATACAGAGTGATGGAAAAGAATTGGATTAATCACGTCTTTGTTCTCGAGTAATTTACAGATTGTTGGATGCCGTATACACACGATTTTCGTCCTTCTGAAGCTGTTCCAATAATGATTCCATTGTACTAATATAACTTGGCATGTAATGTTCTTTAATCATATTTGGCGCGAGCCTTATTCTACCATACAAGTCTCTCGGTGTTTCATAAACGCCGATGACCTCATTGCTGCTGGTGCCCTCACCAGGATCCGAGTCCGGTGGGGGCAGTGCAACCATATGAATGATCCTCCCGGGAGGGAAGAGCTGTCGCGAGACGCGCCCAGAAAGTGGCTCTTTCTGTTTGTCTCTGCTGACACCATTCTGTTTCGGAGCTTCATTTTCTAGAAAGGATTTTTGTAGAGTGTCCAATGCTCCGTTGTTATCTGAATCTTCTTGTGATGTTAAGCTTGAAACTGCAGATTTGACAACGATAACATCCTCATTGCTAGCTAGTATGACCCTTTCGTCGGTGTACTGGATGCAGTCAGTGTTGTGTCCATTAGCTGCCGATTGTATCATATCTGCTGCATCTTTGAGCAAGGGCTGCACGGCAGGAAGAAAAAATTCTCAAAAAAAAAGGGCACATAACAAAAGTCTCAAATCAGGGAAAACAATCATATTGCAGACCAGGAAACTCAAGTAGTTCAATTTGTAAATGTAGCAGCAGTAGTACATGCAGTGAAAGTAAACATTCACACTTCTTCTGATTTCAATAACAAGCACAGCCATGAAAATTTATGCGAAAAAACAGGATAGTTAGGTAAATTCACCTCAGTAATACTAGAGTCGTGATCTTTGATCTTCACTGTTGTATGAGAGATGGACATGACATGGGACTTAATAAAGGCAACCCGCTGACTTATAGTGGCAAATAAACCTTGATCTTGAACATCATCCAGCTTAGATGCTACCATTACCTGAAGTAGAGAAATAAATGTCAAACATAAAGCAACATTTATCATTACACTGCAAAATCAGCAAGGTCTGTAGTGTCATTTGTCATTTCTCTAGGAAAAAGAAGGTTATGTAAGGATTTCTATATTTTGTACTTTCTCTCCGGCTACTAAAGAAATCTGTAGTTCAGTTACATTTTTATGTAGAACCAAAGATGCTAAATAGAACAGTGGCCAATATGATACCTCAGATCGCAGGCTCTCAGAGGAAACTTTCGAAAATGCTGGCACCACATCATTTCTATTGACAAGAGAAGTGATGAAATCCTTGCCTGACTCCGCCAGTTCCCAGGTCATACAGGCAGCTAGATAATATAACAAACTATTTCAGAATTATGGAACTTGTTTTCTAAGAATACAATATAAGTTCATAAAGCATAAATCTCACAGGAACTATGCAATGCGATTAACTTTGCACTCAGCAGTGGCATGGACACATGGTTTATAAGTCTTTGTTGTGTCTGTTACTTTACGATTATGGTTTTAAAAATAAATTCAGGAACGAATCTCGTGTAGATGTTCATGGGCAAGAATCTGGTGTAGTGACTAAATTTGGCAGGATTGATGAAAATGACTGAAATATAGTCAAATCCAAAAAGGGAAAACAAAGAGGCATCTCAGAGTCTGACAAGAACTCAAGATGGCAGCTCAGGGGATCAGAGCAGCTACCAGTAAAATGCAAACTAAAAGCTTCTACATCCACATGCAACGATAAACAGGGCAAGATAATGTGTCTAATTCACTTACGAGGACCAAACGCCAGACATGTACACGACGAGAACTCATGACGCTCACGAAGAATATATGTCAAAATTGCTCCAATACCAGCTCCCATTGAATGCCCCATGACCTAGTTCAAAGGGTAGTAGCAGCACTGGGTTAGGTAATTTCGGACATGTAAGGCCCGTAGCACCTGATTATAAAGTATGTCAACCATATTTGTTTGATACAACTACAGCAAGCTATACAGAGCCGTTAGAAGATGGACCAGAGGAACTAGTAACCTCAGGAGGCACATACCCTCACACATTTTCAGACATGTAATAGAACATTAACAAAAAGCATATCCACAGAGTGGGAAGCTAAAATAGGCCATCCTTAGATTTAAAAATTAATTTTTTTTTGCAATGAACCAGCTAAAGAACTAGTTGTTGCTTCTCTTCAAAAAAAGAGCTAGTTGTCATCAGCTTCAGTCAGAACCTAGACCACATAAAATGTTTAAGGTAGTGCTAGAATATTACCATCAATAATTTAATCACCTCTATTGAAAATCTCAAGCATCTTACTTCAAAATGAAGGCTTATTTCTAGTCTCGTGGGTAGGAGTTATATAGGTGATATAATTTGTTGCCCACAGAACAATTATTGGTACCTAATACTCCCCCATTCTTTTTTTACTGACGTTTAGGACAAATAAAATGAACTAACAGCAATACAAATTTCCTTGTCCGAACATCAGGAAAAGAAAAACGGAGGAGTATGTTTTAAAAAAAACATCTGATCGTCCCATCCACATAAGTGACTCATTGTAGTTTCATCCACAAACAGAAATGTAATAAGAACTCATCCACAAATAGAAATGTAATAAGAACTACCTTTATTTGGAAATCAGGGAACTCTTGTACTTTGCTATGAAGATGGGGAATGACAAGTGCTGCAATCCAACGAGCTGCCACAAGCATCCCACAATGTGCATATCCTAAAACTACATTGTTGATCTGTCCTTCACTTAAAGTTATATGATGAAAAGGAACTTCAGCAGCTGTTGCTGCAGTCAGGCGCTCCTTTGTACTTATAGCCCCTCGTATGAAAAGAAGAAAACACTTGGTCCTTTTATCACACACAAGTGCAAATGAAGGCTGCATAAGCTGCGTTAAGCAAAGGTCAAGAATGAGATGTTTCATTCAGATATTATGGGATAAAACAAGGCAGAACGGTATGATAAGGACAAGTAGCAATAGCAGATACTTACTCACCCTCGCCCTAGCCTTGTAAACCAGAATGTCTTCTTGATTGTAACCACCAAACTTCAGAAATGCTGCAAAGGTTTTCTTTGAGAAGAACATGCAAAGCTTCAAGTACTCAAGGAGAGAAGATACTTCAGTATGGGCATCAGGGCCTTTAAGTTGCCGGCAATCATTTCCACTGTACTCATGCTGCAGATTACCCTGAAGTGGAAAAGGCAAGATAAATAATACAACAGTAAGCTTACTTCACTGTCAATAGGAAAATAATAGGAAGCAATGTGCAGTCTAAACCTTGGGATGGGATGTAACAGACAATGATAAGAGTGAACATGTTGATCTCTATGACTGCAGGATAATCACCATATTCAAAAACATTCACACAGATAAAATTAAATAGGCAGATCCATACGTAATGTGCATTAGCATGGATCCGTAACATAAATGGCTGAAGAAAGAAGCATAACTTGCACACTTGCATCACCAATACCTGCAGCTTCTATTTCACTCCCATTACAAATATGTACCACCATTCATAAATAGTACCTTGAATAAAATGATTTTGTGGCGACTATTAAATCGACGAATCAGATCTTGCAGATTCATAATAATATCTGCTAAATAGAGCTTAGTTCGACCTCAAGTACCGAGCACGTCAAATTGATAGGGACACTGCAAGTACCAGTATCATACTGCAGTGGCCGTATAGTGCAAGCAATGCAAGCAGCTGACAAGCAGTTCAAATTATGGCCCCAAAGTAAAGATAAACAAAACATTCCTTTCAAGTCAAACCGTGAAACGGTCAGAAACCTCACTTTACGCAAAATTCTCCATCGAGTAGAAAAATGGAACGCTGCACTGAAGGCAACTAGCTCCACGACTGTAGCCACTCGTACAGTTTGCCAAAAAAAAAAAGAACCAGTTGGATAACTACAGTAACCATTTCTATCCTGGAAAAAGTATTTGATCTCGAAAACTACAGTAATCATTTGAACTTAACGATGACTCAGCTAGTTTTCAAAGCCATTTGTCGAATTCGAATGATCGCTCTGATCCACAAAGCAGTGGAAAACAAAACTCGAGCAGAAACAGCAGCTGCAGCAGAGGGAACACGCTTGATAAATGAGTGAGCTAGTGGAAGCAGAGGAGATGCTGGCCTCTTACCTGACGCTTCATGTGGCGGCTGATCCCGAAGGTGATGCCGTGCAGGCCCCACCGACCGACGGTGAGGTCCCACGTGCGCCGCGCCGTGCGTGCGGCCACCGTGGCCGCCTCACAGCAAGTCACAGGAGCCCTATCGGGCCACGGCTCCTCGCGCTCGTCCCCCGAGTCCCTCCCCTGCGCCGCACCCGACCCCGACAGCAGCGGCGCCTGCTCCTCCTCCCTCTCGCAGTCCGGCGCCGGCTGCCGCCGGCAGGTGAGAAGAAGGTACAGGAGGAGGGCGCCTCCCGACGCAGCCGCAGAAGCCGCAGCCACGACGGCGGCTGGCATCGCGAGCGTCGGGGTTCGCGGCGGGCGGGGTCGGTTCTGGAGTGGAGGGATTTGGGACGATCGCGAGGCGTTGAAATGGCGACGAAGAGGGAGGAAAGGAGGCCTGGAGGGCTCGCCCGGCAGAAGATTTGGAGTCTCTGTGTGTGTGTTTTGTAGAATGGGGCGATTTGTAAAATGTGCAACTTGCAAATAAACATGCGAGGGTGAGTCGGTGAGATTATTTTGTGTAGAGTTCAGACTTGCAAATGGCCAATCAAAGATTATTTTGTGTGGAGGGCAGATTGTTTAAAGTATCTCGCCTACAAATTGGCCTCTCGACAATTCCAATTTGAACCATTTTTATATGAAAAATCAAACAATAATTGCGTTAACACAGCCAATCCAGTAAATCTCAACAACAAAAACACGCTTGTTTTCATGAAAACGACCCCGTAGAAATCTGTAATGCAAAGTCTTAACACCAAAGGATGCTTGTCGAATGTGGTGGGGCTCCGGAGGACAGCGTGGAGTCACATGGGATGCCGATTGGGTCAGCTGGACATCAATCAGAGACCAAGCTTGTGAAACACGCGGATGATTGGCCAGAAAACTCGAAACGTTTTTCTTAATTCACATCAACTACTACTACATCGAAATTTATCACGCAAGCCAGCACATCGAAATTTGTCAACTTGGCTTTGTCTATTAATTTTTATCCAAATTTGTCAACTTGGATTTGTCCCTTTTTTAAATCCAAATTTGTCAACTTGGTTTGTCTATTTTTCTATCAAAATTTGTCACTTTGGTTTTGTCGGAACCATCTAGTTTCGAAATTATAGGATTCAGTATGTTATTTGGATTTTGGTTTGCATAACGTTGCTTGAAGACAGACAGATTCTCTCATAAAGAACTTTTAAATTATCTTTTGATAACTATAGCAACTTTATCAAATTGTTGGCTAGTGAGACGCGACAGAAAAAACATGATAGTATTACCTAGAACATAGGTTAGAATTGGTGTAGTATTTTCATCTCAAAAAAGAATTGGTGTAGTATTTCGACTTTTGATGCGTGTGCGTGTGACACGCTGACATGGTAATGCGTTGGTTTGGGCCCCGGAGGACTGGTTACTAGGCTGGAAGGGAAAGGCTTGGGCTTTTTGGTGTGTTGAACAATTGGCAATATTAGGGAAGGGAACTCGTGCTGAATTGCTAAGAGAAAACCTGACTCGGCTCTCGCCCTCTCGGTTCGACTCGTCTGACGTACGACGGCCCACCGTCTGACCACGCCGTCGCCTTGTTTTTTTCTTCCTCGATCTCGATTCGAGCGAGCCGAATGGAACAGGCACAGGCGCTACTGCCTCTGCTCTGCCTGCGCCCCCTTTCTCTTCTCTGTTGCTACTTTCGAAACGGTCGCCTCCGCAATCCCCGCTCTCAATTGGTTCGCTAGTCCATCCATTCCCTTGTCTTCTTCTCCTCCCCACCCTAGAATCCCACGCACGCAAACTGCCCAGCCCTACTCGATCGAGTACACACGATCACATCTACATCCACTACCACGACCCCCGCCACGATCCTTGTTCATGGCCACGACCACGCACGGCGCGGGTACATGACTACGCGCGCGCATGCGCCGCTGGGGCACCATTACTAGCGCGCCCGTGCCCTGCCATGCCCTCAACAAGTCGGGAGTTGAATCTGTCACTGGCCGCCTGGTGCGCTAAATGCACGGCGATCAACTGCTCGAGCCGCGGCGGCGGCAGCGCCCGGGCGATCGAGCGACGATGGCGGGCGCGGACGCGGACGCCGCCAAGGCGAAGGTGGCGCGGGAGGTGTGCGCGGCGTCGGCGGCCTTCGCGTCCTGCACGCACCGCCGCCGCCGCTCGCCTCGCAGGGCGCACTTCGTCGACTGGTACCTCGTCCTCGCCGTAAGTGGCAATTTAACCTGCCTTGATCCTGTCCGTTTTCGATTCCGCCGCCCTCTCGCGCCTGTTCTGAATCGTCCTGCATTCCGTCGTGTGCAGATCGGCGAGGCCGCGTCGGAGGACGTCGTCAGGCGGCGGTACAGGCAGCTGGGTAAGGCACTGGCATTGGATTCGGACATCCATCTCTCTCTCTCTCTCTCTGGCAAATGCAAAATGCATTATTAACGAATGATTTTGATTTGGGTTTCGTGATTTTGGACACGCGTATGATCGATGTGCAGCGCTGCAGCTGCACCCGGACAAGAACAGGCACCCCAAGGCAGAGGTCGCCTTTAAGGTCGTCTCCGAGGTGCGGCTCTCGACGCATTTCCTCGATTTTAAATTACTCTATTCATGCATTGAGCCCCCTTCACAATTCTCGTGATGCTTTTCTTCCCAGTTTGGAATCTCTGCCCTTTTCCGCAGCAGCTGCCTCCGGCCTGCGTGCCGGTCCTCTAGAACCAGTACATCAGTTAGATTAGCCTTTTTCATATATAATTGATTACTACTCGCAGTAGTACGAGCGTCAGTTCATCTGTTCTTTCTCCTGGCAGAACAGTTTTTTTCTCTCTCTCTTCAATCTGTTCATTTCTAGAGGAATGTTGAGTTTAGTTCGATACGGATATCCATACAGCTCACAGAAAGCTGGTGGTGACTGGGTGTTAATTCGGCGATCCTTCACGGCGCCCTTGCCGCCAGGGTAGTGCTGATTGGATGCCAACAGTTGTCGTGCGCGTGCAGGCGTTCCAAATTTCACCGCTTCATTCACATGCTCGTGATATAGTACTGTATTATCTTGGCGAACAAGTGTGCACCAGGAGCATGGAGTAATCAATCTTTTTTAAGCATTCACTCATTCATGGAGTAGTAGTTTAATCTGACGCGCAGGGATCACGGTTTGTTGCATGCAGGCGCACGCGTGCCTGACGGACAAGGCGCGGCGGCAGGCCTTCGACGCGGAGCGGCGCGTCAGCTTCTGCGACGCATGCCACGACCGCCACTTGCTGTCGTCGTCGCTGCCGCAGTCCACCAAGCACCGCGCCGTCGCGGCGACTGACAAGAAGACGCCCGCCACCGCGCAAGCTGCTGCGGCGGCGGAGGCCAAGCCGCGCGCCAGGAGGCCTCCCCTCGCGCCGACACAGGCGCTGCGTGACGTGCAGAACCGGATGCGGGACGAGTGCCGCGTCATCGACAGCTGCCTGCGCGCCAACAACGCTGCGGCGTGCGCGCGGCGGCGCCAGTCGTTCCCGCTCTTCGATCCCTCCGACCGGTGCCACTTCCCCGACTACCCTCACATGCGCCCGCCGCCGTTCGGCAATAACGAGTTGCGCCGGTTTGAGGAGCATCTTGGCGCTGCGGACCAGAACAAGAGCCACAGTCAGAGGTGTTGCAGAAGCGGAGGCGAATCGCCTGTCTACCAGATCAGGACGGCGCCACCACCAGAGCGCGTCGCAAGAACCCATCGTTCCTGGTGAAATCAGAATTAGGACAAGTGCACACATTTTTTTGTGTCAATTCTTTTTCCTCTCAGAAAAGAAGCGCCCAGAGTTTACATTCAAAAATTTGATTCCACTTTTTATTGGACATAAGAATCAGAATTATGACAAGTGCACACGTTTTTTGTTTCATTCTTTTCAAGTATCCAGAGTTTACATTCAGAACATTCATTACACTTTTTACCCGCAATAAGAATCGTTTTCTGGATTCCACAGTAAAGAAGACAGGATGCACATACTGTAAAGGAACAATGTCACAACACAGAATACGTGATGAGATGTCGACAAATACACGGTTGAAAAGAGTTTCATTTCATGACCAAGGCTTCAAAAATGGGGGATCATTTGCACCTTCAGAACAAAAGTTTACAGCAGAGTATATAATACGTTTTATCCTATAGGGTAATGTGCTAAAAAAAAGTACATCTATCACACGAACAGATTTAATGCCCCCCTGGTGCTCGTTCTGCTGGCAATGCAAAATGGGCATGCAGAAGTCATTTCTCCACTGCCTTATGCTCTGGGATTTTCAGAGCGCCACTATCAATCAGCGGTTGCAGCTCAGGCTTTGCTAGATCCCTAACCTCCGAACTTGGAGATTCCATGAATGCTGCAACAACCTTAGAACTGCAGTAACCATGGCGTCAAGAACACTAATTAGATACATCAATAACAACTTGCAAGTAAAATCAGATGTTGAGTGAATAGCAGATTACAACTTTCCAACAAAGAGAAAAAGGTTTACAGAGCATATTGCAGGTTTGCAACCGAAAATGCACCAGAACATTATTATAAAGCAGAAAAAAATACCTGTGCCCATGGGCCCATATCTTGCACTTCCCTTTGAGAGTGTTTTTCCAGAGAGTGACAGCAAATTCCGGACAGTGAATTATTAGTTTTCTGATTACACGGCTGGAATGGAAATTCTCGAAGGCATGTTCAACATCTTCTATCTTTGGCTGCGCGGCATCAGAAGCTATTGCATCATGCAACATGTGGATCTTATCACTGATGGCCTCCAAAACATTGTCTTTTCCACCAACAGCAACCTTCAGGTTTGCAAATGGCAGTGGAATGGGTTATAAAAAATGTTAAGAAATTTTATATAACAAAGACAATCCTGAATACTCAAGAGCCAGACAAGGGCAAGAAAACCGTGGGTAAGATATCTGGAGATTCTGTACACTCCCATAGATTCATAGCATAAATAAACAAGTAAAAGGCTCAGGAACCATGACATACCAAGCATAAGAAATGGATAAATGAGATTACCTCATAAAGTACATCTTTGCCAAAATTTGTACGAAGTAACTCTCCAACATTTTCAATGCAAGACTGGACTAGAGCCTGCAAAATAAACAAAAAAATGTCATTAGTGAAGCCTCAGTTATGTCAGCAACCTACAGTACACAACAGTCCTCTGACAGCTCATTTGTAGTTGCACTTAATGCTGCCACTAGTAAATATGCTGCGAGTGCAACATACAAATCATGTATCCAATGACTGGCAGCAAAAATGCCACAGAAACATAATCATCAAAACTAATGCCTTCCATTCAATAGCAAGGACCAATGAAGTTTATGCCCTAAAGGGTTCATTCAATGAATGGGCATGCTTGGATCAGAGATCTTGTAACTAATGGGCACAAAGCCAATGTACACCAAAAATTATGGGCAATGCTCAATCCTTATTGCAAGATATCCACTTCTCGAATTTCGAAAGAAAGAAAAAGGAGTATGCACCTACATATCACCATATTTGAATTAAGTGGAACATAAATAATGGTATGAGCATCACCTGGGCAAGCTCACTTTTGATCAATAATTCATGGCGCCTTTGATATGGATCCTTTTTGCTGTCTGAAGCGATTTGAATGCCTTCAAAATTGCCATGCTCTTCCTCAGAAACCACCTTATTTTCCAAGGTATTTTCAGTACCATTCTTTGACCCCTCATCCTGAATCAAAACAGCAAATAGTTAGCAAGTTGACCTCTTTAAAATACTTATATAGATAATAGAGTAGTTAACTTGCCTCCTTTGACATAATACAAGGCACGCTGTAGGTCAGGCAAGCTAGATCAGCAGGAGGCAGATAGCGTGTGCCAAAAGGATGAAGTAGCTGTAGCAATGGACGTCTCCCATTCTGTTAACAGCAAGAAGATCCATTAGTAATATATTATGTGCCCCACATTTTAGAAACAATATAAGAATTATTTTCCCTTTTACCTTGTCAAAAATAAGTTGGTTTAAATGCTTTGCCAGCTCTTGAATCACAATCTACCAAGTCAAAAGAAAGGTATTAGTATTAGCGTTAACATTTCTGACTGCTTGATAAGGCAGCAACCAGCAACAATACTAATAGCACATGAACACTGCTTCTAACCAACCTTTGAAACAAGCTTTGTGTCATCAACAATGGAAAGAATGCAAGCAAGGAACTGGACAAAGGAAATGTGTTAGTAGAGGCCTGAGCATAAGTATATATAATGTGGAAGCATAAAATGAACTACTATGTTGTATTTGCTTTACAAGTTACAACATTAAATAAACAATAGCATTATCCTATTTGAGCACAAAAAGATGAAAATACAGAGAGTACTTACAAGGCATCCAAAATCATTGAGAGCAAGCTTCATAATGTGCCCCTTCAAACTTTTAATAATCTTCTTCCTATCCTAAAGTTGTTAATGATTGACAAAATAAGCAAGATATTTTGAAGATAATTCAGACATTATAAAACACTATGTGCAGAAAATATAAAACTAAGTAGCATGTAACTCACTTTGCACAATATGACGATAACAGATTTACATTTACCGAATCAAATCAATATAAAATAGAACAATAAATGGCAACAATAGATTACAATAAGTTTTGCCCTGCAATAGTAATAAAGGTATAATGAGAATTCATTTAAAGAAACGATTGTTATAAGGTACCTTTACACTGCCATGCCTGAGGCAACTGATTGCTATTTTTAGCACTTCCCTGGTATGCATTATCCGAACAATTAGTGGTTCCGACAACCTTTTCTTCTTAGCTTTTGATTTCTTTGGTAGTTCAGTGGCAACTGATGATTCATCTATATCTATTACTAATGATCCTTCGGTTAAAAGGGGTATAAGTTGACGAATCACGTCAGCAGCTGAGGTCTACATAAACATGCATATGTTAGCATGTGATGAAGTGAAGAAAAACTTTACTGAAAAGGGCAGGCAGAACGCTCTTACCTTATCAGCAATTGTGAAGTATTCCAATATGGCTGTGTGGAGTATGGAATACTCAATAATACCTTTTTCCAAGATAGCCTGAATCACAATAGTCATATGCTGCAGGACGGAATACCTCTGCAATCCAAGCTTGGAAATTGTGTCTAACAAACTGAAAAGAGTTGAAGGCTATGGATTTGTGGTTACTGTAAACCAGCAAGCATCTGTTTCTAGATACAAAACAGCTCCTTAAGAATAACTAAAATTTCATCTTCTCCCTTTAATTTAAAATTTTATATCCAGGTGAGATTTGTTAGAAATATATAAAGAGCACAAGGAATTTAAAAATACATGACAAGACTTAACCTGTGGGATTTCTGTTCAGTCAGGCCCTTGAACAACTGAAGTTCGGCAGAGTACAGCTCCAGTAACAATTGTCTTCTCTGGGGTGGTGTTGCCAGCTGAAAAGCATAGTCAACGACTGCAAAAATGAACATAGTTAGAAATGCAATTTTGATTTACTTTACAATTTACATGACAAATGGGATACAAAAAGGAACCGTTGCCATTGTAATGTCTAGATAACAAGAGAAGTAGCAAGTTTTAATGCATTTCATAAAACAACAAAATTGAACATAATAACATATACCTGCAGCTCCTATCGTATGACGTAGAAGTTTGGCAACTTTACCATGAAGAGAAGATATGAACAAAGCAAATTGTTTTTTTGTTGCTGCAACCACAGACGAGCTATGTCAAATGAGGATCACATCAAACATAGTAGTACAAAATTCAAGGGTTGCATATGACTCTATATAATATTGAGTGAATGTACCAAGTTTAATGAGCTTCTTTACAAGGAAAACGGCATATTTTTTGCGAGAAAGAGTGAGCAAATGTGGTTGAAGAGCATCAAAAATAGCATCCCTCTCTGACTGTGAGCACCACTTCACACATGACTGCCACCAGAAACAGTAACAGTAAAGAAATGGAGAACAGCAGTGTATGCAGGTCGGCAAACAATTTATATGTTCAGTTCAGCTTACTTGAAGAACACGCGCAGTCACATGGGATCCAGCAATATCTAGATACTTTCCATCCATTTTCTGGAGAGCTTCACTAACTATCCTGCATAGTAATCGATTTGGTCAAAAGAAGAACATGAACGTAATGAACAAAAATTTGATATTAATGTCTAATCCTTACTTGGACCTATCCTCTTGGCTCACACTGTGACATCTCATCTTTTCCCATAGCTTTGTTAATTCCTGTTAACATACAGATGTGCTAGTCAGTAAAATGGAATTGGGTTGTCTTAAGTATCAGCTGACTGTAAAGCAGTGCCAGTAATCAATATTGAGGATTCCTATGGGTTATTTTGCAACTACCCAATTCCAACAATTAAAATTAAATTCAGACATGAAACAACATGGATTATGTTAATATATGGAGGTTGATGCGAAAAATTAAATTCTGGATGACATTCCATCAACCAGCAGATTGATATCGCAATGTATATTACATTTCGTAGGGAAGCAATATGATCCGACATCAGAGAAGCAGCACAAAAAGTACCTTCTCAAGGCTGTAATTCCGCTTCCTCATCATTTTCCTGGACTCCGCCAGTTCCTGTAATCAATCACACCATCCAATTTCAGCTCAACAAGTTAACGGCTTAAATCGGAGCCGAAGCTCCTACGATTCTATCCAAAAGCAAGCAGGCGGCAGTACCTTAGCTGCCAGGCGCTTCTCCCTGGGCGTAACGGGCTTCTTCTTAGCAACGACCTCACCGGCGAAGCCATGCGGCTGTTTGCTCTTCCCCTTTGTGCCGGCTCCTCCATGCGGCTTCTTAGTCTTCCCCTCCGCATGCTCGCGCTTGCGCTTCCTCGGGCTCTGGAGTTCGCCGCCGCCGCTGGCCATGGCGTGCCGCTAGCTGGGTACAAGGCGAAGCAGCAATCGGAGGAGAAGGAAAGGGTTTTTACTCGAATCCGAGCTAGGGTTTTTCCATTCGCGTACTCGTGGGCCGGTCTATTCGGCCCGTGGAATGGTCAGCTTTCAAGCCGGCCTAGACACTACGTGCAGCAGCAATAAAGGTCTATGAGGTGGTGATATTTACATCAAAGGTCCGTGTTCGATATGGTCTTAGTGAACCGAGTCCATATTGATCCGCTCTGACCAGTCAAGCGGCGGAGGGCCATTAGCGTCAATTCACATTGAGGACGGGAGAATTGAGGGCCGCAGCAATAAAGGTCCATGAGGTGGCGATATTTATGTCGTGTTCGACGCGGGCTTAGTTGGGCCGAGTCCATATTGGCCAGCTCTGATCAGTCAAGCGGCGGAGGGCCATTAGCGTCAATTCACATTGAGGGCGGGAGAATTGAGGGTTCCCGCGGCTGGCAGAACTTTCCTACCACCAACCCAATCTGCTGGGATCCGCTGGAGCTAGCGGAACAGCAAACAGCGAGGGGGAACAGTGGGGCCTTGCGCGTCGGTGTTTGGTGCACCGAGACGGCCAGCTTTGTGTTTTTCTTTTTGGGTTCTAGCGCTGTCGGTCCTGTCTGATCCGGTGCGGTGCGGGCGCGCTTGAGCGGGCGTGTGGGTGGCAACGGTCGCGGCGGCGTCTAGGCCGCAAGCGCATGGAGCGAGAGGGAGTTGAGTGTTCAGCTATAGCCTGGGAGTGAAGTGCCGGCGCGGCGCCGCTGGTTTGGCCAAATGTACTTTGGCCTAGTCTATTAGTCTAGTTCGTCACTGATTTGCTTGGAACGCAAGGAGGAGTTTTATTGATTTCGGATTCGAAAATATTGTAAAATTTATACACGAAAATATAGATGATTACAGTCGCTAGTTTTAGACGTTTGCTTACTTCATCAGATATATAATGTGCCTTTCTAGTAAGAAGACAACACATTATTTTCTTTTCTAAAATATAAACTTATTGATTTTCCAAAGATCAAATTTTGTACAAAAATAATATTGACTATATTTTCTACATATGGTATTTAATAGAAAAATGGATTAGTACATGTAAAATCTTCCAAATCACCGTTTAGGGGAAACAAAAAACTGTGGGCTCCAGCCCTAGCCCCAAATTAACCTTCCACTGCATCAGTGGAGCTGTTTGCACTCCTGCATGAGTCAGATTGATACACAAATACGGCCCAAAATTTCCCCCTTTCCCTCCATGTTTTTCTGTTTCCCTCCACAGGCGCCCCTCTTCCCTCCTCCATTTTGAGATCAAAACCTGATCCCCTCCCTTTTTCTTGTGTCCCCCCCATCATCCTACCCCCTTCAGACACCCACTTCCCTCCACTCGACGCTTCTCCCGCTCCTAACCCCTAGTACCCTGCAGTAGCGCCGCCGCCGCCGCCGCCACGGCCCCTAGCGGCTAGATCCGCCCAGCAGAGATCTCCCTCCTACGGATCGAGCTGCTACCGCCTCCCGATCCACGCTGAGGAGTGGGAACGTGGAGCGCCGGGGCTGCGCGAGCTCGGAGTCGGAAGAGGGGTGTAGTTCTGCGGTGGTAGATCCATCGATCCTGGCGCCGGAGATGGACTCCTCGGTGGAGAAGGTGAGCTCCGATCCGTGGTTTTGTCGCTCGATCTGTGGTCCGAACGGTAGTTATCGGTCTGAATCGTTTGCTTCTTTCTTGTCGCAGCAGGGGAGCGGGTCGCTGGATCCGGACGAGCGCCCGGCCGCGGGCGAGCCCAAGGCCTGCACCGAGTGCCACACCACCAAGACGCCGCTCTGGCGCGGCGGCCCCTGCGGCCCCATGGTGAGTCCCGATCCGGTCCCTGAGCTCCTTCCGCGGAACCCTAGCGGCGCGCTGGGTCCCACTTCCGTTCCCGATCTGTGCTTTTTTAGCTGATCCGCTTCGATCTGTGTTTTCCTCGGTGCAGTCGCTGTGCAACGCGTGCGGGATCCGGTACCGGAAGAAGAGACGGGAGGCGCTCGGCCTGGACGCGAACAAGAGCGGCGCAGAGCAGCAGCAGCAGAGGAAGAAGAAGACCAAAAGAGAGAAGGAGAGGGAGGAGGAGGAGGCGGAGGTGACCGTGGAGCTCCGCACCGTGGGGTTCGGCAAGGAGGTGGTGCTCAAGCAGCGGCGGCGGATGCGGCGGAGGAGACGCCTTGGCGAGGAGGAGCGCGCGGCCATCCTGCTCATGGCCCTCTCCTCCGGCGTCGTCTACGCCTGACTGCACCCCAGCAAGAGAAAAAGCAGATCAGACGAATAGATCGCTGCAGCTGCAGCAGATTTGCTTGACATGCATGCAAAGAGAGCTGCGACTCTCACTACCCTTTTTCCATGGCACTACTATGCGTAGTTTTTTCCGGCTAATTAGTTCGATCAAAGCAGGACGAGCGAGTTAATAATGATGTAGTAGCTGTTCTTCATGTCACTGTTACTGCTGTTGCCTAGGTGTGGTGTTTACTGGTAGAAGTGTGTTAGTAGCGTGTGTAACCTCGCGATGTGTAAGATCTCATGATCATCCATCTGTTCTTGCAAGATTAGTACTAGTAGTAAGTATTAGCTTCAGATCTGTGCTTGCTTGCTAGTTCGCAGCATTTTGCATGAGCTGATATGGTGCCGGAAATGCCTTGTTTTTTTGTGCTCCGGATACTGCTGCTTGATTTTGCTTGATTTCGGCAGCGGCCACCGGTGATGACGGCATGGTTGTTTCTGCTGTGCTGTGACCTGATGTGTGCAGCCATGGCTGTCTTTGCGTCACAGTTGACCTGCTGATGATGATCTGGTGATGTCTGCACGGTGGTTCTTGCGCTCTGCATCTGATCTTTCTGGTTTTGGTTGTGTGTTTAAACTTGGATGCGGGAAAGTGAGAAAGGCACGGCACTGGTGCTGCCACATCATTCCATTTCAGGCATGGTAAGTGCTGGAATATCCAGCGGCTCAGCATCCATGGCTTGCGTTTGCTTGAAATGGAAAAAAGGCCATCACTCCTCACTCCTCAGTCAGCACTTTGTTGTTACTGCTTCCTCACCAGGAATGGATGATGCTGGACTGAAAGGCTTTGGAGGTTTTTCCTCTTGTGGAGGATCGATCCTGTGGTCCTTAGTCATTTGGACAAAGAATTGATGTTTAAGCTAACAATAATACTACAGGCGATTGCGGCCTGCCTGTGGGCATCTTGTGATCCTGGTTGTTGGGTGGTTCCGTTTTGTTCTCTTGTTGCAAAAAATCCGTGATTTTTGTTCTCTATTTGTGACGAAACAGCAACACCTCCCTCGTGCTGGTGCTCCGAGATGGTGACAATGCTCTTTTTTAGCACATTCCAAGCGCCGTGATGATTTTTTTTTTTGTACTAGCTTAATGATTTGGTGATGCTTTCCAGTTATGGGAAGGAACTGAGACCACCAGGGCTTTGCTTTCTTCGTGCATGTATCATGGTTTGGGAAAGGACCGAGGTCGTGGTGAGGGTTCTGCTGCCTCTGGCTTTGGGCGAGATGAAAAGGGAGTCCGGTGGCCACATGGCATCATCTGTGGCCATGTGTCGCGAACAAGGCAAAGAGCCATGGGTTTCTACACCTCAACCATGTCTCCATCTCCGACTGTTTATTTTCCATTGGGCCCCAACAGCTATAGTTTTCGTACTGTTTCTGTCCAAGTATTTGTGGCCTAGTCTATTTCTTGGCTTAGAGTTTTCGTTATGAGCTTTGGCCCAAGTGATTTGGTGAGACAATGTGAGAACGCTTTGCCATTTTCCTAACTTTTACTTTCGTTATGAGCTTGGTTTGCTTTGCCATTTTCTGGCTTTTGAGTACAGGCTAAATGTCGCAGAATACTTCTCTTGCACAAAATAAGCAACACTACAGCAAGTTAAATAGTTTTTTCAAAGCAAGGATTGCCAAAAGAGGCATAATTATGTGCACTGGTAGTGGTTTTTGTATCGAAGAAGAGACCGAACGTTCAAGCGTTGAATATTGCTCCGGAAGTTGTTGTCCAGAGAGAGGGTGCATGGTATCGTTTTGTTATGTCGGTCGGTTGTGTTTTTTTTTTTTGAATGTCCATATGGTGCTACGGGCGTAACTAATAAACGATATTGTTCATATAAACTATTATTGCTATGGACATAAATTTCATATAAATAACATTATCCTCTTATAAATTAATGCATGATTTGAAGTTGAATCTCACCTTCCTTGGGGAAATCAACCAAAGTTTCTTCTAATCTTCCCCTATGCTTGGTTCTCATAAACTTATCTAAATTAAATATTATGGATACATCAAATTTCCCAAAGCATGCATGTTGGATAGAAAAATTACTGCTTGTGAATAATAAGACATATACACCTACTTGCATACAAAAAATTTTAGGCAATATTCTTTTGACAGTATTGCTATTGTCATTTACTTATTTTCTCAAGCTATTGTATAGAAACCTATTGTAGCAAGACAAAAGTTGCCTGACCCATATATAAATGGAAACGAGAAAGCTGTGGCGGACCGCCCCTGAAACGGGGGAGATCCTCCTCCCAGGATCCATTCTGGGCGACGTTCATCGAAGCGAACATTCACAGGGTACAACACAGGCATTAAAAAGCACGGATTACAGACAGAAGAAAGGTATTACATGAGTGATATTACAGAGCTTAGTTCCACAGGAACAGTTTTTATAAACAGCGGAAACGATTAAAGTCTTCAAGCGGAAGCGGAAGATAAGATACAGACTCCGACTCTGACTCTAAGCAAAAGCAAAGGGCCTTGCCCAACGGCTCCCTGCTACTAGCCACACACAAGCAGCGGCTACTCAAGCGGCTCCCACTGGAAACTACCCCAGCCCGTAGACGACATCCTCCCAGAACTGGCCACCACTACCACCGGTCGCATCGAACCCTCCTGAAAACCACAAGTCGCAAAGCGTGAGCTTCTAAGAAGCTCAGCAAGACTGACCCGTCAACAGGCTGTCTACAGCAGACACCTAGACATGCGTGGCTGACTCTGGATAGGTTAGTTGCAAAAAGACACGCCTTACTAAGTAGCTCCTACTTTCAAGTTTTAGCTCAAATTAAGTTCGAGAAAAATAAACTTTAGTAGGCACTGTAACTAAACAATCATGTTGACAAACAATGATTAGCATAAGCATCACACCATGAATATCATTCTTCTCTTGTTTCACTTCTTAACATATGCGACAGAGAGATTGAGTAAACTCTAAATTGAGAGTGTCAGCGGTTCGAAACGATTTACGCCTGCAGGGTTAACCTGGTCACACGACACGTGCGCGTCCCGAACCGCACGTGGCAACCGTTCGCTCCAGATCTGGCAAAGCTAATTCCCTCTTACGCTACCTTAACAGTGCCGCGTCCCACCAGATCACCCGTCCCGGACGGTGCCTGTGGAGTTCACACACTGTCCACCCCAGACCGCCGCCAATCAGACACCGTAAGGTAGGTTCAGCTTTGCCTTCTCTAGGCTACCTAGATTTACTGGTTCCCATAGTTCCAGCATGTGAGCAGTACATTCAATACTCAACCAACTGTGCCCCACGGATCAGACAGAGCTACCGCACACAGAACCCCGGTCTGTTGCCTTCCTATCATTCTCTGTCTGACCCCGATTTCTTTTCATTAAACCTGAACCTGCTAAATAATTTCTCTAGCAAGGTGGAAGTTTCAATCAGTTCCTAACATATCGCGAGCAGGGTCCAATCTGCTTGACTTCTACCGAAGAGAAATCCTAAGCATAGCAGCTACATCGGGCTACCTGTACCAATATTCCATGCAGGTACTACTGGAAACATATGCATCTAGGGTTTCATTCAACTCCTGTCGACCTAAATGCACATCACACGACCCACATATACTGTTGTAAAAGAAAAACTTTAAAAGCAGTAGTGCACCGGGGCTTGCCTTGAGGATAGTCTTCTGAATCTGCAATGACGGTGTCTTCAGAAAAAGCAGGGTCCGCCTCGACAGCTACTTCGTTCACGTTGGCGTTTACATGATGCAATTACAAAGGTGTCATTAGTAGTTAACAACTTCCTGTAGACTGAAGGAATCGCTAGCTAACTAGGGTAATTAGGGTTTGTCGAGGAGCGATTTTGACCTAAACCAAAGTACTGATCTAAAAAGGTACCCAAAATAATCCTACCAATGCTATCGCAACACAATTAAGTAGCCAGGGTTGAACTTAGGGTTCTACAAATTTTTCCCAAATTTTAATAGTTGCAAATTAATTAATTAGGGCTTTTGGTCATTTTTGGAAAATTAAATAAATCTCAAAAATTACTAATTTTACACAATGAGGTTTTATATTTTTATTAAAAACTACAATTTTCCCTGGTTCCAAAACATTTGGATTTACAATTTTCTGAGCAAAAATCACTTTTCTATGATTTAATTAGTCTCCAGTCGAATTAATTGATTTTCTGCATAAAAGGAAAAGGAGGAAATCAACAGGAGCCCGGCTAGGGCCTTGCCCTAGCCGGCCGGCGGGGAGCGGCGGCGCTGCCGGCGTCGGCGGCCGGCGGCGAGACCACCGTTGGCAAGAGCATGGCGCGGGGGTTCCGTTTCGCTAACTAATGGTCACCGGCGAGCACAGCAGTGCGGCGGCGACGAGAGGCGGCGCGAGCATGGCGGCGGCCACGGTGCGGCGGTGCTCCGACGAGCGTCCGACGGCGACACCATGTCGGGGAGACTCGCCATGGCGCAGTGAAGCTAGGGGTAGAAGGAAACGGGCCGGGCTCTCACCGAACCTGGTCGGCGGCGACGGGCGGTGTGGCGGCCGGCGGCGTCGAGTGTTCCGGCCGAGAGGATGCTCCCCCTGGAAAACGGCCGGTCATGAGAGCTTCTCCGTGAGATGAGGACCACGAATGACAAGGAAAAGACCCGAAGCGTTACGGGGTTCTCACCGGTGCGGCTCCTCGGCGGCGAGTACCGGCGGCGGTGCTTCAAATTCCCGATAGCTCGGTGAAACACGGCGGTCGGGGTTTGCAAAGAGGGAGAAGGATTCCTCTGCCACCTCGATTTCACGAAGGAATCGACGAATTTGTGGTGCTGCGCTAGGCGGCGCGGTGCGGTGCTCGGCGGAGAAGGAAGGGAGAAGAGCAGAGGCACAACGCGAGGAAAGAGGAGGGGGGAAGAAGGGAGCTTCGGCCGAGGCGGCAGCCAGCCAGCTTAAAGGCGTCGCGCGTGCGCCTTGCACGCGCGCCACGCACGACGCGGCGCTCCGAGGCGGCCGAGCGCTCGGCAGGTGGCGGCATTCTTCTGCCATGCGCGCGCGCTGAGAGAGAGCGAGAGAGAGGAAACAGAGAGAAGGGAGTGGGGTGGCTGGCCAGTGGGCCCACTGATGATCCGTTTTGCAGAAAAACCCCCAATCTTCACAGAAATTAGATGATAGCCCAGGAAATTGGTTTCAAGGATTAAATACATTTTTTTGGATTTGCAATTTAAAGTTTTTAATCTAACAAATTCAAATTTGAATATCTTTTAATTCGCAAGGATTCTTTTGCAAGTATTCAAATAGTTCATTGGACCAAATGAGCCAATTTCTTTTTTAGCATTTACTAGAAATTTTGCTAATTACTTTGAACCCTTAAACCTTGGTGTTTTCTCTTTTAATTAATTTAATTCCTTTTTACACCCGATGACAAAACGAAGTGTTACAAAAACTATCTAAATTGGGCCAAAATAGGATGAAAATGACTTAATTGAACAAAAAAATGGGCTGAATAGGGCCCGCGGACTCTCGTGCATGTGGCCGAACCTAGTAGTGCAGGACCATAAAATCTACACCATCGATCTAAGATCTAACGACACAAAACAGATCAAGCAAGGAATAAAACATCCTTCAACGGAAACTCGAACCCTAATTCCCCTTTCACTCCACCCCTTAAGAAGCGCACAACTGCAATTGAGCTAAGGCGGCGCATGCGTCCGATAAGCTTCGGCGACGCAACTGTGGGCCTCTCGCGCAGAGCGTAGGCTGTTCAAGCTGCATGCATCTGCATCGAGAAGCTATAAGACGGCGCTTGAAAGGGCATGGAGCAGTTCTTGGCCGGTAGCAACGCGATGACACGCACGCGGTTGAAGATCCCATATTGGCGATGATGTGAAAGTCCGACGACTTTAAACATTTACAAACATGAGGTAAAACTAAGCTTTATTTCAATTTGTAGTCAAGATTTGTTGATCTGGTGATTTTTAACCTAGGGATGCTTGGATCTAGAGTCCAAATAGGATTTTGATGGAATCTCCTTTCCTACATGCCTAAGCTGACAACAACCAAGAATACATCATTAATCATGCATTTTATAATAAAATTAAACGCTGATTGGGTAGGAAGCGGGTCTTGAACATGATTCATGAGAATATTTTTTGGTGTAGGATGAATGTGCAGATGGGAGCGGGCTATGAGTCCTAGCGCGACAATGATATATATTCAACCTGAACATCGCGCCCAAAGATACAATGTAAGGTGCAGTTGTCAATTCTACATTTCTCGCCCCTCTATCGCTCATGGTCATTCTCACGCTCATATGACGAGACGATGTGCAACCTCTCATCGAGGGCATTGAGAAGATTAGAATCAAGCCTGTTCACAGTCCTTTCCTTTTTAAAAAAATGTGTTGTGACCACTTTTAAAACGCCTTCATAAAATATGTTTATGCATTACAGTCATTGTCTTCCAAAAAGAGATAGTTAAATCGAGCAATTTTTCTCTTTATCAAGCAAATATTCAAGTACTCCTAAAGGCAAAGAAATGGGCCGAAGTTTACCCCATTTCTCCTCACGCGAAAAAAAGGGACAAGGAACTGGGAGAGACGCGGCGCGGCGCGGCGCAACCAGGCCCGACGGAATTCAGGAAGGGGAGGCGGAGAACAGCCAACGCGACACCCCTCGAGCGCCCAACGCTCTCTTGTTCTCCGTTTCTCCTCCTCGTCCTCACTGGCTTGCGCTCCTTCGGTTGCTCTCTCAGATCCAAACCCCGTCTTAAAAGGGCTCAAAGCCGCCGAAACCCTAACCCTAATCATCCGAATTCCCTAATCTGTGTGGTAGCTAAACCCTACACCTAGCCCCCTACCCATCCATCCCCGCCGCCGCCGCCATGGCAGGCTCATCCGGCGGTGCTACTTCCTCCCGCAGCGTCCCTGAGAATCGGTTCTACCACCCACCCCACGTACGCCGCCAGCAGCAGCAACAGCAACAGCGGCTGCAAGGGCATCGGTCAGCGTCGCCGTCGCTGTCCCCATCACCGTCTCCGCGGTCTGCGAGGCACAAGCCGCCACCACCGGCGTCGGCCGTGGCCGTGCAGGCGGACGTGGTGGACTCCGACGACTCCTCGTCGACAACGTCTTCGAAGCCATCGGTGGCGTCCACGGCGACCACGACGACCACCGCGGTTGATGTGAATGTAGCTCCGGCGGGTGCCGGGGCGGTGGAGGAGGGTGGAAATTTTGAGAGATTTCTTGCCTCTACTACGCCTTCAGTGCCCGTGCAGTACTTGCCCAAGGTATTATTAGTCTTACTGTTAGGTATATTGTAACTGCGTTGTGATGATCCCGTAGTATTGGGTGGTCAATAGGAAGGGGAAATGGGAAGCGAACAAGAATATATGTTATACCATCGCATCTAGTTTGCCCCCACACATTTCACTATGATCCCGTTTTCCATTTTTAAAATATGTTGCTGTCACTGCTAAATCCTATATGTACTTATATGTAATATATATTTGTTGCAGTTCATTGCTTTAGGTTAATGGAAGCAATTCAGTACTGCATTAGAGAGGCAGACAAATGATTCTGGAGAATTACTGCTTGAGATTCATATTGTGAAATTCAGTCTTAAATAGTTTGATATATGATAGTCAGAAATTGTATTCATCCAGTTCTTGTTACCTGAGCTATTAGCTTAAGATATTTTTATGCTTCACACATTTTCAGGGCCATTTCTTCATTACCGTACCTTTATGTTTGCATAACTCTATCCTGTTAGGTGTAAGTGTAACCTTTGCTTATAACAACTTCTAACAGCATGTTGCTCAGGCCATGTGGTTTATTTGCATCTTTGTTTTCCTCATATGACGTCTATATTGCAATCTCTGCATTTGACAATGTGTCAAATCTGAAGTATGAATCAGGACTGTGAAGACAATTACTGGAATATGTAGTGATATGTACAATGCTCTGCTTGCATTTAATGGTTTCAGTTTTTTGTTTGAAGTTCATTGAAAAAACTATCTTACTTTTTCTGCTGTTTGTTTTTTAATTTTGGTGCTAATGGTTTTCTTTTCTTGCAGACAAGGCTAAGGATGTGGAGGAGTGGTGACACCTTGGGTTCACAGCCATATTTCTGCCTTGGAGATCTTTGGGAGTCTTTCAGGGAGTGGAGCGCTTATGGTGCTGGTGTTCCCCTGGTGCTAAATGGCAGTGATTCTGTGATACAGTATTATGTGCCATATCTTTCAGCTATCCAACTGTATGCAGATCCATCAAGACCCTCTTCAAGAAACAGGTAACATCCTTGTATGGAATATACATGCATTATGATATCTAGAAAATTCCCGTTGGAATGAATTTTCAGGGTCATGTTTGTCGAATTAGTTTCAGCTGTTTGTCTTATCTTTTATGCTTTTATTCATTTGAACTCCGGTGTACTTATTGGAAACCAAAAAAAAAAAAGTAATTGAATAACAAGGAATGTGCTCTCTTTGATGTTATGTGGCAGTAAATAACTAGCATAGAATTCTACTGAGCTAGAGGTTCAGACAGACCAGACATGCTTAAGTTTTTATTTCCTGTTTGCTTACACATATGTCCATATTATTCCATGCATTGCTGGGATTTTAATAAGAACAATATTGTTTGGAGAAATCCTGTATGTAACCTTTTGCAAATTTTTCTCTGTGTTAACATGCAAGAATGATGAGTTGAGTATAATCTACATGTTCCTGTTATGAACTTATGGAAAAGAAATGAGGAAGTGGATGGAGGAGATGATAGTTATGAGGAGAGACAGATTTAGGCAACACATTATTCAGTAGTTTTTTTTTTATTACCTTGGTGATGTCTTTGATAGTGTCTAACTTTTCTAGTTAATTCTCTCGTTTACTTAAGGCGTCTTGGGGATGAAAGTGACGTAGAATCTATGGATACTAGCAGTGACAGCAGCATTGAAAATGATTTTGACCGGCTAAGAGTCTCATCCATGGAAGCTAAACATCGTCTGGAAAATGGTGGCCTACAAAGTGATGATGGTGAAGCTTATGTTTCTTCAACTTCAGGTTTTCCAATCTTTGAGTATCTGGAGAGGGATCCTCCATTTGGGCGTGAACCCCTGACAGACAAGGCAAGTAACCAATGCGTATTTTAAATGGCCTGTGTATATAATCTTACATTCTTACTATGCATGACCATCAGGTGTCAACTCTTGCTGGTAAATTTCCAGCTCTGAAGACATTCAAAAGCTGTGATCTACTGCCAACTAGCTGGATGTCTGTTGCATGGTATGTTTCAACTGCTATTGATTTTTGTTCACTTAATTTCATTCTTGTATCTGTGATGCAATATGGATGGATGGTTCTATTTTGCATGTGCTATTTTATAAGCTGGATTAGGCTTAATGTTCTTTTTTCCTCATATAAAAGGTTAATATTCTCTTCTAATTTCTGCATTATGTATTTCGAGCTGAATATCTAAGATGATGTATTATCATTGTCAGGCTTTGTCTATACTATGTTGATCTCATGTACTTATCACCCAACCTCATGTGCATCTAGTTCCCCTGCCATAATGTTGCACTTATTCCTGTATAGATTGTGCTTTGCTTTCTAGTTGGAATGGTCAAAGTTATGACATTGGCCAACTGTGCTGGCCCATGCAGAGGATGCCTACCAGTTGCAATGCCTAACAATGGCTTGCCTACCATGCTGAATTTCAGCATAAGATACATAGAAGAGCAACGCTGCTAACCTGGTGTTGCTATGATTCTATTTTACTGGTTTCATCCTCGTGCTTCCAATTGCAGGTACCCCATATATAGAATTCCTACAGGGCCAACTTTGAAGGATCTTGATGCCTGTTTTTTGACATTCCATTGTCTAGCAACACCTTGCAAGGGTAAATACTAAGTGCCTCTGTATGAAATAGGTTTTTTTGTCTTTGCCTCTGTTAGGCGAAATAAGTTTGATATTTGCCTTGGTATATGCAAGTTTAGATTGCATGGGTAGTCCATTGATTCAGAGATCTGACATATCCTTTATTTCTACAGATCTTGACCCCTCTACACCAGCATGCCCTAGTTTTGGGGGGGTGAATCACTGTTCTAAGGCAACAGGCAAACTATCTTTGCCTGTCTTTGGGCTGGTGTCTTACAAATTCCGCACATCCATTTGGTCATCTGATGGAACCCAAGAGCGTGTCAACTCACTGATGCAGGAGGCTGACAACTGGCTGCGGCGGATACAAGTAGACCATCCGGATTTCCGTTTTTTCATCTCCCATTTCAGCACAGCGTGGAGATGACTGTAAATGGTTGAGTGACTGTTGGGCAGTCGATGCATCTCTGTTTTTGGTGCATACAAACAGAGTGCCCTCATGTGCCGGGGTTGTACTAGGTTTTTTAGACCGGTGGGGTTGTACTAGTTAATGCCCGCATGCTAACTTTTCTGTCTCCAAAAAGTTATCTGTTGTAGGTATCTTTTGTGGTTGAGTAAAGATCGATGGGGAAAGAAAACAGAATGGGAGACTTGTAAACTTTAAAAGAAAGATAAAAAGGAGAAAAATAAAAAATGAGTTAGAAATCATCATGTGTATGTACCAGTGTATGCATATGTATTCTGTCGTTGCTTTATTATTCTTATCTCTTCTCTGATTTTTAGGTGCCAATGAGACGCTGTATGTTAGATGTGTTCGATCAAAATCGTGCATTGCATAGCTTGACCTGCCGCAATTACTTTTTCATGTAATTTTCCATTTCTTTTTCAGTTTGTGTTATTTAAAGCTGGTCTGGGATGTATCCCTATACTACCTTCTAGCATATGAAAAATTCAATGGGTGTTTTGGCTCTCCTTGACGAATTCCTATTTGTGCTCCCGAAGAATGGATGTGGTCACGGTTTGAAGTCTGCTATGAAAATAACGAGGCCTCTGCTCGAGCAGGTGGCGCGAGGCTCGGCTAAACTTGGAACCAACTAATGCGACAGCAACGAAACAGCATAGCAGCAGGACGAGGCTACCACTCCTGCTAAAAATAATCAATCAATGGCAGCCGGGGCGGTCGCTCAACACACCACCGTGCCGCCCTCTCCTCCGGCCAGATTTCTTTCTTCCCTTGTCTGGCGCTGCTAGCTGCACTGGACTGGACGCCTAGCGAAGCACCAAGCTACCAACGACGAAAGCTTTCTCACGTCTCGCATCTGTCGCCATCGCCCCGCTCGTCCCCTTTGTGGCCGGCCGCAACTCTGTTCGCTGTCGCCCACTGCATATATATATATATATAGACCGCCGCGCCGGTCCTTCCTCCAGTCCTTCCAAAGGCTGGAGCACACCGGACTGGCCGGGCGTACCACCAACGCGCGGGCGCGGGAGAGATGAGGGACCTCGAGGAGTTCCGGGGCGGCGCGTCCCACGGCAGCGACGGGGCGGCGGGGTCCTCCGTGTCATGGTGGTCCGGCGGCGACCCGGAGGCGAAGCGTCGGCGGCGTGTCGCGGGGTACAAGGCGTACGCCGTGGAGGCCAGGGTGAAGGCGTCGCTCCGCAAGGGGTTCCGCTGGATCAAGGACCGCTGCACCGGCCTCGTCCGCCGCTGGTGACGGGGACGTGCTGCCGGCGGCGCGTGAAAGCTTTTAATTAACCGTACGTCGTGATGACCTTATTGTGCTTTGTAATTAAAGGAGGTTCATGCAAGCTACTGCACTGTTTTCTTCTTCTTTCTACATCGACACACATTGCGTGTTCATGTGCTGCAGCGCTTCCTTATTACTTTGTTCTTATAAGGATGCAAGAAATGTTTTGTTCTTGAACATTCTGTAAGCTATGTCAGGACTCAAGAGATGAGCACAAGCTTGCAGTAGCTGATTATTTTTGCAGTAGCGACTGGAAATGCGGGTTGCTTACACTTGCAACTTATTTAAAGACGGGATACACATGATCGAGAGTTGAAAAACAACGACTGATCTAATCTGTTCTTTCTGATTCTACTAAAGCACACAAGGCAAAATACCAAACACAACGCACACCGATCGAGCAGAGAGCATCCCGTGCGTGATGGCGGGCTAGCTGGCTGGTGTGTGTCGGTGGCGTTCCAAACCAACACGACCAAGCAAGGACGTTATTTGAGTTTGACGAAGATGCCCGAGACCCGACGCCAGAACCACGCCGCATGCAGCCGTGGAGGGCGGCAGCTAGAGAAACGGAATCGTTGACTTCCGCGGCCGGCCGGCGTCGCGTTGTAGTCACCGTTTTATAACTTTTTTTTTATAAAATTAACGGTTTAAATTTATTATCTTATTTTATACTCGTGGATATAAGATAACAAGAATGATCTATCATAGAAGACTCATATATATTTATTAGTAGTTACGATGAGTATTGTATATAATTAAATTCATATTTCAATATATTTTAATAATAAATTATTAGAAAACCTAAATATTATTTATATTATTTATAAATTCAGTTAAAGCTAAAAATATTTGACTCACGCCTGCCACACAGAAACAGACAGGGAGTCCTGCTAGTACTAGAAACCGTCGCGGCACGGTACGGACGCACGGTACAAGACACCCCTCACTGACACTGAAGTACAGAGCCGGACGAGCCCAAAGCCGCGAAACGCAGAGAAGGCCTCGACCGCGAGGGGCTTTGCCTCAGCGATGGCCGCCGGCGACTCCGCCGTGGCCTTTCTGGAGACCAGCCTCGGCACACACATCGTCGTCTCCTTCCCCGCCCACATCACCACCGTCGCCGACCTCAAGCGTACGTGCCTATCCGCTACCCGCGTCCCCCTCTCTCCACTCTCCCGTAGCAGGCTCCAAGCCTCTTGCGGAAAAGAAAAAAGACTTTTTTTTTCTCCCCTATCTCTTTTCTTCCTTGCGGTGTTTGCACTGCAAATTTGATTTCCTAGCTAACTTTCCCCTTTTCTCCGATTTCTTTATCCGATTTGTGCACCGACTGAAACCCTATCCCCCTCAAATTAATCAGGTCAGGTGGCCGCTCAACACTCGGCGAGTTTCCCCATGATTGGCCCAATCGCCGTCACATCCTTACAGGTATGCCACGCTACGGTGTCCCAGCATTCCAATGCTTAATCTTTAGCCCACACATGTCGTTTCGTTTTCTGCCATCCGTCCATCCATCGATCGGTCGCTACATTCGCAGATTAAAATAGATGATATCTGGTATGTTCTCGCTGACCCGGTGCCTGTGCAAGATGCTTTCGTTGCGATCGAGGCCAAGGGGCCATGGCACCTCCGTGTCGAGGCTCATCCGCTTCCCTTCCATCCTTCCGCCGAGGAGGATATGTCACCTCCTGCGGCGCCTCAAGAAGGGCCTGTGAATCTTTCCTGTGCTGCTGCTGCCATACTGGGGACACCTCACAAAACAGTTGACCATGTCTCTGGTCGGTGTGAAGATGGGACTTCAGTTACTCAACAAAATTTGGACCTTGGGGTTCCAGCATGCATCATTGACAGGCCACCATGGAACCAGCAGGATAAACCTCAGGAAGATGTTGACGATGTCTGCACCTCCACTCAGCGCAAAGATGGAAGTACCATGCTGCAGCAAAGTACAGACCTTGCTATACGATCAGACAAAGACAGTGGGATGCTCGGAAGATATCAAAATGTAATCATTGCAGAAAAAATAGTGAAGAAACGTTTCAGAGAGGAAGGTAGCATCGATGAAAGCATCGTTGTTAACCTAAATAATGGGAATCTTACCTCTCTTGCTAGCTCCAGAAATAATGTCAAATTGACGGATGTAAAGAGTTACAGGGCTGGGACTGTAATTCTGAACAACGATCCCTCAAGTTATATCCTGGGACGACATCGCTCACATGTCCTGGGGCAAAGCTTCTCTTATGTCCAGATTGAACCGTGGATATTGAGTATGTTTCGTGGTGAAGGTGGCAACAACATGTCAAATATTCGGTTTTGTATCAAGTCCATGGAAGGAAATAACTCTTCAGATAAAGAATTGAATGCATATATAAGTGAGGCGGAGGAACCACAAATAGCTGGGTCGTTGTGCACTACTGAAAGCCAATGCAAAGAAACATACATTCTACATTGTGTTGAGTCCATGAAAGAAGACAACAGGAGATCAACTTCCAGTAACATATATAGCGACATAGGGGAAAATGAAGAGGCCGCGCTGATTGTTCTTGCAGAACATGAGGCATGTTTCCCAAGAAGACAATGTTGGATTGCACTGCGCAAAGTGCCTCTGAGCCAAGCAAAAAAGAAATACGCTTTCAGGTAAACCTTCTGTTTCTTTGGCATCCCATGTACTTGTGGCAACAAATAAACTGTTCGCAGTTATAATAATTTATTTATTTAAATTTATCATGTTTCTGCCTCATTAATAAATTGAAGCGTTGCAAGGAACCATTTTTACTTGAACAATACATGCTCCCAGAATACTCCCTCCATCCTTTTTTTTTGCTGACGTTCCGACAAAGAAAAGCAGTTCTTGCTAGTTCAAAACAGCTTTCTGAAACGACAGAAAAAAAAAAGTATGGTTTAAGCATCTTTCCTTCTTCTAGAGTCCTTTAATGCCTCGAATTTTATTGAGCATAGATTGTTATTTGAACCTCTTATATTATCAATGTTGATATAGGTGTCCAATATAGCTGCCCAAATCATTTTTTGATAGCCACTTTGGAATAGCTATGTTTTGAACCTCAGTTCAGAGTGGAATACAGAATCTAACGAACCAGAGATATTATGTAATGCTGATATGGGCAATTCACCACATGTGCCATATGTTTAAACTGTGAAGCGTCCTCCATGGATGAACTATGTGTGTTAAGTTAGTATAATAGTGTATGAAAATTGAAAACAGGCAATTACCCTGTCCCGCAACTGCCTCCAGTGAAGGCAGCGATAAATGCCGTATTTCTAAAAGAAAAAAGAAAGGGCAATTGTCTGGCAAGGAGTTCACTGTATTCTGAGTTATTTGTGTGGAACAGTGTCATCCATGCCCAAACCAACTTGCCATCATTTGTTAATTAAACCATAACCAGGAGTTAATGTTACTAACAAATTTCACCATGGCTTATCTACAAACAGAACATACAGATAGAGGCTAGAGAACATACAGAGAGTTGATACCGCGTTGTAAACATACATAGATGTTGCATGTCTAGAGGGGAGAGTTTACTTGCATACTGGCGTAATAGTTTTTTCAGTTGGACGTATTCTTTTTTCCCTGAAGCTTAATGGTAACACTAAATAAATTCTTGTTGTAGGGATGGTAGTTCAGCTGATGCTAATCAGGTATGTTCCATCAAAAGCAACAATAAAGGGGCACATAAGTTGAACAGGCAGAACAATTCAGAGGAAAACATCAAGTCAAGGCTACGTGCCGGATGCAAAGAGGTGCATGTTATGGAAAGGGCAGTCTCGAGGAAGATTGAACACAACCTTGAGGTGTCAGGTAAAATCTGTCTTATGAATTCAGGTTGATGGTATGTTTTGTTTATGGGATTGTGGTGGGTGTGTGTGTGTGGGGGGGGGGGGGGGGGGGGGGGGGAGGTCGGATACAGAAGGGAGGAAGAGTGATATTCTATTATATAAACAATTTCTAAATACTGCTGGTGATAGTTATTTAAAGAAAATTTCTTGCTATTATATGAACTTCGTCCACATGGGAGCTTCTGTTGAGCAACAACCGAAAGCTGCCATATAGGAGAAGCATCTTTCAACTAAACAAGAGAAACGAGCAATGCTGAATGGAAAGAACAAAGAGGTCTGATTGAACAGGGGTCAGAGGAGGTAGGTGTCTGAATATCTGATTGAAGCAAGATGAGATGGTCATCACAGAATCATTTGTTTTTTTTTTGGAAAGACCGTCATCACAACAATCAATTGAATGTGGGTTTCCTTTTCTTTTGAACTGGATTTGGAAAGCTCAGATGGGCAGTGGTGAGGATTTCTACATTACACTGATTCATAGGAGTAGTATTAGAAACTGTTTCTTCTCCCTGTCTGTAATGCTAAAAAAGAGAATCTGATTTCTTGGCTTCGATGCTAAATGGTAGCAGCGTGAGAAGATATTATCACTGAGTTGTCTTGTTTCTGCAGGCGTTGTCAACAGGGGTCGTGGTGGACGATTTGCACAACAGGATGGAGTGGAAGAAGCTAGAAAAAGTAGCAAGAAAAAGCGGAAGATGAAGGGAATCGGTAGCTTGTAGCCCTCTACTATTGCTTGGTTGTATAGCTGGGGACCAAAGGCAACAAGCTCAACACGAGATTTTTTGGGGAAGGGAAAGATTTTGTAGTATAGCTTAGCTTGAGACACCGTTAACTCATGATCCTAGGGGTGTAGGCTGGTTTCTGATGAACTTGCTCGGTTTCTGTGATAGTTCATGAC
The DNA here is from genome assembly GCA_001182835.1 of Oropetium thomaeum. Lineage (NCBI taxonomy): Eukaryota > Viridiplantae > Streptophyta > Magnoliopsida > Poales > Poaceae > Oropetium > Oropetium thomaeum. The sequence continues at coordinate 72,027 of LFJQ01000113.1, read as the reverse complement.
CACTGCGCGTGTAAGGTTGCTCATGAATCATGATGGCTTTACATATGTATGTATGAACATTGATGCCATGTAGATTACTTTTGTATTTTACTTAAATTTTTGGATTACTGCGTTATGCAGCACCGTAGTGGGCCTTGTTTATGTGATAATCAATCTTTTCTGTATGTGGTAGGGTATTAATTGTGGCAGCATTGCAAATAATCTTTATGGGAGCACTACTAAAGCATGCTAGTGCAAGGCATAAAAACCTTCATTCATTCAATTCATTCATCCCTTCATGAATCACAATTCATGAATGATCAATTGTCGACTCGCTGACTGGAGGGCCAACGCTGTCTTTCCGTTTCTCTCTGCGACTGCGGGCAAACAGCTCAGTATAGGACGGACCGCGATAAATCACGGCCTCACTCACAAATCAGGAAAGAGTGGGGGAAAGAGAGAAAAAGGAGAGAGAAGCTCAAACCGTGCAGGCAGAAGGAAATGCTCCTCCTCTCGTCTTCTATCAAACCCTAGAATTGGGTAGCTGCCGTCCGCCTGGCGCTCCGGTGGACACTGCCTCCCGCCGCCCGCTGCCGCTCAGTCGGACGAGGTGAGTCCGCCCCGCTTCGCTTACTTTTCTCCCTCCGCTAGTCCCCTCTCTTCACCGCGCGCGGGGGACCCGTGAATTCGAAATCATGGGGCCTTGGTTTGTTCCCCGCGCACGCAGGCACAGCCCACTAAACACTACTCCTATTAGTGTTAGTGCTAGTAGTACTTTATTTGGGCCCAATAGTCAAACTCCTGTCGTTCTCCTCGATGTCTGCGTAGCTAAATAGGTTAGACTTGGATGGAAAGGGCCGTCTTGGGAACATTTTTAAAATATTCAAGCATGGATATAGCCAAGGTCATATTTAAATTTTGTATGGATAAGAAAAATATTCAATACATCATTTTGTTTAGCATGTATAAACCACTTTTAATGCTGTCTTAAAATTTAGAACCGCTGCTGAGTTTTCTTTCTTGTTTGATCTCATTATATGTTTGATTATTCTCAATTCAACTATTGGCATATCAGAATCAGCAATGCAGTCAAGTGATTTTAGTTGGAAAAAAAACTTGACCAACCTAGGAGAGAAACTAGGTGGCTTTTAATTAATAAGAAATAGGCACCCAAATTTGCGGTGAAGAGGACTCGAACTTGTGCAATGTACGCCCACACCCATAAAAAACTAGCCAGGCTTTATTACTATTTTAGTTGGAAAGAGTGCTCCTCTTTTGCATTTTTTTTTTCTGTCTCCCTGAACAACATAACTTGTTCTTCTTCCGTTAATTTCACATCAGTATTCGTCATGTCTTCTTCATATTCAAATAAGTGTATATTTTCAGGTGCTACTGATGCTGTCATCAGGAACATGTTGTAACAAGGAAGATGCCGTCAAGGCCAGGGATAGTGCTATTAAGAATATGGAAGATAAAGATTTTGCTGATGCCCGGAAGGTCTTACTTGGAGCCCAGAAAATTTTTCCAGAGCTTGAGAGTGTGCCCCAGCTGCTAGCTATCTGTGATGTACACTGTGCAGCAGAGGCAAGGGTGAATAAAAAAATGGACTGGTATGCAATTCTTCAAATAGAGGTAGCAGTGGATGGAACTGTCATAAGAAAGCAGTACCTCAAGCTTACCCGTTTACTTCACACTGATAAAAATAGATTTGTTGGTGCTGAAGATGCTTTCAAGTTGATTCATGAAGCTTATTGTGCACTGGGTGACCCAAAAAAACGGAAAAGGTATGATGTTATAACTGATAGGAATGTATTTTGGACCAGTTGCCCAAGTTGTCAGACACGATATAAGTACTACATGGATATCCTGAATACGTCGGTCTCCTGTCAGAAATGCAAAACAAAATTTGTTGCAGCTGATTTGAAGGTACAAGTTATGCCCACTTCATCAAGTGTAGCTTGGGGCTCCAACAGTCCTGCAAATGTGTTTTCAAATCAAAAGTATGACGCTCCCAGTCATCAAGGTCACCGTGTGAATCCGTCTTTCGCTGGTGATTCTGCAGCTGAGAAATTTCTATCTTCAACACTGCAACAAGATAAATCTTCTGTCCTGACTGAAAGTGAGAATATGCATAGAGAGTCGATGACAGACCGGGCTGATCCAAACATTGTGAAACCAAATGTAAATGTCACAGAGAATGCATGGGGAGAACTCCAGTTTTCTGCAGTGGAACAAGATACATTTTCTGTTGTTACAGAAACTAGAGAAGTGCATGGCAGGCAGTTGGTAGGTACTGCTGCTTCAAACATCTTTGACACAAACAAGTTGGGTATAGAAGATGCATATGCAGGGCCAGGTGCTCCAAATTTTCCTAGATCTCGAAAGTATTCTTCTGCGGGTGGAAAATCTTCTGGGCAATCAGATGTAAATGCTATGCCAGGCAATGAGGCATGTAGCAGTGAACCTGATGGGCAGAAAGATGACCGGTCAGATATAACACAGAACACAGATGAAAGATTTATGCCAGATCCTGCTGGTCTAAACATTGTTGGCTTAAGGAAATTGGTTATAGACGAGGCATCTACACGGCCACGTGTAAATGTATTGCCAGACAATGAGGGATTTTGCAGCGAACATGGTGGGGAGAAAGATGACCGGTCAGAAATAATTCTTGGGGCAGTGACAACTTCAATGAGAAACAAGAATACAGGTGAAAGATTGATGCCAGATCCTGCATCCACACGGCCAAGTGTTGTCAGATACTATCGTCGTCGGTCAGGTACGCGAAAAAAGCAAGATGCAGAGCTCAGCCCGAGCTCAGGCAGAAAAAAGAGGCAGAGGAAGAATGATTTGCCATCAGCTCATGTTGACAGCAATTGCAAGGAAATAATTTTTGGTGATGTTACTAATGTGGACAGACAATCAACTCGAACTCTTGTGTCCAGCAAAGTAAGTATCCAAGAGAAGACGGAAGCCACAGATATAAGTAAGGATGTTTCTTCTGGACAAGATGCATCCATGCATAGAAATGCCGATCGATTTGTATTTGTTGATTCCTCTGATCCAGACCGCATCTCCTCCAGTACTATCCACGTATATCCTGATCCTGAATTCCACAAATTTGAAGAAGACCGCCTGTGCAACAAGTTTGAACGTGGACAGGTGTGGGCGTTATACGATGATGTTGATGCATTCCCCAAGCTGTATGGCTGGATAAGCAAAGTAGAGCTGGAACCTTTCGTTGTTCATTTGATCTGGCTTGAGGCTTGCTCTCAACAGGCGAAACAGATGTCCGTCAGCTGTGGTAGATTTAGAATTCTGAACCAGAGAGCTCGGTTTGACACAACTGAAACTTTCTCTCATTTGGTACTAGATGCCAGAGGAACGAGCATACAGCGCCAGGTTGAGATTCTTCCACAAGTTGGTGAGATTTGGGCCATCTACCCCCCTGACTTGGATCCTGTCAGCCTAAATGCCTGTAAATTTGCTATCGGGGAGATCATCGAGCACACTGAAGCTAGCACAAAACTTTCATCCCTATCTAAAGTTGATGGGTACGTGGCAGTGTTCAAACCTGACACTGGAATCCTGGAGGTACCTACCACAGAAAGGTTGAGGTTTTCACATCGCATACCTTGTTTCCGTCTGACCGAAGAAAGAGGCGGCAAGCTCCGTGGCTTCTACGAGCTCGACCCTGCTTCCCTGCCCCATGTATATGACTTGCAGATTGGTGCCTGTCTGTGTGGAACCTGAAATTGGTTAGAAATAGGATCTTGTCTGTCTTTGACTCCGCACTATGCCGTCAAAGCTTTTGGTGTACGTAGGAGAAATTGTTGGTGGACTGGACTACATCCTGGAATGATCACATGAGATCAAATGAAACCGATTTAAGACGTTTTGTGTCCCCTGCAATGTTTTCGCTAGTATGCACTACTACTCCGTATGTATGATAGTATTGGCTGGAGATCGATGTTCCCGGAGGATGAAAATGAAACTTGGCTGTGTGTTGCTTGCTTGTTTGTTTCGAGCTCCCGGGGATGTACTGTATGTAATAGGATCAGAACTTGGTCCCTTTTGCTTCCGGCAAACCCTGTTATTATCTGGAAGTAGATGAAACGTTACACCGTGAGATAAAATTTCAATTGACGCATGGTGTTTTAACATTACTCACACTAGTTATGCGACGTGGCCCAGCTGAACTGGAGCTGAACGCACGGGATGAATAGGAGATTGAGCAACTCGAAGCAAAGCAGTGCGACAGCCAACGTACGCGTGCGGACAGAGTTGAAGAGAACGAGGCGTAACAGGAAGGAAGGAATTGAGCCTCCTCTCCTCCACAAGGCCCCAAGTGGATCCCAGTTCCCAGCCCAATCATCGGGGAGGGAAAACGAGCAAGACGGACGGTGTCGTTCCCCAGAGAGCTGAGCTGCGTGGGGGAGCAGACCGTGCTGCGCTAGCTGGCGTCGGTCTCGGTCGGACCAGTGACCAGTCAGCCACCATCGCAGGATCCGCAATGTGATCCATTCATGATTCATTATTACTGTAAGCTTTTTGTCTGGATGAACAGGCATCAGGACCGGAACGCAACGCCTCGTCGCCTCTGCTTGGGTATTGTTGGATAACGTGGACAAAAAAAACACCCTACTGTATGCTTTGTACTATAATCTTGCAGGATTCTCCAACCTACTAGAAACTAAAGCAAAATAAAGTGGGCCTTTTGTTGTCTGAAAGTGTGTGCGTGCGTGTGTGGCTGAAATGTTGCAGAGGCTGCAGCACCAACGACTTCCCCACCACCATCAGGCCACCAGGCCACCAGCCCACCACCACGCCCACGCCGCTCCCTCCAATAACTGAACTTGACGCTCAAGGCGGAAACTTAGTGCGGGAGGTAGCAGTGTAGTGTTGCAGCAACAAGCAACAAGCAACAAGCAACAAGCAGGAAAGGAACACGAAAAGCAAGAAACGAGAGGAGATTCCCACGCGCGCAGGCAGAGGTAGGCGGAGGCGGCTCTGACGACCGGCCACCTTCTCGTCGACGTCGAGCATAATCCTTTGCTTACCTGGGAGAAAACCGACCTACATATGTATGGTGACAGCACACCTGCACGTCGATCATGTGCGCTGTTAAATTAAATTAGTCTCTGCTCCTACCAGTAAGTACATGGCAAGAACAACAAGAAAAGAATCAGCTTCAGCTTCAAATTAATTAATCACGTACTAATAGTACTCTGTTTAGCGGTCGTCGATCTACTCACTGCTAGTACTACAGGTTACTTTGTTATGCAGTAGGCTCGCTGGGTCCTGGATATGCAATGCAAGCGTGCCTTGTGGACGAGATAATACTACTACTACTACTACAGATACCGGTCGGGCTGGCTGGCTACCCCACTCCTCCGCGCTCCAAACGAAACGGTGGTAGCGGTAGCCGGTAGGTGAGACGTTTTACTGGAGCGTACGCCTTCCTTCTTGGCAAGATCCTGCGCGTATCGTATCGTATCGTCATCATGGCCGTCGTCGACGACGGCCGTACGTCGGCGTATCGCGCGACGTGGTAGTACATCTCAGCGCACTAGCTAGGGTGAGTGACGTCCGCCGTTGGCGTGGTTAGGAAGGAGAGCGATGCCGTTTTTTGTCCGCCATGGGAAGATGGCATGCGTTGATAGGACTCCGCCACCAACCGGCCCCTCTGTAGTCTGTCCCCTCCCCCCTCCTGTAGTCCTGTCAACCTTCCTTCCTTCTTCTAAGTCTAGGAGTAGTTGCTGTTGATGACTGCGGTCCTCTCTCAGCTGCCGCGGTTGAGCTGATTCTGACCTGCCAATTAATTACTACTAATAGTACTACGTACTATAGAGTCAGTGTCCAGCATTATGTTGTGCTTAGTGCTCTGTTTCTTTATTATCGTTTAAACGGTTATGCGTATTACTAGCTTGTATATGTTCGTCGGTTGAGCATGTCGTAGTACTTATTAGTTTATTTTTCAACTAATCGGCATCTTCTTTTCTTCTTAGCATATAAAAACCAGAGGACGCTCATTGTGACTGGAAAGGGTAGTAATGCTCTGACTTGTAACAGTAGTCAGAATTGCTGTAAGTCGTCGCAGTACTATACGTTGACAACAGCCTGCAGAAAAATGCAACAAAATTACCCTGAACAAAAAGACGATTTCGAGCGGTCATTAGTCCTAGCACTACTTCATTTTCCTTTTTTTTTTTTGGGTGTGTGTGGACCGTGGAATTCCAGTGGGCCCCATAGGACCGTGTCCTATCAGGCAACACCGCGAGCCGAGGCGAGACCATTCCTGTGTCCTTTTGGACTAACGTCCCTGCAAAACTCCAAAACCTAGGGCCAAATCATCCAACCCCAAACGCCAAAAAACCCCGTTAACATCACGAAACGACCAAACTTGATCCCAAAAAGACTCATTTTTTACGGGCAAAAAACCAAGCCAAGGCCGACAGACCAAGAAGACCGAGGGGGGAGTGAGCGGAGAGGAAAGCGGAGAAAGGCACTCCTTTCCCTTTCTCCCTCCCTCCTCCCTCCCTCCCTCCCTCCACCATTCCAATCTGTTTTCTCTCCCCTACCTGACCTCCCCACGCAGCGCCATTAATGGATTCCGCAGCCGCGGTCTCCTCCCGCATCCGCCCCCTCCCCGCTCGGCAACCCTAAAATGTGACGTCCTCCCCCCCGCGGCTCGCACGGATCCTGCTCCTGCCCCGCGGCTCCGCGTCCTCAAGCTGTGTTGGTTAGGTGGGGGAAATACTCGCTGCTTTCGGAGCTGCTCCCGGGCGAAGGGAGGCAGGCACGGTCCAATGCGGCTCGATCCGGGTTCCTCTGCGCGGCGATTTGGCTCGGAGTGTGCGCTGCGTCGGTGAATCCAGCGCCGTCGTTGACCCGCGCTGCCTCGGGAGGTTGGATCTTTTGTAATATGGCGCTCTGTGCCGTGCTTTTGGGTGTGAGGCGTGATTTCTGGGGAGGGAGTGTTTTGGGGTTGGGGATTTGCCTGCATTCCGGCTGTGTTCGCGGAAGCTTGTTGGTGGAATGTGGGGGCTCAGCTCTCCGTCGGAATCTCTTTGTCTTATGCGAGGTCAAATTCGGGGTGAAAATTTGGGTTTTGACACATTTAAGGGAAAACATGGAGCTGTTGTTCCCTTGATTACCTAGTACTTTAGCTGCGTTTAGGCCAAATGCGTTGGGTTCTCTTAAACTTTTGTTGATGTGTTGCATTACATCTGCAGGTGACCGGAGTGAAAGAGAAATGGATGTGGAGAAAGCTGCCTCCAAGGGTCATGGTTTCTTTAGCCTGTTTGAGTGGGGTAAGAACAAGAAGTCCAAAAAGCGTCTATTCAGCGGAAACGGGAGCGTTTCTCCGAATCCAAGTAAGTAAATGCTACGCAATGGGAGCCAGATTGGTTACTGTAAACTAGTTACTTTCGTTCTTTTTCTTTTTTTTTTTCCAGATTGGTTACTGTAAACTAGTTACTTTCGTTCTTTTTCTTTCTTTTTTTTTTTTTTTTTGCAAAGTGATGGGATGTGCCTGTATCCTAATTTCTTATCCTTTCTTTGTAGGGAGTATTGGAGATGAGAAGGAAGTTGATGGTGGAGCACCGAGTACTCGGTCAAATTCGGTGTGTGCTACTTTTTGTAACTTTCCTCAAGTATAGCCAAGTGTTTGTATTTACCCTGTATGACTGAAGCTGTTCTCTCTCTCTCTCTTTTTTGTTTTCCTGGGCAGATCCTTGAAGATGCGCCAAGCTTGAAGGATAGCAGCGAGCATAGTTGCTCATCTTCAGTGGTTGATGAAGAAACTCAGGCAAGGAGGTGCCCCACTGTTGTGGCTAGGCTCATGGGTTTGGATTCCATGCCTGCGGCAAGCACAACAGAATCCAATCCTCTGCCATTAGCGGTGCAGCCACCCATCCTAACCAACAGCTCTGACAATTTGGTTGGCAGAAGTTATGTTGATAGTCCCCTTAAGATGCCGAGCAGTCCTATTGACAGGTTTAAAATGGAAGGATTACCTCCAAGATATGCCAAGAGGACATTGTCAGTTGCACAGTATAAGTTATTATCTCCCATGAAAAACAGTAATCCTTTATCCAGCAGAAATGCAGCTGATATAATGGAAGCAGCATCTAGGATCATTGGAACTGGAGCTGAAAATATTGTTCCTTATAGAGTTCACGATGTTGGGCACACAAATGCTGTGCGTGCGTACAACCCAAGAGAGATCATAGGAGTCCAGCAAAGGTCACATAAGCTTAATGAAGAACTGAGGAAACGTGGTGGCTCTGCTTCTTCTAGACCCCCAAACGGAAAACCTTTGGATGGAGTTTTGAGAAGTTCTGAGAGCACCTCGTCTTCAAGAACCTCAGTGTCAAATGGATGTACTCTAGTTGGTCCAAAGGTAAAGGCCAGCAGCAGATCATCAAATATTGCTCAAGCTATGCAAGCCCAAGGAAAAGAAGAGATAAGAAAAAGAGGTAGGAAGCCTGAAACTCGTAGAAGGAACCCTGAAAATAGCAGGACTTTGAGAAATGGCTCGAACCAACGGAATGATATTAGCCAAGCAGGCACATCAAGTTCGTCCAATGTGCTTGTGCCTAACAACAGGAAACAGAATGCTAAAGTCGTCAAACACAACGTGAATTCAAACACAGCAACATCCAGCCGACAACGAAGCAATTCACATCAAATAAATGCTTCTCCCAGAAAGGTTGCGGCTACCAACACATTGAGTGGAAACAATACTCAAGGTAGAAGAAAGGTGGACTCACAACTGACCAGTCAATCAAATATGAGAACTTCTATAGCAAAAGGAATCCCTAAGCCAAGAAGATTACAAGAAAGGAGATTGTTCCCTGATAAAAGCCAGTCAAGTGATACCCTAACTTCTGATAGAAACCAAAGGCAGGTTCGGCACAATATTGTGATAGATGAGCAATCATCTTTCACAACGAATAAAAAGAAAGTCACCACTGAGATCGTTTCATTCACATTTACCACACCAGTTAACAAATCATTACATGGTACCCACCTTCCCAATCATTCATCTGAAAAACAGTTTATAGAGAACTTGAACATTAAGTCAACTTCAAATGATACTTCTGATGCTAAACTTGATGTCATTGATGGTGATTATTTGGGGCTTCTGTTGGAGCAAAAGTTGAGAGAATTGACTTCAGGGGTGAAATCACCCTATTCAAAGCCAGAGAATGGTGGTCGAATATGCGTCCCTTCACCAGCCATGGAAGACACAACATCACTATGTGAAACATCTAGTATCACTACTGATTGTGACAGGGAGTTGCCACAGTCTTTCAAGGATGGAAAATCCACTCTTCCCTGGATGGATTGCATTGCAACAAGTGGCCAGGTATGGCACTTCAGAGACTATGGTTACACATCTTCATCACACCGCCTTATCAGCACTGTATTATGCATGTTACTTTCCTAGTGCTGCTGTCGATAGAAAGAATAATTTCTATTTCACATTAGGGCAACGATTCTTTAACTCTGTAATTGGCTAGCCATCTCATCTTTTCTTGGTATAGCGAAACTACACAGTTTATCTGGCATTTTAATTTTGAGTGCACCTTGACTGTGTATGCTAGCTAATAATACATTGCAACATAGGTACTTTCAGCTGCACTGAAACAGATGCATGCCTGTGTTGTCAGACAAAATAAGAGCAGTATACTTCGGTGAATTAATTTTTGTAATCCAATTCTCCACCACAATAAAATGCATACCAGCGTATACACCCAAATTTAATATTCTGTATTCCAAATATTCCATTTTTTCAGTAGGATTAGGTGCATGTGCATGTGCATGTGCATGTCTTCCATTTTATGTACCATTGTGTCCATTTTTCATCTATTGTAGACGAGGATGCAAACAATCTTCAATGTACTCTATAGATCAAGATCAATACACATTTGTGAATTAAAGTTTGTCAGAGTTGAACACTTTAATATTCATTCACACTTGCGGCACTAATGCTGTTACCAAAATGTCACGAGTCACCGACACAAATATGGCTGTCTCTATATTAATATAGTCATGGTGTGTAAGTGTTGGTCCGTATTCTAATAGTTGCTTCCTTTCATCAGTCATCTCAATCTGCAAAGTACAATAATGATGTTGCGGGTCAAGCGGAGCTAGAGCAGCTTCATCGAAGCCCTCTTTCAACATGGGAAGTTTCTCTTTCAACTGAAACTTGCAGCTCATCTGAGAGCTGGAGAAGTGCAAACGGTAAACATAGTAGCTTGCTATTTGCTGTAGCATTAGCCATGAAAGATCCTCAAATGTCTTGTTCTAATTTGCAGGAACCAGATTATTTAGTTCAACGGATGGAGCAACTACTTCTGAGTCAACACACTACAAAAAATGCCTAGAACTAGATGCTTCATCAGAGTATTCTGACACAGCTTCATCAATCACTGTTGCTACAGCAGAAATCCCTCAATCAGAAAGCAGCAGCTCGTGTCATATGGATTATCGACAGGAGGTGGAGTTTATAAAAGAGATTTTGAATGCTGCTTCTATTAGTCGCATTTTCTCTTGTTTGGAGCGAATTGGTAATTCAGATATTCTGGATCCACGTCTGTTGGAAGAATTAGATGGCAATACTAGCTTGATAGTTGGTCAAGAGGGCAAAGGTTACAAATTGATGCGTGGGCTGCTCTTTGACTGTGTAAATGAATTATTGAGTGTGAAATGTGCGTACTACTTCAATGCTGGCTTCAGTTCATGGTATATGGGGATTGCCGTTCTGCAGAATCTCTCAGCAGATGATCTCCACCGTGAGATGACCAGTCTTAAGGTTGCTGAGGAGTGGATGGTGGATGAACTTGTGTACAGAGAAATGAGTAGTCCTCTTGGGAGCTGGGTTGATTTCAAGATGGAATCATACCAAGTCGCTGGAGACATAGCAATGGATCTGCTAGGTTCTTTGGTTGATGAAGTGGCTGCTGATCTTCTGACTGGTTCGTTTTTGTAGCAGGTGTTGATCCCCACTAACGATACCGGTTGGTTTTTGTTCCAGGTGTTGCCATGCCATATATCTGTATATTGGTAGCTTGCTCATGCAACTCTAGTGTTCTTAAGAGTGAAATGTAGCTAACCTGCTAATTATCTGATGGTTGATCAATATGTCTTGACTCTTGAGTAAAATATTCTTGCATGGACAGTTTGGGCTTGTGGAGTTGAAAGTTGTTGTCTGCTTCATTTTGGTTGAAATGGCAGTAACTGTAGAAAGGTGTTAATGTAACTGGAATTTCTTGTAGCCGCATCTGTTTCACTATGGGATTTGTTCCTCTGTTGTAGCCAGTGCTAAATGTTGTGCTTCAATCCGTAGATGGAACGAGCGGGGAAGACAAACTAGGAATGAGCCACATTCAAGAGGGTTGTCAAAGGCCTCCTCAATAGAGCTATGAATTTTGTCATTGAATCGATGGATCTGTGTTATGAATTTGTTTGTACAGGTATCTTGCTCCTGCTTTGTTTGAGATCACGTCATCGTAGTTTTTGTACATTCTTTCCTTCGTTTCGGCAGTGAAACTGAAGACACTTGATTCAGACCTGCGCCGTTTCATAATTTTAGCGAGCAGAGGATTCTCATCGAAGTTAATCCTTGTTTTACCAGAGCTTTTTGCTATAATGCCCATGAGTTTTCTGCTATTATAATAACCCTGACGCAAACAGCAGCCCAGCGCCCAGCCCATAAGAGTCGCACGGCTCCCCAGCCTCTCCCGCCACACCACCTCTCCGACGCTGCCGTGTCCTTCTCGACCGTCGGCGAGATCCAAGTAACCTCCATCACGCACGCGCGGTCGACGAGCCCCTGCTGCGTCGTCCGCCACGGCGTCCCCGTCGCGCGCTCCGGCCGTCGTCGCTTCCCACAGAAACGAAAATCCCACCATCGTCGTCGTCGTCGTTGGCGGCGACAGGAAAAGGATATGGGGCGAGGTTCCACGGTTGCTTTCGCGGCGGCGCTGCTGCTGGTGTCGCTCCTGGCCGCCGATACTGCTGGACAGCCGCAGGATGAGCTTGGACGGCCGCGCTGCGAAGTCACCCCTTCATAGGGCCTATTTGTTTACGCTTTTCTGAACTTCGCTTATCTGAAAAGCCTGCTTTTCGATTATCTTGGTTTTTAGATAAGCAAGACTCTGAATAAGCAGGGCATTTGGATACGTTTATTTTGACTTCGCTTATCAATTCGACTGTAATACCTTATTTTCTTTAAAAATTGAAGAAGAAATCCAACGATCCCAATAATATTTAAGTTTGATAAATAAAAATAATATTACAATAATAATGAAGATTAATAGTTAACTTAAATATCCTAATTTTATAATCCAATACAATATCGATTAGAATACAAATGGTTCATAAAACCATTGCGACAGTAATAGCATCTCATACAGCTCCCATATCCGTGTCATCTCCTTAAATACCATCATTCATAGGTTTCGACGGCTGATGACCATTGGCTTCAACATTCGTTGGAAAATGTGCGTCATTCAAAGCATGCTCTCTAACAAAATTGTGAAGGACCATACAAGTATATATAATTTAGATTGCTTATTTTCTGAATAGCTAGGCAAGCTTAAGAGAATGCGCCACTTCATCTTTAGTATTTCAAATGTACGCTCAATATGATTTCTAAGTGATGAATATGCTTAATTAAATATTTCTTTGTATTCAACTGGACCATGCTGCCATTCAGAGACATGATACATTTGACTCTTATAGGATGCAATAACCCTTTTCTGTTAGTATATTCAGAGTTCACAAGGTAGTATTTAGCTGCATACAATATTTATAAATTTAGGGTATTCGTAGAATTGATTGGAAAGAAATTGTAGCAACACTTGTTGTTATCTTCAGGAGGTTTTGGAAACTGATCCTTGTATGTCAATAACGTATCCAACAACACTCGAGTGTCATGTACAGACCCAGGCCAACCAGTGACAGCAAAAGTGAATCTCATATCAAAGTCACAAACTACCATTATATTTTGTGAAGCATATCCATGACAACCAATATATTTTGGTTGTTCATTTAAAGGAACACTTAAAGGAACGTCGGGCGGCAAGGAGCGCCTTCGGGAGAGGGGGCGGCAAGGAGGCAACCGGATCTGTGGAAGAGACGGTCGGATTTATGGATGACGTCGCCGGATTCGTAGATGAGGTCGTCGGATTTGGGCGGCAGGGTGCACCGTCGGGGGAGGGAGCAGCAGGGAGCGTCGTCGGGGGAGGGAGCGCCGTCGGGCGGCAAGGAGCGCCATCAGGGGAGGGGGCGGCAGGGAGGCGGCCAGATGTGGATGAGGAAGGACAGAGAAGGTGCGTTCATCTGCGGATGAAGGAAGGCGACCTACGCTGCCTGTTGATCTCATGGAAGAAGAATGCTGGATACTCACTCAAGAGAGCACGAACGGCCGCCGTTTCGGCCATACTACCAGCCGCCCGCGATGTTGAAAACGAGGACAGAAGCCATGACGGAAGGGATCCTGTGTAAGCAATGTCGCGTAGGCAGAAGGGGATTCACATTCACGGAGGAGGATGGACCTCACGATTGAGGAAGCGGTCAGGTATTGCTTCTTCGCTCGCTGTGTACGGCGGTCCCGACATTTTGAGCTCAAGCGTGCGTCGCCGCTTGGTACCTACCTGCAAATGAAGGGGAGTTGTGGGATCGGATGTTGGGGCTTGAGCAGTCGGATGTGTCGTGGATTTGAGCTATTCCGGGCGAGGAGGAAGGCGAGAAGCTGCGGCCGCCGGCGGCTATGGCGCAAGGTGTGCCGGAGGGAAAGAGACAGAGGTGCCCGCCTGTTCGCCGAACCCAGGGCTCTCCATGCAAGAATTGGATCTTTATAGGGATCATTGTGTAAATAATTGGATCGTGACTATTATTCACCATCCAAAGTAGGGGTACTTTTATAAATAATTAGATCGTGATTATTAATTGCGATTCAAAGTAGGGGTGATTTTGTAAATAACTGGATCGTAGTTATTAATCGTGATTCAAAATAGGGGTATTTGTGTAAATAAATGGGTCGCGTTATTAATCGCGATCCGCTTTGGGGGCGTTTTGCAAAAACGTGTTGTTCGATTCGGGTCGCCCACCCACATTGCAACCGGCAGGAAGGCCCGCCGCCGGCGGCGAACTCCGCTGGCCCCGCCTCCATGATTCCTTCTCTCGGCCTCCGTCAAGCCTACGCTGGCACTGACCCCTCTCGTGATCTGCTCCGCGGACCTTGCTCCGTAGCTCCAACTGCGACGGCGGCGGCCGACGGGTTGTGAGCCTTTGCAGTCCCGCCCCGACGACCCCATCGACTCCGTCCACGCCGGCGCCTCCGTCGACTCTGAGAGCTGGAGAAGCGTAAACGGTAAACATAGTAGCTTGCTATCTGCAGTGGCACTAGCAATGGACCATCCTCAAATATCTTCTTGTTCTACTTTGCAGGAACCAGATTATGCAGTTCGACAGATGGGAACAACAACTTCTGAGTCGACATACTTCAATAGATGCCTAGAACGAGATGCTTTATCAGAGTATTCTCTCTGACACAGTCTCATCGACCACTTTTATCAAAGTAAGCAAATGAATCGTTTTTAGCTGAACCAAATAGTTGCTTAAGAAGGGCGTCTTGGTTTCTGCTTCGACGGTGTTCCTGTTTCCGTCTCCATGCCTTCTCTTTTGCGTCGTGAGGTCCTCACCCCTTTTGTATGCCAAGCCACAGACGGTCGACTCGAACTGCCAACATCTACCATGCCAATGGTAATGCCTTCATCATCGTCCTTTTTTATCACTCCCTAATTTTCAGTTGAAATGTATTAGATAAATGCCACTTTTGTCAATGGGACATTAAAATCAGTAAAGCCAAGAAGTTTCTTTTCTTGAAGAACGAGAACGAGTAAAGTCAAGAAGATCATGATCATAAATTCATAATACCAGCTCTTCTATTGACACAAGACCGTGCGGAGTATGGTCGACGAAATTGTCGCTATCAGCGATGAGGCGCCCTATCCGCTCTAATTCCTCTTCCTCCTCATGGGGCCAAGAAAAGAGATTATCAACGTAAAAGGTATTATCGATGTCTTCTGGAAAACTTGGGGGCCATCCCACTTCCAGAAGAGCTCTTCAAGATTCCGCTTCCAAAGTTGACGCTCCTAAGTTCAAATTAACAAAAAGTGAGACGCACAAGTGTAGGCAGATCAGAACCGACGAAATGGATTTATGTAACTCCAATAAATCTCTACACTCAATTTCATCCCACCACTATTTTGTTGCAATCAATGTTTTCCAAGTTTAGGAAGAAAAAATGATCGCACAACTGGTTTGGTGGTAACCTTACCTCCTTCATGTTGTGAAGCACCTCGACTATTTCCCTTGTTGTAGGCCTTTTCCTCCAGTCTTGTTTTACGCAGACTAGACCTATTTGCATGCATCTTTTTATTTGTCCGCAATCAATTTCTAGAGAAATCATTCCAGGCATCTGTACTGTCCTATTTTTCCAATTCTCAAGTACCTTAGAAATCCACATCACACAGACCTTGAATAATGTTACTATGCAAAGGGGAAAAACGTAACACAATCTATCGAAAAAAGGGGCATCCATCTTCAAAGTTGAGCTAGAACCTTACAGTATCAATGTAGTTCTGGTAAGATGTTCCGGTCTCTTCTTCTGGGTATCTGCCCTTGTCACCGGTTACTATCTCTATGACCATTACCCCCAAACTGAATATATCTAATTTCTTTGAGATCGTACCTCTGCCCAAATATTCTGGCGCCATGTAACCACTGCATTGCAACAAGATTGTGTGTCAACTTATTAAAAACCTTTCCTTGAGAGAATTGTAATAAAATGCACTTTGGTGATCACGAAATAATTGAGTTATTAGATAGGCATTCAACTTACCGTGTTCCATCACGACTGGCAGTGAAGTGGAAGTTTTGTCCATACTGAAGAGTCTAGACAAACCAAAATCTGCAATTTTTGGCACCATATTGTTATCGAGCAATATATTTTCAGGTTTCAGGTCCATGTGAATAGTGGGGGCATTAGGTTGCCATTCCTCATGAAGATAATGTAAACCATAGCAGATACCCTCGATTATTTTGTAGCGAGTATCCAATCAGGTCCAGAAGATTCACCTGCATTTGTTAGAAAAACATGCTGAGATTGCTATGAGAAATCAAACATGGACGATTCATCAAAAGGGAAAAAAAATCAAACATGGACACCCTCAAACTAAAACTACAATCTCAAGTAAAATATAACAAGATACAGCAATATCAAATTGTGATACCTGAAATATACCCACGAAGGTTTCCTTTAGGCATGTACTCGAAGCAAAGCAACTTTTCTAACTTCTCCGCCTGAATGTATTTTCCATTGTACTCAACACATGTAATCTCTGTGTCAGAACAGGAGCCTACAAGTAGCACTATATTTGGGTGTTTAAGGCCCATAAGAGTACGGGTCTCATTCTCAAAATGCTTATCCTGAGCTGCTGGTATGGACGACGCAAGTCTCTTCACAGCTATGGTATCTCCATTTTCTCGCAGTCCCTGTTTGTTGCTATCTGATTAAATACGGATATAGAACTCCACTGACATATTTGACTCTGACTGAAAAATATTCTATTTAAGCTTACCTTATATACCTTAACCAAAGCCACCTTCACCAAGTAACTGGTCATCAGAAAAGTTGTTTGTGATTTTTCTTAAGTACTGTAGATTGCTTAGCTCTGATCTTCCATCTTGTAGTGTGCTCTCCAGCTTATCAATTGTGCTAGTGCTACCGTCCATTTTTTTGCTCTCAAATTCCTGACTACAAGAAGAAAACAAAATTCTGAGACAAAACATATGCTTGCCTTTTTAGTCCTGCATAGTGCATTCAATACGTCATGTCGAACAAATTCACCAAATCATGAAATGAAATGAAATGAAATTCAGATAGGGATATCTCTTTCTCACCTCCCTTTTGACAGTTAAATAAGGAAGAAAAAAATAGAGAACGAATTGAATCTGAAACTTTGTTCTCATGCACCGAATGGTATGGTAGGAAAGCAATATATAATCCAATACAAGCTAAGAAACAGGCTTAGTATTGCAAAAAGAATACAAACTTGAACGACACTGACACGCAATCCAAGATCCAATCCTGTCTAGAAGAAGAGGTTCCTAAAAGCACTCTCTTAACACATCATAGCTTGGAGAAGCAGATTACAACCTAACCTGGAGAAGTCCCTGCCTCCGTGGGACGCGGATGCAATGCTAAAGGGTGAGGAGAAATGAATTGCCGACTGGACTCCTGAACACCGAGCTAACCCTGAGTATGGTGATGGAGGCCAAGCAGCCAAGGAGATTGGAGCAGCATCTGAATTATTTAGGCATCGGTCCTCCTGGCCGTGAGTCGTTGACATCCGAGCCGGACGTCGGCATGTGATGTGCGAACACACCAGCGAAGAGGCTCGTCAGATAATCATGCATGCGATGCGCGCGAATCAAAGATTAATATCATATATACATAGGTATATCTGGCAGTTTAATTCTCTGACCATGTTTCCATCAAACAAGAAGATGCACTTGTATTATATTACTGTAGGAAGGTAAGAGGAAGAGACAAATAACAAATCTTAAGCATGTGTTTGAGTTCAGTCCATCATCCCTGATTTTAGGGATGGGACGGACCTGAATTTTTTGTTTGGATGAAGGAATGTAATAATGAACCCTGTTTTGTGTTTGATTGGAGGGAGGAAGAGGGATCCCGATAGCCGACGTCTCCGGACCGTTGGCTGCTCGCCCGTCAAGCATTGCTTCAAACAGCCATGGCGCGTGCTCCTGCACTCACTGCACTCTCACTCTCAGAGACCGTAGAAAGCACACCAAAAATAAATGAATTCGGCTTTTATTGTGCATACTGAGAATTTTAAACCACTATAAAAACCAGCAGTGTCTAACCAGGGTAGTGAAAATTAAACCCTACGGCTAGGCCTGCATGACTTGTTTATGGCCGGCCGGCCGGCCGGCCGGCGCAGTGTGTAGTAATACAGTACGCGCGGAGCTGCGGACATTTTACCACAGCTACTCCGTGATGAAGAAAACGAAAACACTTGTGCCTGTTGTGAGCATGACGAAACTCGCTCCAGGCACAGGCACTCCTAGTAGTAACTTCTCGCTCAAAATCGCCAGGTCGATCACTGGATGCAGCAGGCGTTGGGATTCTCGTCGTTGAAATACACCGGCGCGCCGTTGGGCACGTACTGCTGGCGATCGACCGGCGGCGGCGCGTAGTGGTGGTGGTACCCAACATACGCCTGCGGCGGCTGCGGAATGCCAATCGGCGCCGCCGGCGACCACCCGACGACGGGGCCGTTGTACCAGCCACCGCCGGTGACGTACGGCTGCTGCGGATGATGATAGCCCTGCGGCGGCGGCGGCGGCGGTCCCAGATGCTCCATCCTCGTGTACGTCGGGTAACAGCGCTCGCCGTCGCTGACGACGGTGACGGGCTTCCCCGTTCTGAACTCGATCCGCGACTGCACCGTCGACGCGTCGGCGATCCCGGCGACGAACACCAGCCCTGTCTCCGGCGAAGACGCCCACACGCTCTCCACACCTGCAAACAACGCCAGCGCGCACGCAGAGATGTTAGATCGAGGTGTGAACTCAGCTCGCGCGAATTAATTACGCAAGTCGATTGAGTCACGTATTATAGTGTAGTGCGTACTACCGTGCAAGTGCTCGATGGCCTTGCGGATCTTCTTCGCGCAGCGGAGGCAGTGCACGTCCATCTGCAGGACGACTGGCGCCATTGATGCTCAGCTACACGCCTAACACGACCTGATCGATGATGGATATGGGGGTGATTTATAGGTCGAGGAAGAGGAAATCGTGGTGGATAAACGGCGGAGGAGAAACGGGGATTATGTCAGGAGCGAGCAAAACGGGCAATTACATTTCTATTTGATTTGTCGGTCGGCTTTAGGGGAGCAGGCATATATGTTTCCATATGAATTTGAACTGTTTCCAGACATAGTATGAGATTCTGTGCTATGTTTGACACGAATCTAAATAAGCGCACACACAAATCAAGTAGTGTACTACTAAAATCAGTCCGTGCTATGTTTGACACGATATGCGATAATTTCTTTTACTTATAATACTCCCTCTGTATCAAATTAAGACCATCTCTATAAAATTGAATTGTTTTCTTTTTTAAAAAAAATTGTATATTCTAAAAAAGTTGTAAGTAATATTTAAAAAAAATCATAAGTGTTGTTCTCAATCATTCTCATTTCTCAATGCGTATTTTTCTATTCTCACTAACACATATCTCTCTCTCTTTCTATATATATAGATATTAATTTACGTGTCTAAAGATAGAATGATATTTATTATTTTTAAGTTAAATAAAATAAATGATTAAAATTGATGTTAAAAATTAATAATAATTTAAATACAGAGAGTAATATATAATGATAAAACCATGATTGAATTGATACAGACCGAAATAATGGTGCTTTTGTGAAATAAAAGGACAATAAAAACCTGAGATTTGGCCTCAATCTCTCTGAGAGAGTCAAAGTTGCTTCTCTCCCAGACACGAGCAGCAGCGCGGAGCACGACACCGACGTCGCAGCGACAGCGACATCATGGCGGCTGAGGCGGCGGTGAAGCACCGGCAGGTGGAGGCCAACGGCATCTCGGTGCACGTTGCTGAGGTCGGCCCGGCAGCCCCCTCCGCACCCGCGGTGCTGTTCGTGCACGGCTTCCCGGAGCTGTGGTCCTCGTGGCGCCATCAGATGGGTTACCTGGCGGCGCGGGGCTACCGGTGCATCGCGCCCGACCTCCGCGGCTACGGCGGCACCACCGCGCCGCCGGACCCGTCCTCCTACACCATCTTCCACATCGTCGGGGACCTCGTCGCCCTCCTCGACGCGCTCGAGCTCCCGCAGGTACTGTCGTCAGGCTTCGTCAGGTCTCGCTGCCGGTGGCCACGGGGTGTGACACAGATTTGTTGGTTCACGCGATGGATCGCTTGTGATTGATGAGTTGGTGTTCGCGATTAAGGTGTTCGTGGTGGGGCACGACTGGGGCGCGATCGTGTCGTGGAGCTTGTGCCTGCTGCGGCCGGACCGGGTGCGCGCCCTCGTCAACCTCAGCGTCGCCTTCACGCCCAGGCGCCCCGGCGTGAAGCCTCTCGACTACTTCCGCAGCGTATATGGCGAGGATTACTATGTCTGCCGATTCCAGGTGAGAGGTTCCTCCACTCTTATGGCCTGCCGCGCCTACTAAATCACTAATCGAGGGATCAATTTGCCTGGTATCGAAAATTCAACAGGCAGTTCCATTGAATTGGACAGCAAATTTGAATGGAGCACGGTTTCTACAGTTAACATGCTGATTATGTTTCATATAGAGGGATTGGGCTGCATTGGCGTGCCATTTCTACAATACTAGGAAGTAGGAACAGGTTATATGTGCTTGTTGAAAGATTGGAAAAGACACGAGATCCATGACAACTTTCAAAATGTGATCCAAGCTCACATGGGCAGATTATTTAAAGGTGTTGGGATGTGGTGTTCTATTGGTTATATTTGTGCTAAGAATGTTATCCAAACACAAGTTCAAAACGTTGCCCTCGCGTGATTCATCTTGATGCACAAAAATATACAAAAGGCAGAAATATGCAAAGCTTATCCTCAAAGTTTATTTTGATTCACGTCTTCGGTTCGTGTGTTGAAAGTTCCCCTTTAACTGATCTTTCAGGAGTCTTGTATTGTTTGACATAAGTGTCCAGGAGTCTTGTATGTACTTATGTATATTTGCTTATTCAGGCATGCTCTTTTGTCGCAACAGCTCCTGTTTCAATGATTGATCTTGTAAACTTACTTTCGAGCACTAATACTGGTTGGCAGGAACCTGGTATTGAGGCAGAATTCACTGGTTTTGACTTGAAAAGATTCTTCAAAATGGCACTGACTGTCAAAGCCATAGGTTCTTCCGCCATGTCCCTTCGAAAAATGCGAGCAAACAAAAAGCAAATAGAACTCCCATCTTGGCTCCCCGAGGAAGATATTAATTACCTTGCAAGTGTGTACGAAAAAACTGGATTTGCTGGAGGAATAAATTATTACCGCTGCTTAGACCTGTAAGTTCTCTTTTGAACTTTCTGAACCGTATCTGGATCACCTGTTTTCCTACAGTTTCTAACCACAATTAACATGTGCAGAATAGACCTTAGTATATCAATAGGAATGGGAATATTATTGCCTGAAACATTTTCCCTCATATTTGACTCTGTATATAAGTTGCTGTGTCCTTTTGATCTGTCTCCTCAACATTCTGCTTCTTGCATAGTTCAGTGTCTTCAGTCAACACAAATTTCGAAGTTCCAGTATAGAAAAGCAAGATATCAACTAGTAAGAACAGGGGTTTAATATGAAAGTAATTAGTTGATGGAGACCTACTTCAATGTTATGAAAGATCCTGAGAATATCTTCCCATTGTTTATTAGATTGTCAATATTTGCTTCTATATTTGAATATATTAGCCAGAATTAGATTGTCAATTGTTACTGCTATATTTGAATATATTAGCCACAAAAGCATGTCTTGTTTGAACTATATAACATTACCACTACTAGATAAAGTTTTCTGCTATTTCGACACTGATCATTATCGCAATCATCATTAACAATGACTGGACAGTTGCATCATCATCATCTGCATATGGCATCATACTTCATATATGTATATCAGAAATATTAACCCCTCATTGGCTTGCCTACGCAGGAACTGGGAATTGATGGCGCCATGGATAGGAGCACAAGTGAAAGTTCCAACTAAGTTCATCGTTGGGGATGGTGACCTGACATACCATCACCCGGGAGTGCAGAAGTACATACACAACGGCGGGATGAAGAGGGATGTGCCCATGCTTGAGGAGGTGGTGATAATCAAAGGGGCCGGACACTTCATCCAGCAGGAAAGAGCACTAGAAATCAGCGAACACACCTATGACTACATAAAAAAGTTCCAAGCTGGTGTCGTGGCACCGAAACTATCGAAACTATGAGAGGTTGGTTTCTGTATGTAGTTGAGATGGAATGGGAACTTTTGTAGTGCTGCAGAACACAGATACTGCTTTCTTTGTGGCGTGTACAATTATCACACCATTGTATTTGAGATTGGGAAGAGGATGGAAGGGGAGTTGTTATGTCTGTTATGTATCCTAATTTTTTTTTATGGAGAACACACATTTTGTAAAGTTTGATATGCGGTTTTGGAGCAAGATTTACATGAGAAACTGTCTAATTAACAACATCAAATCCTCAGGCCATAGAGATTGACAGATTTTTCTTGCATAGACAAGCCATTGATCTAAATCCATCTCTGTACCCGAGGGCCATAAGCCCATAACTAGGATTTCCCTCCGCAGCACCTAAAAGTTCTCTGTCAGTAGTCAGTACCGTTGCCGTTTGTCTTCCCACATCACAACAAAAACCATAGATACAGAACCAAACCATAGAACACAGTTGATGTGAAATGAAAAATACGAACATCTTTATTTAGTACTTTATTATGTGCAGCAGAAAATATGAGCTGACAGCCCTATCAACAGTCAACACGGAGAAAAGATACAATAAGGCAACCAAGTTCTGGCGACCATGAGTGAATCTAGCAAACACAAATAAGGGAGTCTCGCAAACGTCCTACTGTTGCTCCAGGGAAGTTGTGATACTGCGGAGGCGGTGCTCTGCGTTCACCTGCAGATAGAACAAGTCAAATACATATCCACAATGCTCGTCAGCATGTGCAGTGGGAGAGTGGATGGCCATTCGAGTTGTTTACTAAATTATACAAGACTCAGTGTTTTTTGACCAAGGAAATAACAGGATGAAGTCCCTCAGTACCAGTAGAGCAGCACAAGGTAACCTAAAAGGCTAATACCAGCACAGGAATCCGCCAAAAAGACACCATTCATTAAAATTTGACGATAGTCTGCAAGAGTTCCAGTGACAGGTATCATCAGAATACAGTTTTAACATCCTCAACTGTTTACTCTATGTATCAACCTCATTACAAGCAGAATCGAGAGAAGAAAAAGGAAAGGACTATGATAACTCATAAACATAGTTACAGTTATTGTTTGGTTTCCTGAGACCAACCAAAAATACTAGGAATCCATTTTTTCTATTAGCCTTCATATCTTATAATTTTGTATAAAAGCAAGTTAAGCATAACAACATAATTGATACGCTCCCAAAAAAATATTGCTTACCATTATTCTTTTGCTTATCACATCAGGTAGAAAATGCCCGTTTACGCCTCTGAACATCAAACTCCACATCAATAAGGTCAGTGATGCCAGCTTTGATCTTCTGGCCCACTCGGACAGGACCTACACCCTCCGGAGTACCTGCAAAAGAATATGTGAATATCATCACAAACAGATATCAGATCCAGGTGCACATAGATAAAATAACATTACCGGTTAGTATCACGTCACCCTCCATTAATGTCATGATGGAACTGATATAACTGATTAGAAAAGGAATCTTGAATATCATATCACTTGTTGAGCCCTTCTGCTTGAGTTCGTCATCTACCTGGATATGATTGATTGACAAATGTAAGGATATGAAAGCTTGTCAATCATACACCATAGGTTCTATCAGCTCAGAAAGCAATAAATAGATTCACCGTATGCTTGCGTATTTACCTTTAGCCAGAGCTCTAGATCATCGGGATTAGTGACAGCTGATTTAGGAACCTGTGTTGATGGAGAAATTGTCATGAATAAAACTGGTGACAGTCATAACGTAGCTTATCATACTGGTTTATCTAGCTAGAATGGCACAGCTGTGGAGAGCATGCAAGGCACAATCATGCAACAAAAAATAGAAGTGACACTTCATCTTCATCCCCTCAACACTTATCTCATGGTATGGGTTTAAGTACTTCTTTTTTTGAGAGATTGGATTTGACTGCTTATTGCTAGAATGCAGTATTTGTACTGGTGAATAAATAAGGCTATTTCGAAGTTTATGCATTTGCATTGACTCAAAGTACAACATGAGTTGTAATTATAAGAAATAAATATATATAAGTAAAAGTTATTGTCCCAAGCCACCTAATACAACCAGTTTCATATAGCATTGCTTACTACTGCACTAATTGGAGTAAAGGTGTCCTGTCCTTTATCCAAAAAAAGACTGCTTACTACTGCACTGATTGGAGTGAATGTGTCCTGTCCTTTCGCCAAAGTCCATGGAAGACCTGCGGACTGCAAAGTCCAGCTGTTAGTGACTACAGGAAAATACAAGGTGCACTTGTTAAAAAAACATAAAAATGGATAGGATTGAGACTGAGTTTACTTCATAAGTATTCATAATAATACCAAGCCATCGTGACCAATTATTCTGGATACACAAATAAATTTTGAAAACCATTTTATGAAATGGCAGATTATGACAGACACTAACAGGCTTAATGAAAAACATCTTACTGCTTCCAGTTGACTTGCTCACAGAACAAAGTGGTTCATAAAACTACAATGTGAAGTATAGGCGTATAGTATCCCCTACCGCTACCACCACCAAAATCTACAGTTGATAGTATCCCCTACCCCTACCCCCACCAAAAAGATCTACAGTTGATAGTACCCACCTTAGCAACAGACTGAAGATCCCTTGCAGTCATGTCCAAAGCAAGTGCATAACCTACAAATCCAACAAGATCAGTTCTTATCTTATATCAATTATTCCACAGAAAACAACTACATACATTTTCTCGAAATTCATCGGTCTTCTATTTAATCGATAAATTAATTATATTTAATCAAGTAGCAAACAAAGACAAAAGTGCGCCTAGGCTGCTGATAGTTTCATAAGCATTAGTGCAGATTACAAATAGAACTTCACCTATAATCCTTTCACTCAAGTCCCATTTTTATGAGGAACTTTGGTCACAAATATTTTTCAGTCAACCCAATAACCACAAATACATTTTAGGTTTACAAATTATGATAATATGTTCTATTATAGACACTTTCATCTGCAGTCTGTCTATTGCATAACAGAAATTGAAAAGGCATGACAGCCAAAGAGCATGCTGATTCTAATTTCTAATTCCATATTTGCATAAGCTTGTCAAATGACGATGGAATGGAATTTCCACAAGGCCATTTGTTCTCTGGTTCTCATCACTGCTTCCCACTCTAAAGCAGTAAATTCCAAACTATGCTCATCGTTGGTTCCAAGTCCGCAAACACATTCTAATTGAGTGTTCTGGTATATGAAACTATTAGTTTTGCATGACGAAGGAGAATGTCAAGCCATTCCTGTCACACAGGAAATAAGCCAACGATTGACCGAGATTACTTTGTTGCGACTTGCGAAGCACATCTCAGTTACCTCCGACGAAGTCCATGGCGGATGCCTCGGGGACATCGCGCCCGCGCTTGGATATGACGACGGCGAGCTCCACCTCGTGGTGCAGCGACTCGAGGGGCTCGGGCACCTCGATGGCAGCGGGAGCGGCGGCCACGTCGGCGTGGAGGATCGACGAGGGGACCTCGTTGTCCTTGTTCAGCGACTCGAGGGGCTCCGGCACCTCGATGGAAGCCGGAATGGCGGGCACCGCAGCGTGGAGGAACGACGAGGTGGGCTTCAGGAACAGCACGGGCTCCTGTGAGGAATGCAACACGCGGGCGCCGCCGCCAAGACTGGATCAGATGCCGCGACGGAAGAATGGGTTGCCGACGTAACGGTCTGGATACACGGATGTGATTGGGGGATCGGAGGGGAGGATCGGGCGCGGACCTTCGGGACGGGGTTGCCTAGTTCCTTTGCGTGGGCGATGTAGTTGCGTCCGACTCCGATAATCTTCGTGCTCGCCGCAAGGAGCCTCTGCACGCCCGCCGCCGCCGCCGCCATGGCAGGCAAAGTCGCTTGTGTGCGGGCCGACGAGGTGGAGGGGACGGAGAAGCAAACGGGTTCTGAGTTCTGGCGACTGACTTGACGCGATTCGCTGCTGCTGTCTTATGAGTGTGTGAGACAAAAATGGGCTCATCATTCTGTTTTTCCCTTTTTTTTTCCGCTGCAAAACTGGGCTTGGCCAAAATATACGCGTATGAGACTCACTAAAATGAACTTTTTTTAATTACTCAGTATTTACTTAGTTTTTTTCCTCTCTAAATTGCATTGTTGGTATTGCCTTGAATCAAATAAGCTAATCTCGATACGAATTTTGAGTTGTTGCTTCGATTTGACTTAATATATTGAAATTTGTTTAAACCCTCAGATGGAATGGGGTGAGACGCAGCACACAGGTTGAGAGAAGGACCGATGACACAGGGCTTGAGAAAAGGAGCAGACGACATGACATAGAGAATGGCATTTTCTAAAGCACAATAACATAGAGAGAATGAACCAGATGCTCCAGCAAAGTAAGCATATCATGTTGTTTGTTTCTTTTTGCTGGAGAATACGAATGACAAGGACAAATAGCTCAGTTGCTTGTTTATATTTGTCCATGTATGCTTAGTTTTGTGCCTTTCGAACCTTTCGAAGACCAAATTGTAAGAAAGAGGCTGTAGAGTATGCAAGCACCAGCTCCGTTAGTTGATTGGGTTGCATAACAAATTTAGGTTGTTGTCTTCCAGAATCCAGAACAAGTTCTGTTGTCATAAGCGTTGCTATCGCTGGAACTATGCGTATGGCCACTGTGGTTGGAATTGTGTACTACTATGTTGTCGGTTTGAATTTATGTGATTCGGTCAATTTGAATTTGTGCGATTGGAACTATGTGTATGGCTGCATTGTTAAAATTGCCTTGTTTTTATGCTTTGTTATCATGTCATTTCTTTCAGAAAATGTTGGAACACGGACGGGCTGCATGTGTGAAATTTGGTGTGATCCAAACGCCAAAGGCGAGTCAAGCCAGGGATTTCGGCATGACAACTTCGTGGCGCTGAACATTGACATGGCAATTAGTCACACCATTTTATTCGATATGACAGTACTGTTTGGTCACACCAAGGAATTTGGCATGACTAGGGGCAGATATTAAAATTTCACTGTTGGCAAACATTATCAAAATTTTACATGGATATCAGATACGACCATTTCGTTGTGATACAGAAAGTTCCAAAACGGATACATGAAAGTAGAGCTGCTTTAAATATTTTATGGCTTGAAAGAGATCATCTGAATACTGCCGACTTGCGTATGAATCAACGAAGCAAAGATCTGACAGCAGCTACAGCGTCGCCTTTATGCTCCCGCAGTGTTCTCTCAGCAATCTTCTTGTCCAACTGGGCATTCAGATATACTTACGAACAGCACTATAAAGGACAATTTACAATATAGCAGGTCACTGAGATTAGGATTCACCTCAAGCTCATTAGCAATTATCTCAACATCAGTAGGGTTGATCTTGACAGCAGCTAATTCTTTCTCCCTGGTGTAAAAGGAAATCCATGTCACTTATAGTTGTCACATGAAACACATGACTTATGTCTACTTGACATGTGAATTCATGTGCTTAAAAAAAATAACTATGAACAAGAATATATTAATATTCACAACTGCAACAAAAGCCTAATGCATCAAAATTCCAAAAGGAATACAATGTTTATCTTTACTAGGCTTTCAAATGGGCAGTCAAAGATAAAAATTAAAGGAGTAATGACACCATATGAATTTCACTTACAACTTTCTATCCATACTTTTTGGTTGTTTATAACTCAACTAAGTTCCTAGTGTATGATTTCATTCTGTACAGTAATGCAAGAAGTGCCACACAAAGTGCCATTGTGCAGCAGGTTCTGGGAAGGTGGCATATCATTATTAGGTACCCAATAGCAGTTGGGGTGTTTCAATGCTAACCTCAATCTCATGGCATTCCAATCCGCCTCTTTAGATGAAGCAAGAGCTGCCATGGCCTGCAAATAAAGAAAGACATGTCAACAACGAATGCTTAAAGATTATTTGACAAATGGAACATTTCTCCATATATCTACCTTGTACTTTTAGTTTCTGGACATTTGTAATTGCATCACCGAATTTCTAACAAATGATATTTTTAGCTGCCATCACAGAACCTACTCAGAAATATTGTGCCAATTATCCGTTATGCTTCAATACATACCAAATGTGAAAGTCAAGAGACAGGTGTCTAGCTAATATGATGTATTATGAATCATGGTGATGATATTGTGGGTTTATGAGTACAATAGCAAGAGCACTGGTTAGATATTTTGCACAAAACAGTCTGTACTAGGCATATAAATTGGTTGGTTCACATATCACGATTCAGGCAAGTTGGTAGGAGTGGTATACTGGTATATTTGATGGTTCAGTTTTATAAAGGTGAACATCCCAACTCGGTAAAGTAGTTATGCAGCTCCAATTCAGAAGTGTGAGCAAAGACCTACAGCTAATGTATTATGGCAGCGCGATGCATCCACCAAATCCATGTACAACGAACGAACGAACACACTACCAATCGTACTTACTATTGACGCAGAGAGTAAAGAGGTTGATAGAGGGTTGGTGTTGAGTTAACGGGAAACTTACGGATTGGACTCGTGAGGAGTCGAGCTGCCGGTCCTCGACATGGTCGGTGAGCTTGTCCAGCGCCTTGCTCTGCTGCTGCAGGTCCTTGGAGTCCACCGCCGCCTCACCCTCAGTGGCGCCACTCCCGGCCGCTGCCGCCGCCGCGGCTTTGTCATCGCCCGCCGCACCCATTGCCTATGCCTTCCTTTCTCGCTCGCTTCCTAAACCCTGCCCGCCGCGCTGCCTGCTCGCCTCGCGCGCTCGTCGGAGATGTGCCGCTGCCGCCCCCTTCAACCCTAGTCGAGAGAGGAGAGACGGACGGGAGAGAATAAACGGGCTGGTTAAGATGATTTGGATCCACGGCAGATCAATCAGCGGGCCAGGGCCGTCCGTTCCCACTCGTAGGTTTCCCATGCCTCCAGGCCAGCGCCAGCTGAGCAGCCCATGGCCCAATAACGGTTCAACGCTCTCAACGCTAATTGCTGAAACGGAGAAGCTGCTGCTGGCCTCAAACAGAGAAGTCTGAAAATACAGACACATAATGCAATGCCTACGGATCACTGAACTGAGTTGAATATCTCAAATAAGAATAGAGCAACATCTTGAGTTTTAGTATCACCGTTGCACATTCTAGGGTAACAGTACATAAATTAGAATAAGCCAACAGTAAACTTGTCAATTCAGATGTCTCATAAATAAGAAATCTGTAAAAAATGAACAAGAAAATGTAAAAATAGTGTCTTTTATAAATTAAAGGTTACCGGATTGATGGGTAATATTCGAAAGACTCCACGTATTTGGGGCAGTAACTGAAAACTCTTGCGTGACTGTCAACAAAAGAGACGAGTTTGGCAGCTCCTTCAGATTTGTGCAATCGCGTGGAATGCAAGCCACTGATTTGAACAATTCGATCATGCCGGACGCACCGCACCAGCAGCTCCTAAGGCGTGTTTTCGGCCATTCCTACGAATTTTATTGTCAAAGAAAGATACTATTCTGAACGGAAGGTCATGGTCCTATACTGTTTTAAAAAAGAAAAAACCAAGGTCATACATGTACATACTCCACGTTTTCAAAATCATTGTTATTGAACATGGGGGACGTAAAACACTAATAATACTCATATGTTGCGTGTATAAAGATGATGTCGATACAATAATAGATAATTCAATATTTTCAATGATTTTCATTGATGACGTCTAACTGTTTACTTCACAACATTGAAAATAGAGGGCTTGTAAGGTTACAATAGAATTTCAAATATTCTGATTGTTTTGTGGAAATATTGTAGCAGAGAACAGAAGGACACCTCGAGAAAGTCTTTGTTTTAGACTCCTTTAGACTTTCAGACATAGACATGTGTTTCCTCCTGTGTTGTGAAACTACTATAAGCCACTGTACCTTATAGTTAGTTTGAGCTCAAATGTACATTGAAGTTTCATAAAGTCTTCTGTTTAGACTTTTTTTTTTAAGACTGTTAGACATGTTTTCGTCCTGTGTTGTCAAACTACTAGGCATTGTAACTTCTATTTTTAGTTTTTTACGAGTATAAGCCATTGTACTTGTACCTTAGTAAGTTTGATGCCAGGGGCGAAGGCAGCCGATCTGGCCGTCGGGGTCTGTCTCTTTGGACAACGGGGTCATGCACTGTTAACAGCGCTAATTTATCTTGTTTTGACAAAATTTATGGGGGTCGGCTGACCCCAATGAATACGCATAGTTTCGCCCCTGTTTGATGCTCAAATGTACTACGTACATTCGTTCGTTGTAAACCGAACTCTTCTGAAGCGTTCGACCGCAACTTTTGACAAAACCAAACAAAGACGAGTGTGCTCTACAGTAGATCTGGACGCGTATGCGTATGTGTGCACACATGTACGGATTCGCCTGTGAGCATGTAGAGTACGTGCCAGGTGCAACAGCAGCTGCTCAGCACGCTGACCGCACGACGCGACTTCCTACTTCTGCTGCGTACGGAGAGTAGTTTAGTTTATTAAAAGCACGCATGAAAAGGAAACGGATTAAAAAAATTGTAACTCCACCGAGCGAGCCGGCAGGGGGCAGGCGCGCACCCAACCCGACACGGCCTTCCTCTGCCATCTCGTCCCCATTCATTCATTCCCCTGTTTTTTCTCGTACGCGGACGATTGCGACCGCCTCCGTCACACCGCGCCATCGCCATCGCCCTCCCACCGAACCAGTACCAGCCGCCGCCGCCCCCTCCTCCCCCCAGCGCCCCGCTGCTCGTCCCCGTGCGCCGCCTAACCTCGGGGACGCCCCGGTCGGCGATGTGGCGGGAGCATGCTGGGCCCGATCCTCAGGCTCCTCTCGTCGTGCGGCGGTGTCTCGCCCACCTCGCCGGCCACAGCCGCCGCGGGTGACGCCTCCGCCAGCTCGGAAGGCCGCGACGGGCTCCTCTGGTGGCGCGACCTAGCGCGCTGCCACGCCGGCGACGTCTCCGTCGCCGTCGCCCAGGCCAACCAGGTGCTCGAGGACCAGTGCCGCCTCGAGTCCGCTCCGCCCCTCGGCACCGTCGTCGGCGTCTTCGACGGCCACGCCGGCCCCGACGCCGCACGCTTCGCCTGCGACCACTTCGTCCCCAACCTCCGAGGTAAACCAAACCCGAATGCGATTCCCGTCTTCTCTACCCTTCTTCGGTTCCTCTGCCGGTGCCCGCGGAAAAAGCGGATGGCGTGACGTGATGCGGGTTGAGGTTTCTGGTTTGATCTTCGCGCAGAGGCGTCCTCTGGCCCGCAGGGCGTCACCGAGGACGCCATCAGGGAGGCGTTCCTGGCCACGGAGGAAGGGTTCCTCACGCTCGTGTCCCGCCTGTGGGACACTCAACCGGACATTGCCACCGTCGGAACGTGCTGCCTCGTCGGCGTCGTGCACAACAGGACCTTGTTCGTCGCCAACCTTGGTGATTCCCGGGCTGTTCTCGGGCGGAAGGTGGGTCGCTCAGGACAGATTGCTGCCGAGCAGCTGTCCAGTGAGCACAATGCCAATCAGGAGGCTGTCAGGAACGAGCTCATGGCTCAGCACCCCGACGATCCACAAATTGTTTCTCTCAAACATGGGGTCTGGAGAGTAAAGGGTATCATACAGGTAGGTCATACCTGAATCCCTGGTTTCGTGCACCTGAATGAAACTGGAGTATCCAATTCTTATATGGCAGCTGATGCAGGTATCACGATCAATAGGTGATGTGTACCTGAAACGTGCACAATATAACACAGAGCGGATCAAACCAAAGTTCAGAACTACTGAACCATTCAGCAAGCCTATACTGAGCGCCAACCCCTCTATAGTTTCACATGATCTTCAACCTGGTGATTCTTTTGTCATATTTGCATCAGATGGTTTGTGGGAACATTTGAGTAATCAGGAAGCTGTCGATATTGTCAACAACCATCAACGATCTGTAAGACTCCACATCTCTTACTTTTTATCCATAACGCATCCGACACTATGCTATTTCCTGTGATGATTTTATAACGTAAGTCCGCATGATAGGCATGCTCGGAATACTAAACATCAGCTTCATGTATTACTAGTTAACACTAAAAGTCTTCTACCTTTGCTCAAAGCATTTTCTCTTCCACATTGCAGGGAAACTTTCATTGTACCAGTAGTCTTGGTCTTACAATCAGGGCAACTAGTGTTGAATACTTGTGTAACCTATTTATTTTATCCAGGGGACTAAATGTGGATTAGGTTCTCGAATACATTTGGTACTAATAAGGTAGTAGATCTGTGATTTGTAATTCTCTATGCATTGCATTTTCAACTTAGGATGCCTAGATATATTAGAAACAAGCCTAGAAAGACAATCCCCTACATGCCATTGTTAAATTTCAACAATCCCTTGTATGCCGTTGCGTGTCTATGACATGTGGGGATAATGGCATACAAGGGATTTTAAAGTTTAACAATTGTGGAGGGATTTATTCCTAGAAACAAATGGGGATATTTTCTAAGGCATTAAAATCCCCTTGGAGCTATTTTGTAAGCATTAGCATAGTTCAGTTCATTATGAACAGTGGTGTCGCTACATGACAATCAATTAATTGGTGCTGGTGCGCGATCTGTCTCAAGTGCCTACAATTCTATACTTGTAACGATCCTCATAGGGTTGCGAGCTGGCAACTTTTGTCCCAGTGACAGTTGTATAGCCTTGATTGCTTTGCTTTTAAGATCTTCCTATCATAACTCATGTCTATTGCTTGAAAACATCTCAGTATAATCTTTTTCATTACTTTAAAATATATGGTACCAGCTAGGTCAGCCCGGTGCACATAGCTTCAGCTTGTGCAGGGTCTAGGAAAGGGTCTGACCACTTTGGGTATATTCTATGCAGCCTTTTCCCTGCATTTCTGCAAGAGGCTGCTAAAGGAAATTGTTTTTGTCAAACTGTGTGCTGGGTTATATTGTGAAAATTCACTTCTAATAGGGAATGGATATCAGTTTTGAGCTCTGTTTGGTGCAATAGCATGCCTGAGGTCTATTTGATATTACTTTCTTGTGTGTTTTTGCTTGTTCTTCTGCATCTATAAGTCTTAATTAAGTACGCATGTATTTGCAATTTGCTTGCATGGTAATACATTTTACTTCTGCATATCCAAGATAATATGTAAGATATTGTTCTGTTGACATTACAGTGCTGCTCGTAAGATGCAACATTAAAGGTGTCAAAAATTAAAATAATTAGTGTACCATAGTAGTTTGGTTCACTTGTCAGATGATAGATGGTGTTGATTTCTTGGCTGTTGATTAATCAATTAAAATCTACGGACATATAAAAGGGACTCCCTTTCTCTTATTTTTTTCAAGTACAATTGCTTTGGTTATGATGGATCACTACTTATCCAGGGAAGTGCCAGAAGACTCATAAAAGCAGCTATGCAAGAAGCGGCACGGAAACGTGAGATGCGTTACTCTGATCTCACGAGGATCGACAAGAAGGTTCGCAGGCATTTCCATGATGACATTACTGTCATCGTGTTATTTATAAATTATGACCTATTGGCAAAAGGTGCAGCACAAGGACCACCACTCTCCATCAGATGCGCTTTAGATTATTGAAAATTGAGTCAGCTCATGTTGAGGTTCAGTTCCCTGAGCAGCAGCCTTCGATAGCATGAAACCATCAACCCGTTGTGAACAGTACACCGGTTGTGTTATCTTTAGTGAGATAAAATCCTGCAGCAGCGTTCTTTTCGTGATCCTCTTTTGTTTTCATTTTGCACATAAGATTAACATGATAAATTGCTGAGTTTTCCCCTTGGGAACAAAGTCGGATAAATATGGATATTCTTCAGTTTTGGAGAGAGATTCATAGAGTTTGAAGGAGCATTATAAAAGATCCTGTAAGATTCATGCTTACAAGCTAGTTTCTTCTTGTACTTATAAAAATCATGTGTTCATTTTACCACAGCTTCTGTTCTGAGGTTCTTGGCTGGGTTCCTACTAAAAAAATTGCATAATATGTTTCGTGCAGTCTGTTGATATATTTTTCTGGTCCTCTCGTGCCCACTGATCTGTTGATATATTCAGACTTCTACATGTTATAATTGCCCTGGTCTCTGTTGATCACGTATAATTCATCTGAAAATTTCTTAGACATCTGGAATTTGCGAGTATTGTAGCGCCTAGAAAAAAGGACATGAAATTCTCCCGCTACAAACTGCTGGTATCAAAGTTTGAAGCATACGGTTGTCGAAATTGCTAATGGGCCCGGGCGGTTCATTCAGAAAACGAAAAAAAAAAAGAAAAAGGAAATGAAAAAACCTACTACGCGCGAAGCGAAAACCCACTTCCCGCGCCGTCTGCATTCTCCAAAGCTCCTTTCCTCTCCTCCCCTCTCCCGTGCTAGGGTTCAATGGATCCAGCTACCACGGCCGACGGGGGAGCCTTCCTCGATTTTGTCGACTACGCCATCTCCATCATCTCCTCCTCCGATAGTAACGGCGATGGCTACGAGTCACCAGGGGACGGGCCGGCGCCGGCGCAGCCGCCCTGGGGTTGGGCAGTGGCGCAGGTGCTCAAATCGTGCTGCGCCTACTCCAGCGGCGTCACCGCCGCCATCCTCCTCACCGACCTATTCCAGGTTTCTAGGATAAAGTTCACTGCTGACTGTGGTGGTGCTTTAAATCGACCATTCTCTTAGTTGTTCACAAGTCTGCTTACTCGCTATCGTTGGCACTTACTGCTTAGAATGGCTGAATTATAACTCCAGTTCACAACATTTTCAGGTTATGTTCTTTTTGTTACGTTTCGCGCTCAATTGTAAACCCAAACAAGTAGCTTAACAGATATTGACCTCTCCTGGAACCTATAGCGACTCTTTTTCCTTGTACTATAATCATGTAACAGGGGTTAAATTTTGGCTTCTTCTGCTAGTCTTGGACAGAACATCGTAAATACTTGACCTCAAAGAGGAAGGCTGAGCTGAGTAACCTTCTGAACACAAGGAGCAAGAGGCGGCGGCTTCCTAATACTATTACAATCGACTCAATCAATGAGAAGAATTTCATTTCTCCCAAGAGCGTCCTTGAAGCTGTCATTGTTGACGTCTTTGTCCTTCCTGGTATGTTTAGACATACTACATTCTATGAAGAAAAAAAGGAGTTGTTAGTTACTTTTTAGGTTAGTTGAAAATAAGGAATTAAGGGCTCTTCATCGAACTGAACGAATAACACCTACAACTTCCATTTTTCTAATCATTGATGTTATCAATCCATGCAATGCAACATAGTTATTTATCAAATCAACAGTTTTAACTGATTTCATATTCACAACTACCAACTTCGCTTTTCTTTACTCCATATTTGTTTGTCATTCTTCTAGGTACCAACATATACATGATTACATTAGGCGACATGTGGAGTGCATCCACTATTGATGTATACTTACACCGGAGGTATATCTACTACATAACGATTAGTTAAAGATTATAGTTGTATTTGCCTGACTGATAACATGTTACAAGTCAGTAAATAATGCTTCAGCAATTTTGGATGGATAGATACGCATGTATGTAAGTCACTGGTGCTAAGTATAGTATTAGAAAAAATGATGAACTTTTAGTATTCCGTGAATCATCATTGGTCTCAACATCTCATTTGTAGTTGCAGGATAGTACAAATATTTTGATCAAGAAGTTCTATTGGTGATTCTTTATCCTAGACAATTTTGACTGTATAGCCCCACCCACCCCACCCCATCCCCATCCCCACTCATGCACATAAACAGAGGAGAAAAGATAAATCGATAATCACTATAATATATCTGTTGAGACTTATTCATGAATATGGCATCTTGATAGTTCTGTACCACTTACAAGTTACATGTTCTTACGCTGACATAAATTTTACATCAGATATTATGACTTTATAGGCGAACATGGTATATTGAAGAAGGGTCGAGAAGTTATGCTCACGGGATGCTGTCTTCGTACAGCCATGGAGGGATTTGGTCATGCTCGTATTTTGCCAACAGAGTACATGGTGATATTACTTGATGAGGTATATCTTCAACTTCAGTGCTTCTAGGTGTATAAGAAAAACACTGCTTAGAGCACATGCTCATTATTTCCTTGCAACCTCTTAAGTAAAGCTCTTGGTGTCTTAGTTGCATTTTTGGGCACCAAAATGCCATGATGATCCTTTATACAATGATAATTTACTGTATATGTAATAATTAATATAGATGCTAAACTGTAAGTGTTATTTTGCATCCTAAAAAAATCCAGTCTTTCAGTATTGCTATTGCTATTGTTATCTAGTCAAATAATTTCTGATAATCTGTTAGAAAATAAATTTGGCATTTTTACTGGTCTGTAAACTTTGTTTCAACTCACACATGTCAGTATCTGTGCAGGAACAAGATGAGGACGCCATGTTACTTGCTGCACAGTTTTGCACCTACTCATTCTCATCTACTCTAGAGGAAAATAGAAATAACATTCCGTACTCATTTTATGCTAGGTAAAGTGATATCTATTGATTGTTAGTATATTTATTAGCAGATTTTTCTATTCAGTCTAACTTTTGTTTCCATATAAATTTGCCAAAAAAGTTTCCTCATTTTGTGTCCTATTGGACATGTAAGATCTGGGCAGAATTATGCTTCTTATATGTAATTGTCTATTAATATACAATTACTCAGGCATCACAACTAGATTGTTTGCTGCTGAGTGCAACATACAGGGATCTGAGATATTCTAGTATAAATTTTAGATCATCCTGCCCCCTTTTTCTTGCAGGATTGAGAAGATTGAGTCCTTGGAACCTTTTAGTTGTACCGAAAGAAAGCAGATTGTACTTGTAGACAATGATGATGCGAAGATGAAATTTATTTTATGGGGAGAGCAGGTCTTGCTTGCAAATCTGTTCAGGTGCATTTCTCTTCTGTAGAAAAGTACAAATGCTCCATTCTGGCTAGAGGAAGCTAAAAACTTTATTTCAGTGTAGGGAGCATGCTAGCACTTGATAGGCCTTTTATTGCAAATTTTGTAGACATTGATCATGAGGATTCTCGGGAACTGTGCCTTGAATATGGTAGTGCAACACAGGTTTACTTAGTACCAATTGCTCAGCAAGAGGAACAGGTTGGTACAATACCTTGATAATTCTTTCTTTCTTACTTCAGTTGACCAATATAGTTGTGTGCTAGGTGCTTATGACTCCTACTCAAGTAAGGAGCCAAGGAACTTGGAGATCATGTGTTCTGACAGATAGTGTGGCCTCACAAGTAACATTGCCACGTGATTTGCATGGTTCAATCGATTTCAGCAAATATCCATTTCGAGTATGTAACTTGATCATTGCTCCTTTGAGTTCTTTGCAGAATATATATTTTGCCAGTCATCATGTTGCTTGCAGAACATTAGTGCAGAACTGAGTTTCCCCTAACAAATAACAACAGGCATTTGATCTATGATTCTTGTGCGTAAC
The DNA here is from genome assembly GCA_001182835.1 of Oropetium thomaeum. NCBI lineage: Eukaryota > Viridiplantae > Streptophyta > Magnoliopsida > Poales > Poaceae > Oropetium > Oropetium thomaeum. Next base: position 34,524 of record LFJQ01000113.1, on the reverse strand, counting down.
ATTTCGTACTATGAAGTATGAACATTTGGTACACTTATTTCTAAAAATATTTTGGTGTTTGTTCTAACATGGAGTTACGTTCAACTTAAGCGCCTGATCGAGGTAGCTCCTTGCTCACCATTTGAGCATTGCATGATGTGTAGCTGCACGCTCAACACTTTCTTGTGCTGCACATTCAATATTTTCTGTACCATAACTGTATATATGAGTTTGTCCTTTGTAGAAAGAATAATCATACTTCTAGAGAAGAATACTTGATGTTTCATGGTTTACCCTTCATTGCAACAGTATTGTTCTAGTATACAGTATTGGTTGAATTCTTGCATGTAATATACTTTTCTTTTTTGCAATTTTTTATTTTTTTATAAAATGCCTAATTTTTAGGGATACGTAAGTGACCTTCATGATAAAATGGTGGGAGTTAGTCTGTTTGGTACTATAACAAGTGTTTGCAAAGCAAGTACATCAGGGACTACATTTTATTTGGAGTTAGAAGATGTAACAGGAGTTGTTCTGATGAAGCTTATCTTCACTGGACCCTGGTACAACCTTCTGTACTTAACTGATGACTATTGATTACTTATAGTTTCTCCTTTCAAATTATACGCTTGTTTGATTGATACAATAAAATTTGTTTTATTACTGTTTGTCATGTTAGTACATAGCGTCATATTTGTAAGATGACAATCACACTTTCAGTTTGTGGTTATCCAGACCCCTATTGGCCATTCAGATGTGTGATGTCTTAGGTGATCGAGGCTGCTTATGCATTAGTCTGATGTCATGTTTATAAGAATTTGTCCAGTTTCTTCCTTCTGAAAATTGATTATTACGAAGTATATATCAATCAATTTAATATTTTACTATTACAGCGTTTATTGCCTGTGAACGAGCACCGTCTTGTAGGGTTCATTAATTTGTAATTAATGGGTCTGTTGTGTGAGTTGATATGCTCTGATTGTAAATTCCAAGTGATATCTGAACTGTTTAGAACGTCAAAGACCTTTTGTGAATATATATTTTTGTATGACAACTGATAACTTGGACATCTCCTGATAACTCTGTAGGTTGTGTACGTTAGTAAGCAATATATTATGCTTCAGTACTCTGAATTCCACACTCCTGTACCATTCTTCTGATACATTTATTTTGAGAATTTTATTTTCTATGCGAACTGAATTCAATTGATTGTTAAATATCACTACAGGTCATTAGGCAGAGTGGGAGTTGGTCATATGGTGTACATCTCCGGTTTGACTTGTACCTTGAGTTCGTCGGGGATGTAAGTAGCATATTCCTTTATTGCATAACATGGTCACAAGGTTCTGATTGGTGGCTTACTTCTTTTAACAGCCGTGAAGTCTTATGGCGTGAAAAGGAGCCAGGGTCTCTGTTTGTTAACTTAAGTTTGCTTCCAGCGCTGCTGAATTCACCATGCCTGCATAAATTGTCTCCCTTGTCGGATCTTCCCCATTCGTCAAACAGAACACACGTAAGTCTTCTTTATGTTGTGAAGCCTCTTCTAAAACATTTTGAGTCTTTTTTAGTTAGTCTTTAGATACTGCAACTGATAACCTGATAACATTCTATTGCCAGATGACCTTTGGCACGTCCTGTTATTCAAAGTTACAATGAAGGGCTAAAATCAGTCTCAGAGATTCTTTTTTGAATTATGTTTCTAAGAATTCCATTGCATTTATTAGTTGTGACCAAATTCTTTTAAGTCGCTAACGTCCTGTATTTTTTTTAAAAAAAATGCCATGATGTATAGATATGCCGTGTTCAACTGGACCACATCGATTGCAGCAGCTTGAAGTTGTTATCATTCCACAATATTTGTGGTGGTGTTGTGAATGAACATTCAGGAGTACTCCAGTGTTCTTTTTGCAAGTGTGACTGCCAAAGAGGATGTGCACATGGCTTTCAGGTGCACCTGACCATCGCAGACGATAGTGCAAAGATCTTTGCTTGGTGCGTTGGACAGACGGCTGTTGAGTTCCTTCAGATATCTCCTGATGAATATCTGGAACTTTCAGAGGTATATGTAGTAGGAAAATGCCCACTGCATCATCATAGCACTGTTTTGGACTTGTCATTACACATAGGCATTTCCTTTGTACATCACATTAGGCTGACTTCAAGTTTTCTACTGATAAACAATCAGGATGAACGGGCAATGTATCTCTACACTCTCCAAGATGAGAATTTCATGGTCGCAGTTGCAAATACACGTAAGCGGTTCAATGAATGTGCTGTGGATGATGAAGCTGTCCCAATTTGGGAGATCACAAGAGCCCAAAAGTGTGAATGACCCTGTTTCTTCAGTAGTTGTGAAAGAAGCTAAAAGCAGCACATTTACTGCCTTCAAAAAATTTCAGTCTGGTGTATCTGCAATGTTTTGTAAGCTTGTCGATGAAACACATGGTACTAGTTTTTAAGCTCCAGGAGCCCGAAAAGTCGCTGAGTGGAGGCAATCCTTCTATTTCTCTACTTTCAAATGCTTCACAATGTGGTAGAGCAGAACTACTGTGTTGCTGTCTCCTTTGAGGCTTTTGATGGTTTTTTGTCCAAGGCTGTTGCCGCTTCTTGGAGCCGCCAAGTGGCCACCCCTCCAGAGTGTGCGTTCCAGTAGTGACTTCGATCGTGACAAGGCGTATTGGTGCACGGTATTGGGTTGCGCTTTTGGACCATTGTGTACCGCACTTAACAAGAATTCCTTGGTCAAACGGATTTATTTACTCATCATTCTTAGATGCCGCAGCGAGCTTTAGGGTGAGGTTGAGTTTGCTTGCGATAAAGCGGACTACGAAGTTTCAAGCAGCAACAACAACCAAGCCTTACTATGAAGTTTCAAGCGACCGAAAGAAATCTGTAAAACAAGAGCCATCCCTATTGCCGTATCCCAATAAACTTTGAATGATACATTAGTAGAATATAATAACCACACCATTAACAATTAATTAATTAACTGATAATGTTAGAGTATACTTTGACTTGTATTTTTTATAAAAATATTTTTTGAAGAGTGATATATATATATATATATATGTTTTTGAAACATTTTTCTATTCATATACTAGTAATTTTTATATTTTTTAACTTAATAAATTAAAAATTATTTATATTATATTCTCAGTATTTAACCAAAATCATATCCCAAACAAACTCTAGAGGAAGTATATATAACAATCCTATTCTCCTAAACTATAGTACAGGTGGTTGCCTCCCTGCCGTCCATCGGTTCTCCTGGGGCTCACGGCCGACTCAGGAAGACTACTACTACTCCGTATACTAGTACTAGTATATTAAGCCAAAGCGCAAAGCCAGAAGCTTCTCCAAGTCAATCACAATCACGGGGAGTCATCACGCCATACAACACGGATAGATAGAGACGACGCCGGAGCGCAGCGCTCGACACTGATGGCGACGACGACGACGACGGCAGCGAAGCCAGCAGCGCCCGTGGAGGCAGAGCTGATCCCGACACTCTCCTCGCTGGAGCCGGTCTACGGCGGGGGCCCCCAGCTGGACGAGGCGCGCCTCCGCTTCGACCGTCTCGGCGCCCGCTTCGAGGCCGTCTACGGCGCCCGCCCCGCGCTCTTCGCCCGCGCTCCAGGTCAGTGCGGCGGCTAGTAGATTGCATGCGTTCCTGTGCGCCTGTTTGTGAGCGCAGTCGTAATTAATTTCGATCCGACGGTGTGGATGGCTGTTCGTTTGTGCAGGGAGGGTCAATCTGATCGGGGAGCACATCGATTATGAGGGCTACTCGGTGCTGCCCATGGCCATCCGCCAGGACATGATCGTCGCCATCAGGAAGGCTGACGGCGGCCAGGTGCGTGTCGCCAATGTCGACGACAAGTACCCCGTCTGCAGATACCCCGCCGACCCTGACAAGGTAGCTATGCCCTCTGTTCTGCTCCTCTCTGTTCGATCCGCCAGAATTACTGGGAAGCTGATGTGATGGGATTCAATTTGAGCGGTGATTTGGGAGGAAACGGTTCGCTATCGCGGGGGATGTTTAGGCGAGGCACTCGAGCGGTGCGTCGAATTCATTCTAACTTGCATTTAATTAACTTGGGGAAGGTGGTGGGAGAGGTTCGGCACGAGAAAGTTGTTCCTATCTTTCGGATGCGGTAGTTGCATGAGTTCATAAAAATTAGCACATCGCAACAGAAAGACCGTGATATCAGTGGGCTCAAAAGATTCGTCGTGGTCCTCGTGGTCATGGTTTACTGAACCGTGGAGCCTCCTGTTCGTGGACTGTAATGGACTACTAGCCACTAGGACAGTTATAGTGAACTACTAAATGGTGATGCTGTGATGCAGCAAATGCGAATATATTCTCCAAATAATGTTGCTTCGTTAGTCGCTACATGCCTTGGTACACTTTTTTCAGAATACAAAAACGGAAAACCCTTATCTGTGATTACTGATTAAGAATTGGCATGTGTAATACCGCATCTTTGGATGATATTATTGACACCAGGTGTTTTGTTTATTGTACAGGAAATTGACATAAAAAACCACAAATGGGGGCACTATTTTATGTGTGGGTAAGTTACATTTTTCAGTCAGTGCAGCTGAAACCTGGATATTGATTCCTAAATATATTTTCTGTAAATATATTCAAATCCATTTCATCTTCTATCTGCAGTTACAAGGGGGTATACGAATACTGTAAGTCAAAAGGGATTGATCTGGGAAAACCTGTTGCGCTTGATGTTGTTGTTGATGGCACAGTTCCTCAAGGTACTGTTCATCAGTGGCTTATAAGCTTGTAAAATTCCTTTTCTTCTCTCCGGTTCATAAGTGTGTTGAAGTTGTTTTTGCTGTCATGTAGGCTCTGGACTGTCAAGCTCTGCAGCGTTTGTCTGTTCAGCAACAATCTCTATCATGGGAGTGCTCGAGAAAAATTTCCCAAAGGTATTAGCAAGCGCCTCATACTTATTTTGTTTTGAAATTGTAGTTCACGTTTTTTAAAAAGAGATAGTAGTTCATATGTTTTGTATCATGCAGAAAGAAGTTGCTCAGTTTACTTGTTTATCTGAGCGCCACATTGGAACACAGTCTGGAGGCATGGATCAGGTAATACGGGCTTAAGGAATTTCAAGTATCTTTTCGCAAGTCGTATCATGTGCGAATTAAATCAAAATACTTTGCTTAGTGCAACGGATCCTGTTCTCACATTTGACAATTCATTGTATTTTTGCAGGCTATATCTATTATGGCCAAATCTGGATTTGCCGAGTTGATAGATTTTAATCCAATCCATGCAACTGATGTACAACTACCTCATGGTGGTACATTTGTGATTGCACATTGTTTGGCCGAGTCCAAGAAAGCAGAGACAGCTGCAACAAACTATAATAATCGTGTTGTTGAGTGTCGTTTAGCAGCAGTAAGTATTCTTTAGTTTCAGACAAGCCTGCCTAAAATGTGACGACCAATGCACCAGTAAAAAAAAAACATTCCATGAAACCATCTTCTTATGTCAAATTAGTACCGCCTGCATTTTTCAAGCCAACAATTGAAAATGGAGGATAATAAGCAAGTATTTGAGATACCTTTTATGTTTACTTGCAAGAAATATTGGAAGTTATAAAGTTTCAACTTCCATGGATGTATCAGTTATTGTTTATGTTGTTGGAAAGTCAGTTTGCGCATAGTATTCTTCATACAAACAGAAGGTCAGTCCTTATTGTTTTCATATATTGAGCTGATCTTTTTATTGGATTTTCAGATTGTTCTTGCCATCAAACTAGGAATGGATACTAAGAAAGCTGTTAGCTCTGTTACAACTCTATCTGATGTTGAGGGGCTATGTGTTTCTTTTGCTGGGAAGGAAGGTTCTTCTGATCCTGCAGCTGCTGTCAAGGTGCATATATATATTTTTAACAATATTTAGGCTATTGGCTTTTTTTCGTGTGTGTGTGAGAAGTGCCCCCTCCATCTTTATAGCTTATTCTTGGAGGTTTATAGGCTCGGGTTGTCTAGCACCACAACAACAAAGCCTTTAGTGCCAAGTGAGTTGGGTATCGATTTGTCTGCCACCCAACCAATACTAAGTTCTTCCATTAAGCAAATGATAGGTCTGATAGTAGGCATCTCAACATCCGCGATGCAATTGGTCACAGGGGTGGAGCTCCATTGTGGCCCTGTGACCAACGGTGGCCATGCTCCCCACCTAGACATACACCCTTATCCTCCTGTGATATATTGCTCAACCTCCACCATTGATTGGATTGGACATTTGATTCCGACAATAAACTAACTATTAGCTTGATGGATCTGGAGTATTGTTCCTTGCCATGGTGGTTCTGTCTTAAGTTTTTCTAGGAATTACAGTAGGAATGGTAATTATTACTAAAATAAAAGGAAAAGAAAACATCAGGTCACTGTTTTTGGCTATTTTTTCTTCTTTAGAAAAGAGTAACTTTGAAAATCTTACCATGTATGTTTATTGCTTTGCAACGTTGTAGAAACTTCTGCATGAAGAGCCCTATACAGCTGAAGAAATCTTGAAAATTACCGGTGAAAGCTTGACAACTATCTTCCAGAACTCTCCAACTTCTTTGGATGTTCTAAAAGCTGCAAAGCACTACAAGCTATTTCAGGTGGATTTTCATGACTTCATGATTTGTCTTTATCTTGCTATCCAATATTTGCCATTCTATGTTGATTGAACTGTGATGCAATGTTACTTTCAGCGTGCTACACATGTCTACTCTGAAGCAAGACGGGTTTATGCTTTTAGGGATACTGTCTCATCAAAACTCAGGTATGTTCACTATTTATTATCTTCTTTTTCCATCCTCTTCTGGCATCCTTCCTTAGATTGTGCTGGTACTCTCAGTTCTATTCTGGAAGCTGGTCCTGCTAAATATGTACTTAAGTCATCATTACTTGATTCTTCTTTTTGCTAAATGTGCAGTGAAGAAGAAATGCTTAAGAAACTTGGTGATCTTATGACTGAAAGCCATTATAGCTGCAGCGTTTTATATGAGTGCAGGTATATCCTCAGTGCTGTTCAACTTACATATATGGTTGTGAAAATAAGTATTTAGCACAGAACTTGCTTTGTCATGAACATGTTTTTTGTTTCTAAAAACTTGTGAGGATGCTTACATATTCGTCCTGTCAGCTGCCCTGAGTTGGAAGAGCTTGTAAAAGTATGTAGAGATAATGGAGCACTTGGAGCACGGCTTACAGGAGCTGGCTGGGGTGGCTGTGCAGTGGCTCTAGTCAAGGAGTCCATCGTCCCCCAGTTCATTCTTAATTTAAAGGTGAGTTGGATTGCTTATTTTCTGATTATTGAACTCTAAACAGTAGGTTTTAAGGAAGTGATTGATTTGAACGAAGTAACAGGCATCATTAGATATTCTATCCTGTTATTCATGTTAATCCTTGTAGCAAAATCACTCGAGAAATGCAGGATGTGGTAGGATGTCTGTTGCTACTGTTGTCTTTCAGCAAACAGTATTAATGCTTTCCCCCATCCGTTTGCTATTGACTAAACAACAAGATCTATGCTTGACGCAGGAAATGTATTATAAATCAAGGATTGATCGGGGGATAATCAACCAGAGTGATCTGGGCCTGTACGTCTTCGCATCCAAGCCATCAAGCGGGGCAGCCATTTTCAAGCTGTAATTATGATTTGGTCTCATTGTAAATCAACAACCACCTCTTGACCGGGGATGGACCCATTTCCTTTCATGTCACCAGGCAGGTCCCATACTTTAGAGGCTCAGCTGTAAACATACGGAATAAGTTATCTGCTTGTCGTTGAACTAGAACTACCAGAATCAGAATGTATACAGACTGTATATTCTGTAGCTGTACCAAGTGACATTATGTTAGTGTTTAGCCTAAATGAAATTTAGTGATTGCTTGCGTGCGTGCGTGCTGATCGCCTCGTGCTAGCTGACACTCGTGTGATGGAGCGACGTGCAGATGGATTTGGACAGGGATTAACACATGCAATGTGTGCTGTGCTGATCGGCCAGTGCTAACTGACCTCTCGTGTGATGGCACGACGTGCAGATGGCACTGGAAAGGGATTAACACTGGCAGCTGGTCGTTGCAACGTCTACCTCTTTTTTCATTTCTCTTTTTTCCCCAGTTGATGCACGTACAGAGGTCAACAAGAAATGATGAATACACGGCCAGGCCTTTCCCATCAAAACTGAATGCCCAGCGTGAACGTCCCTCTCGGTTGTGTGACCCATTTGCCTCATATAGAGGAACATATGTGCATTTCCACGTGTACGCAATGTTGAACAATACAGTACACACGCCTGCCGAATCGATCGATTTTCCAACATATAATCAATCCCTCCGTTCCCTTTTTAGTTAAATGTATATATATAGTTGTTAGTATAATAATTTTAATTCGAATCGTTCTCCTCACGACTACGTTCTTGAAAATGGAGAAAGAAACTGAAAATAACATTTGTGTACGTGTGCGTGCGTGCGTGTGTGTGTGTGTGAGAGAGAGAGAGAGAGGGAGGGAGAGATCAGCCACACCCACGGCTGAGGGCTGATGACTTCTGACTCGACTGAAATAAATGTTGATGTTAGTCGACTGAATTTAAGCTTAGCATTTAAAATCTCTTTAGAAGCTTAGTATTTAAAATCTCTTTTTCAGATGACAAACACGAGATCAACTAACAACTAATAATAGAAAGATTGCTGCTACAATCACGTGTCGCCACCCCATGCATTTAGAAGCTATTCGAAAGATGGTGTGAAGCCATGAGATGTTACCTACTCCCTCCAGTCGTTTTTAAAATACCAAAATGGCGTTTAGTTTAAAAAATACTACATGAATGATGGTTAAATATAAATGCCGGCTCCTTGGCGAGGACGCGCGCATATATAGTGTAGTCTGTCAGCTGCGGCTCAACATCTATGTGATCGCGCTCCATCAGCCAGCAGCCATGTCCAAGGCCTTTGTCAAGTCCCTCTTCCTGCTCAACAGGGCCCTCGTCAGGAGGCTTAGGCCCCTCATCGTCCGCGAACAGCCACCAGCCACGAAGCAACACGGCCTAGCGGCAGCGGTGGCGACGTCGTCATTGGACGCTCTCCCGGCGAACGGCGTTGCCATCTGCAAGGTGGAAGGCGGCCTGCTCATGTCACCCTCCGCCTTCCCTTACTTCATGCTCGTGGCCCTGGAGGTGGGAGGCCTTCTCAGGGCGCTCCTCCTCCTCCTCCTCTACCCCGCCGTCCGGCTTCTGAGCCATGGCCGAGCGATCAAGCTCATGGCCATGTTGTGCTTCGTCGGGCTAAGGAAGGACGCGTTCCGTGCTGGAAGGGCGGCGCTGCCCAAGCTGCTCATGGAGGACGTCAGCGCCGAGGTGTTCGAGATCGCGGTGGCGGCGCGCCGGCGGTGCGTGTTCGTCAGCGCCATGCCGAAGGCCATGGTGGAGCCATTCCTCAGGGAGTACTTCGGCGTTGACGCCGTTGTCGCCCCGGATATGAAGGAGTTCATGGGGTACTACCTGGGCGTCATGGAGGAGGAAGCCGAGATATTGCGAGGGGTGAACATGGCGAAGCTGATCGGCGGCGGCCAGAAGGGTGACGTCGTCGTTGGCATTGGTGGACTCGGATGCTCGTTCGACAATCTGTTCCAGACGCATTGCAAGGTAATTCATTGCTCACTGCTTAACTTAATTAATGCTATTCGAGGAATGGTCTAAATTAAGTGTTGTCATTTGTCACTTAATTCATTTGAAGGTGATCCATAACCACCTTCTGAATTGGGGCACCGTGTCCATGAAATTTTTAGACTGATTGTGACACACTAGTGGGACGGCACAGGTTAAATTAATGTATCATCAAAGAAATATTGTTGGCCGATCTTTGTTGATTGGTGACAAGGAAACGAAACACACCAATTATTGATCGATCTTTTATTAATTTGGGGAACATGTTCACGTCATGTTTCATAAATCGAGATCGAGCTATCTAAGACAATTGCGACCTGAACCCATGCGTACAAATGTAGATATTTGATTTATATGTGTGTATTCCCTTTATCCCAAAATATAAGTATTTCTGGAGGATTTTATGAAAATCGAATTTTGTAATTTTAACTAATATTATCTATCCATACCATGACTTCTGATGCAACTTTCATTTATACCATCAAGCTAGATATGGGGTCTTACATGACTTCCATGACCAATATTTATGACTGAAGGGACTAAGGGAGAGTGCATATGCACATGCAACAATATTGAAAGATGGACAATGATAGTAGTAGTCAAGAAACTTTTAAAATCTATAGGACGTGTCTAGCTCACATAGACTATTTTGCACAGTTCACAACTTGGCGTTATTAATTTACCATCACTGTGTTTGAGCTTGCAGTTGGCCTCATCTTCGAAGCTCCCGAGGAATGAGACTAAAACTAGGTCGAACATGCGAACGTGCTTTAAAGCTCCTCTGTTGATGAGTTGATCCAACAGAATGAGAGTGAGTATGACTAGGTTATCAAAAGGGTAACTGGAGTACTAGGTCCAAGTCCAATGTAGTAGTACAGCGAAATCGACCTGAGTTAAGATACAGTGTACTACCAGAACAGAACTAGCTAGCTGATTAACAGTAACCACTTGGCTAGTAAACTTCTGCAGAATGAACAGTTCAGAAACAAAGGATACTAAAATGATCACCAGTCAATATAATTGTTGTTTTTAATTGTGTAGATCTAAACCTAATGATGCGTGCATGCAGGAAGTGTACATGCCGACCGAGCTGGCGCGGCGGCAATGGCACCCTCTCCCGCGCCGGCGGCACCCCAAACCCCTCATCTTCCACGACGGCCGCATCGCCTTCCGTCCGACGCCGGCCGCGACGCTCGCGATGTTCATGTGGCTGCCGCTGGGCGCGGCCCTCGCCGTCGCCCGCACCGCCGCCTTCCTCCTCCTCCCGTTTTCGCTCTCCGTGCCCCTCCTCGCCTTCCTGGGCATGCATAGCCGCCTCATCATCTCCACCTCCGGCTCCAACTCCTCGTCAGCGGCGGCGAACCTGTACGCCTGCAACCACCGCTCCCTGCTCGACCCGCTCTACATCGCCGCTGCCGCCGGGCGCGCGGACCTCGTCGCCGCCACGTACAGCATCAGTCGCCTGTCGGAGGCGCTCTCGCCCATCCCCACCTTCCGCCTCACCCGGGACCGCGCGGCGGACAGGGCCGCCATGCAAGCGAGGCTGTCGAGCGCCGGCGGCGGGCTGGTGGTCTGCCCCGAGGGCACCACCTGCCGCGAGCCATTCCTGCTGCGGTTCAGCCCGCTGTTTGCCGAGCTCGGCCGCGACTTGACGCCCGTGGCGATGCACTCGGCGGTGAGCATGTTCCACGGCACGACGGCGGGCGGGTGGAAGGCGTTCGATCCCTTCTTCCTGCTCCTGAACCCCGTCCCGGCTTACGTCGTGCAGTTCCTGGACCCTGTGCGGGGCGTAGACGACGGACCCGAGGCGGCGCGCGCCATGGCGAACGAGGTGCAGCGGCGGATCGCGGAGGCGCTCGGGTACGCATGCACGGGGCTGACCAGGAGGGACAAGTACCTCATGCTCGCCGGCAATGAAGGCATTGTCGGCGGCGTCGACCAGCTGGGCGCCAAGAAAACACACTACTACTAGCTCTATTAGTTCGTTGTACTAGTCTTGTATACAAGGAAGTTTAAATGCCCCTTGTTCTACTTTTTTTTGTTCTACTTTGTTAATCACACCCGTGTAAACTGAACTTGTACCTCTCTGATGTATTAATTTGTTTGGAGTACGTTTGTACTATATCAAGGTGCAAATAAAAAAGCGGTGGTCATGTCCCTGCATATGAATTCCACAGGCAGTATGAACTGTGAACAGCAGCATTCCTGCCCAAATATTAAAAAGAGAGAGAAAAAAGTGTCATGAGCCACGGCGGTAGCCGGTAGGCTACAAGCAATTCACGCAACGTCACTTTCTGTTGTCTTCCCTTGTTCCGGAGAATGAGACGTGCTTCCTACACAGTTCACGCTCCGATCGGATGTGAACGAATCAGAACCTGGACTTACTGTGGTGGCAAACAGAGGTTCATTTTTAGTCAAGCTCTTGAAGGGAGGTTTGTGAAAAACAAGAGCTGCACGTGCTCAGACTACCTTACAGTGATGGCAGGACCTCCCTATTTCAACCACATATTTCTGTACGTTATTTATCATGAATACCATCAACTAACCAAATCTTTTTTCTGACCACAATTTAAAAGACAGCAATTAGAGCAATTAATATTTGCAGCTTCACAACCACGCAATCGAAGCAAAGTCAAACATACTTTTTGCTGCTTCGGATGCTAGGAGAGTTTCGGCTACGCAGCACATTTACTCCAGAAAATGACAGGGATGACATAGCTCAAGGTAAAATTCATGCATTTTGGACTTGTAGCAAGTCAGGTTTCACCGGTCACGTCAACATGGTTACCACCAACATAACGATATTTTCAAGCTGAACCAATATTTCCAAGGAGCCCCTGAATTCAGCTAGTACCGACACAAATCAGGACCTGACTTTTCGAAGCTGTATGCATTGCATAGCTAGTTAATCGAAAATGTTTATTTTGTTTTTCATTTTCGGGAAAGAGGTGAACATCAACCCAACAAGCCTCACCACTGTTTCTTGCCCTTCTTCTTTTTCCTACTGCTACTGCTACCACCCTTCGCATTATTTCCGTTGCCAGGAGAAGGTGGTGGTTCGCTTTGCCCACGTGATGTAGTTTCAAACATGCCAGATTGTACAGCATTCTGAAGCCATTCGAAGAAGTCTTCCTCGTTCATTCCTCCATCCATATTTGTGGCGCCCCTTCCCTTGCCACTATGCTTTGCCACGCTGGCATTAACATGAAAACTTGGTTTGTGGGTGTTTGCTGGGCATCTCATTCCCTGGAACAGAAAAACAGAAAGTCGTATGTCAAATCACCTTGCCTAGTCCAATAGCAAATATATCAACTAATTATGCCACTTCTGTTACTAATTACACTGGATAACTCCATCGGGCACTTCAAATTGACAAGACATGTATACTAATGAGCACTTTACAAGGAGGACAACAAACCAAGAATGATAGCCCACTCAGGCAGAACAACTGAAAAGTAAATGTTTAATAAAATATTAACAAACAGATCCGAATTTTCAACTAAGTAGATAATATGACTCACCTGGCAACTGAACCACTCAGTGACATCAAATATGTAGCTTTCAGCACAAACATATGCATGAGGCAAATCTGGCTGCAAAACAGCACACAGTACCATGTCAGTCATAATGTAATGCATTATGGCTATCTTCCAATAGATACGTATCTTCTGCTTTCCCTGAAAAGAAAGATGAATTATTGCTGAGGTCAAGGGTTGGAATAGACTGGCATTTACCTTCCGCAGCATCCCAAACAGAATCGGTTGAAATGACTGTTCAACCCATCCATCCCCATCTTTAGCTTGATGAAACTCTTTGCAGTCCTGTGATGCGGTGAACATAGCATGTTATTCGAAGGCAATCACCAGTAGTAGAGTAGAAACAGCGATTATCATATGATGGGAATCACCTGACACCATCTAGCTTGTGATTTAGCTCTTCCTGTATAAATCCAAAGATGGAAATCACCGCATCTTTTGCAAGCTATTCTTCTTGATAGACCAGAAGGACCTTCATCAACACCTTCTGAAGGTCTAAACCCATGTTGAGAATTCCCATTTCTTCCATTCTAGTACAATGAAAGAAGTAATACAGAAAAGAAATGGTGTCAATCAGAGCTATAAAATATGCTACAAAAAATAGGGCTTCAGAGCAGATTGAGACCACAAGTAGTATTAGAGTTGCATATCTAAATATGGCCAAAATCAGTTAATCGTCAATTTGATTCAGCAACTAAGCGACCCCAGTCAGTTTTATTGTCCTCTTGTTCTTGGGTTAGAGCATAATTATCAAAATTAGAGTGTGATCCACTGTAATCAATCCATGTGACCACGTATACTTAAGGAAAACATAGACATCAGGACTAGTTTATAACTTTTTTCAGTACAACTAAAGTGGACTATTTTCCTCATTATGCCATCCAACTTGATTAGATGAAACCACTCCTCATGATTAGAATTGATACTTCAACTATCTCAAAAGACAAAGAAGATAGGAAAAGTGTGTCAAGGCATAAATTGCAACAGTAAAGGGTTAAAGGAAAGCTAGAGAGACCTTTTGAGAACCACTCTGAAACCGTCTAAAGTAGTTCAAAAGCTCCTCCCTCCTTAGTTCATCATCATATGTCTTCCGCTTCAATGAATCAAGAAGAACCTGTGTATTAAAGTGTATATCTCATTACATATATATATATATATATCAATAAATATAGCTTATGATCAGCAGGGATTATTTTGAAAAGAAATATATGCAGACCTCATATGCATTTTGTAACCTTTTAAATGCATCAGCAGCTTTATCATTGCCCATGTTCTTGTCAGGGTGGACTAACATAGCCTGCATAATCAGTAGTCACTTGAGAAAGCATATAATGTCACAGCTTCAAAAACACTAACTTCAAATGAAACAGTAATGTGTACGATACAATGACTGAAACCATCATCAGCATCACCTTTTTCTTGTATTCTCTCTTTAGCGCCGCCACATCTATGTTTTCATATCGACGGAATCCTAATGCCGAATAGTGATCAGTGCAGCTCAGCAAACGTGCCACTTCATCTTCAGAGTTCAGTTCTTTCTCAGCTCCACTTGTTGAAGAATCACCAGGACATCTATCAGAGGCTTGAGCATATCCAGATTGTGAGGTGCCATTTTCCGATGATTGTTGGAATTCTTCGAAGATGTTGCCTGATCTAGATGAGCTTTGTTCTGAGTTCTTTGAAAAACCATCTGATTTTGTATTGTCTACTTTGTTCTTCAGAAATTGTACTAGAACATCACTAGAAAAGAAAGATAAGTTCAGGCTCAAAAGTAACCCGAGCCATCCAACATAGCTTCTTGCACAATACATCGAATATAGAAAGGTAACAAAGAGAGATAATCGCTCATGTTTCAACAAAAAAAAAGCACCTGCATTTTATGAAGAAAGGACATGAAAATTAATTATCAAACATATAAACTGCCAAATTCAAACAATCTTTATCACAAATAAAGTATAGATAAGTCATCGAACATCACCTCCAAGAACTATTACAGAACTTGTTGTCCAAAAGCTTCCATAGATCCACAAAATCACCACGGCAAGCACTGCAATAAGCAGGATAGCGAAACCTAGACCAATAAAGACAACTGCAGAAGCAGCAATCACCTGGGTAAAAAGAGTAGAAAATACGTAAACTGATAAGATAATAGCTGCGATCATACAAGACAACCACTTACTGAAATAAGATTTGCACAATCATAAGATAATCAGATAACATTACTGTTCAAAAGCAGATACCTGACTTTGATGCTTATGAAAAGCACTATAATAGACCTAATCATGCTGGGGGGGAGTAGAACTAGCAGTGAAGTATAGTTTGGAATTTCTCAGAAAAGATAAGCCATAAATGCAAGTTTATATAAATATATGCATTCGAGCTTCTATGATTTAGGGCTTCACAAATAAATTAATCTCAAGATTTCGAAATAGTGACCAAAACAACTCATAAAGGCTTCCAGTACAGCAGATGCAGTATACAGTGTTACAGACTTGCATGCAGCCTCTAAAGAAGCTTAGCAAATGAAATGTTGGTGGACACAAAAGTATAAGCAGGATGAAAATGCTAAGGAAGGTCACTGTTAATGCCTAGTATTATAAGAAAGCACATACTGCCAAAATACGATGGTGCAAGTACAGCAATGAAATAAGGTCTCTTCCTTCAGTTATCTTACTAGCACAATGACACTATCTACAATTTCATTTTGAGCAGAAAGTCCATAAGATAAACACAAATATATTAAATACACTAACACACAAGTAAACAACCCTGTCACTATCCAGATTCAGAGCTACATATGCTCGCTACACTACCTAATCATTGCTTTTTGTCTGCAGTGTGGGAACAATGAGTTGCTGAAAATGAACAATGTCACAACCTACGAAACAATATAGCTGAGTTGTGCAAAATTTGTGAGAAGTTCTGTAGAAATTTGCATTATCGATACTTGAGTATAAAGGAAAAAGGAACAGCTGAACCTTACCATGAATATGAGCATTTTCTTTATCCCAATCATTGCAAAAATTGATAGCAAGCTGCACCAAAGTACTGCAAGGAGGGAGTTTGTCCCCAGTCTTAGCAAAGAATCAAAGCCCCTTATGTTGCAGTCTAACCAAACTGCCAAAAAGAGTAACAACAGCCTTCCAGCATTAAGCATCCAGGTTCGAACTATAGGATAAACAAACCCAATTTTACTGCTGGCGTAGGCATGCCCTTTGGTTACCATAGCCATACAAGCATCAATCATTGGCCTTTTTCTTTCGATGCATCTTTTGGTTTCTTCCACTACATATATGACGGAAGCTCTAAAGATGGACGCAGCCATGCAAGCCATGCATTTGGTCTTCTCCATAACCTTTTCTGCCAATCCAGGCAATAAAGGTTGCTCTATTCGGACCTTTATATCAGAGCCATGCCTTGAAAATTTCTTGCTACCACTTCGGTTTTTAGTAGTTCTTGATGGAAAATCATTTTCTTCGAAACTGCTTATATCAAAACCGCTGTCCATTTGTTGCTGTTTATATGAAGCTCGGTCATCTGATTTCTTGTTGCTGCCTTTTGCTTTCTTGTTGCTGCTTCCTTCAGGACCTTTAGATCTGCCTTGAACATGTGAGCTTGGATCTTCACTATCTTCTACACCCGTATTTGGTGTACTCAGAACATCATCAGCTGTATTCTGCCAGTTAGACGAAGCATGATTGGGAGCACTTTTGTTCTGAGGTCCTTTTCGTGCCATGATTTTACTCAAAACAAGGTATCCTAACAGCTTAGGAGTTTATATAGGTCCAGAACATAGGAGGGCAAACATATAGTTCCATATCTAAAATTGTACCTATACGTATACAGAAAGCATCAGATATGGAAACAGGACTGAAGAAAGGAATAAGAAGAAGAGCAAAGATATACTTCAGTACTTCAATAACAAATATGAATCCAGTCAAATGCGCAATTATTGTTTCTATAAAATTGAGAAACAATGAGGTTCTGCAAACTTATCATGGTAGGATAAGGGAAAAAAGAGGCAAGGGTTCCATTATTGTGTAACCAAACAGGTACCTGCTAGTACGTAAAAACTAGAGAAATCAGGAAGATCTGGTTTTGTGTTTTAACTTCAAATATGATATAAGGTGATAGTAACAGAAGAAAGAAGGACTATATTCTCTATACGCGTGTGAGAATAAAGCAGTTTCTCGCTGATGAATCAAAAGAAGTTAGTGAAAAGAGATAAAAAGCAACCAGAAAGTCTGCAACACTGCCAAGTATTTTCACAATAATAACTACCACAAATGAATGAAAAAAAAATATTGATCACATGGATAAAAAACTATTGCAACAGTGCCAAGTATGTTCTCTCTCTCTCTCTATCTCTCTCTCTCAAAACAATTGATCACCCCTAGCCAGTAACAATAGTTGCAAAAGGTCCCATCAGTCAACCAAATCCTTGGGTCCAGAAATTCCTGCTAAACATAAGCTAACGGCTAGTCGCATTTCCTACAGATGGCCAGAATCGCCAAGTATAATCCTGATAGGTATGCTCCTATAATGTTCTGTATCCAACTCATGAGGACGTACTTCTAAATGGGACGAAATGTAAGCTAAATTCTGTTTACCTAGTCTTATTGAGCTCGAGTAAAGCAGTTACCGTGCAGCACTCAAACCAACCAGCAGGCATAGGTGGCAAGGGGCAGACTAAGTCTGGTACACGGGCAGAGGCGGACCGACCAATAGGACGAGGTAGGGCAGCCGCCCAACCTAACGTCAACGAAACGAAACGTTCCTCCGCTCTCCCCCGTTTGCCAGACGCAGCTGCATCCCATCTCCATCCTCGATGGGGATGAAATCTCCCCGTCCCCACAATCCCACCCACGTCCCCGTCCACGGGCAAAACCTTCTTCCGCTCCGGGTCTGGAATCGACCAATCCCCGCCGCTACAACTAGCCTAAATATCAACTACAGGAGGAGGGAGGAGGATTCGAGGATTGGGGAGGAGAGGTCAGCTCTCACCTTCCGTCGAAGCTGGACGAGGAGGGCTAACACAAGCCAAGGAGCCAGGCTTGTGCAGTCATGCCCCGTTGTGGCCGCGCGTGCCGCCGTTCTTACTGGGAGAGTCGGAGGTGTGTCGTCGCCGCCAGCAAGGAAGGCGGAGAGGGGCAGAGACCGTGAGGGAGAGGAGGGCTTCGGGATGAACACATGGAGAGCTACGGGGCAATTGCTGTGCCACCGCTCCTAACCGAGTGCATCCGTCTCAACATATTAAGTAAGCCGTGGCTCTCGTTAATATCATCGTCGAAGTGACTGTTATTCATTCCACCATTACTTCTTTTATTTTACCTCATCTACTCTTTTTTTAATAAAAATTATTTAAGAAATAACTATATTACTCTTGCTCCTTTGAAACACACCCCCAGACTATTTTTTTCCTAAAGCCCTAACCCTAGCCTTGTCTCCTCAGCACAGGTGTGCGTGGGCGGGCGGGCGGCGTCCAGGAACGGGCGCGGGCGCGCGGCCAGGAGGCATCCAGGCAGCGGGTGCGGGCGCGGGCGTGGCTCGAGAGGCGGCCAGGTGGCGGGCGCGGTGCGCGGCCAGGAGGCGAGCGCGGGCGGGCGGCGTCCAGGCGGCGGGCATGGGCGAGCGCGGGCGAGCGGGGCCAGGCTCGTGGGCGGCGGCCAGGCACGGCCAGCGCGGTGAGCAACCAGGGGCTACGGCTAGGCATGTCGGCGGGGCACAGCTCAGGGCGCGTGACGCGTGAGCTGGTACGTGCGGGCGCTACGCGGCATGGACACCGATGCGCATGCGAACGGGAATGACATAGCAAGGAAGGTCAAGGAGCCTCGAATTCACCGTCACACGTCGATGTTGTCATGGCTGAAGGCACCAGCCACCCCAGCTGGACAGATGGAGGGTAAGCCTAGACATTCGATGAATTTTTGCTAAGCACAAATGCTTTTGTCACTGAATTTATTTCTGCTCTTTTTAGGAATGCATCTCAACAATGTGAAATGTGATTATATTAACAATAATATTTCAGAAACATTCAACAGCTGGATTAAGAAGGAAAAGGAGTTGCCAATTGTTGATTTGCTTGATAAGTTGAGACAAATGACAATGGACTTGTGGGACGAGGAGGAGGATTGCAATGAGGCTCTCTGGAACTATTCTTCCAACTATAATAAAACAATTCAGAGCAAAAACAAGAGGTTTGAGGCAAATGAAGGTTTCCAAAACAAATAGTGCTGAAGTATTTGGTTTTCATCATGACCTCACACCATGGCGACATATTGTAAAGCTGAATAATCACACTTGTAGTTGTGGTGAATGGCAAATTGAAGCATCTAGACCCTTAATTATGATTTTGATAATTAATGACAATCCATATTTGTAGATTAATGTGCTACTCGAGTCCTTGTTAGAAATTATTGAATATTTGAGCCCGCTTTGTGAAATGGCAACAAATATACTGTCGAGCTCACACAAATAGGACAACGGATGGCGCAAGGCAAAGGTATAATCAATAGGTTTTTTCTTTTACCGGTCATAAGGTGATTAGAGGAGAAAATGACCGGATTTTAGATTAGCGCCGTACTATTAAGAGGGGTCGGTTATCATTTGCTTGGAGCATCTATAGATTACCTATTTTTGCTCAATTTCCTTACCAATTAACTGCAAAAGTGTCCTTGAAATTTCCCTTGAAAAAGAAGGAAAATTATTGAGAGAAATTCTTATCAAAATCCTAGAAAATGAGAAAATCAAGTGTGCTGAATCAGGGTATGGCGGTCTGACCGCCAGAGGCTTGGTCTGACCGCCAGCACCCCTCAGAGACTGTCTCTCCTCTGAGCCCCTCTGGCGGTCTGACCTCCAAAGGGACGGTCTGACCGGTAGGGTCACTCCAGAGACTACTTGTTTCGGGCTCCTCTGACGGTCTGACCACCAAAGAGACGGTCCGACCGCCAGAGTCACTCTAGAGACTGCTTGTTTCGAGCTCCTCTGATGGTCTGACCGTCAGAGGCTTGGTCTGACCGTCAGCTCCAAATTTAAAATTCTTCCTCCGTGCATTTATTGCAAAAATGAACGTTGACAACCACCACGGTCTGACCGCCGGAGTCGCGGTCTGACCTCCAGCTGTGCAGAAAGCCAATAATGGTTAGTTTTTCATGTGAGGGGTATAAATACTTCCCCATCTCGTGCAAGGCATCACTCTTGGCCATTTTCACTGCATACTACATACTCTTTAGCCTTCCTCTCTCACTCTTGACCCCTTGTTGATCCATAGAGAGTGTGAGAGGATCTAGTGCTTGATTTCATCGACTCGAGCTTTGTGGCACTAGTGATTCTCCAAGCAAGCGTCATCGACTTGTTACTCTTGGAGGTTGCCACTTCCTAGACGGCTTGGTGGTGGAGCAACCATGAGCCCTTCAAGAAGATTGTGAAGGAGGCCCGGTTGATTGTTGTGAGAGGTGTGGTGCTCACCTCGCCGGAGCGCAAAGGGCAACCCTAGTGGAATCGAGGTTTGGAGCGGCTCGAGGGATTGATTTGGCTCAAGGTCAAGTTGCTCTTTATGAGCCCTTCTTGTTGGAGAAGTGCAAGCTTGATAGAGGAGCAAATCAAAGGCTTGAGTCTACCTCAACGTGGATTAGGGGTGACCGGCAAGTCATCGACACCACGGGTTAAATTTGTGTCTCTCCTTGTCCCTTTACTTTTGAGCTTTAATTTCCTAGAAGTTTATCTTGTTGCATATCACCCTAGAATTACAAACCCCTCAATAGATTCAACTTAGGCTTGTTTAATTTTAGTGTTTGATTTATTTCGGTTGCTCTTGTGCTTATCTTACTAGAAATTGATTTATTTCGGATTGCAAATCTTTGCTCAATTATCAACCTAGAAATAGCTTCTTATCTTGCTCTTGATCCGTTGCTTTTATTTTCGCATTAATTTGATCAAGTTGTAATTAAATTTAAAAACCGCCTATCCACCCCCCCTCTAGTCAGTGTCTTAAATCCTACACAAATGACAGGAAAGCCATGTCCTCGTACCTTGGCTTTTATTCAGATGTTTCCAGATGTTGACATGGTTTCTTTTGTTATAGTGTAGAAAGGTTCAAGGTAGCCTACAGTGCTTCTATTCCACATTTGATGGACAAATCACAGTGGCCTTAAGTTGACATGAGTTTTAAGCTGCTGCCTCCTCCATTGAAAAGAGGTCTTGGAAGACAAAGGATGAACAGGTTCAAAGCTAGCCATGAACCTAGGGCGAAAAAACAGCAAAGGTGTCAGCAATGTGGCGAATTTGGACATCGTAAGACTGGAAATTGTCCATTGAATTCACCAAAAAAGAGGTTTGCCAAATCTGTTATATTTTTCTGTTATGCAGTCATGCATGTGTTTAGACATTCATTACTAATTCTTTCATACCGTATAGAGCTAAGAGGGTCCGAGTCAAGAGGAAGCCAAAAAGACCTAAATTTGTACCACCTGAAACCATTTCGCCTGGTTCCATCACACGAATGATTGTCAATTTGGTGCATGGAGATGGTGATGTTGGGACATCTACCTCTACCATTTCAGCTAAGAGGATACTTGTCCTACCTGAGAAAGAAAGTGTTTCGCGTACCTAAATAAGGCAACTGTTGTTGCTATATTGTTGTATAATTTGATATGGTTCAGTGTTGTATTATGGAATTTGTGACACGATCTTGTTGCTATTATTGTATAACTTAATATGGTTCGAACTTGTTGTATTGGAATCTGTGACATGTTGAACTATATTATCAGAACTATCCGTTTGCCTAAAAGCATGGAGAATGTTGCATTATGTAATGTGTGTCGGCGTTCGTTGTGGCCGACGAGTAATTAGTATCGTGGAGTGCGTGTTTTGGTTCGGATGGTTCGCGAGAGGACACAAGGATTTATACTGGTTCGGGCAACGTGCCCTACGTCCAGTTCGATGAGGCTGCTCGTGTTACTCGCGACAGTTTGTAGAAGGGGGGTTACAAACGGGCGAGAGAGGGACGAGCTCCCAAGTCTCTGGTGTTCTATGTGTGGTGGGAGGTTATGTTCGCGTGTAGCCTAATGTTCAGCTTGCCCGCGTCGTTCTCCCGCCTCCCCCTTTTATACTGCAAGGAGGGAGGTGGGCGTACAGAGGGTCGGCGCGAGGGAGTGGGCGACGGCATGGCCGTGCGTCCTGTAGGCCGCGCTGTTGACGCCTCAGACTCTGTGCCGGCCGCTGTGGATGACGTCGCAGACATGACGATGCTTCTCCGGTCGGTGGCGCCACAGGGATGGCCGTCAACGAGGGAAGTCTTTTCAGCATGGTGGAGCGTCCTCCGACGAGGGGTTGGAGGAGAGAAGGACCAGTCGCCGTTGCTTCCGTACCTGGTCAGAATGTCAATCGTGGCCGTCCCGTCCCGGTAGAAGGGATGGGCTTTGCCGGGGGTCGTTCGCATAGTGGCGGCCTTGCCCTCACTGTGCGACGTGGGCGGTTACCGCCCACTTGTACGGGGGGCTTCGGTAGCCACGGGAGTCGTTGAGCTTTTATCACTCAACCACTCAGTGCCAATCGCCTTTGTTGTGGTAGGCGGCGCTCCCGACCCCTGAGGGTCAGGAGGGAGCGATTCGCCTGACCCCTGGGGTCGGGCGAGGCGGGCTCTGGCACGAGCTCCCAACCCCGTCATGGTGAGGTCGGGCGTCTGAGTCGAGTGGCGGATGATCCGACCCCGGTCGGGGGGGTCGGGCGAGGCGGACCTGTCTGTGGGCCCGAGCCACTGTACGCGCGTCGTGGCATAGAGGTCGGGCGAGACGGAGGTCGCTCGCTGCTTTATACGTAAAGCAGTCGGAGGGCCGGTAATACCGGTCATCACCGGTATTGACCCTCAACAGTAGCCCCCGAGTGAGGTCCGACCCTCCACATAAGAGGGGTCGGGCGTCGCTTTAATCGGAGGTGGTTGTAGAAGTGTTTCCACCAATAAGGGGCGCGCGCGAGCGCGCACCTTACAGGTGTAGCCCCCGAGCGAGGTCTGATCCTTTCTCGGGATCAGGCGTCGCTTAAGTCGGGAGGAAAAGCGATCGTGGTGATTTTTCGTTTATGCTGTAAGGGGCGCGCGCGAGCGCGCACCTTGCAGGTGTAGCCCCCGAGCGAGGTCTGGCCCCCTCAGGGGCCGGGCGTCGCTCAGGTCGGGAGAAGGAATTTTCGTTCGCGAGAGCGAACTCATCCTTGGGACTTAAGGTTCTGCGACCCCGCGTTGGATCTCCTTTTGCGATTCCGTCCCCGAGTCCTCTGCTCGTCGCAGTGACCGGTCGGGGGTTCGGTTCGTCTTTGTATCGTTCCTCCAGCGCGTCCGGCCGCCGGACGAGGAGGTTGAGCCGAGCCACGCCTTACCTCGATGGCCGAGGCGTGACGCTCATCGAGCTGCTAACGGGTAAGTTCAAGTGGAGCCCCGGGATACCTTCGGGGGGATCCCAGCCGAACCGGTTGGCGGTTGGCCCCAATATTCCTAGTCGCCGTCCCACGTGGTTCTCAGATGCCGTTCGATAGGCTTCTGAGGGCTCGTTGCCTCTCTGCGGGGAGATACCCGTGGGTCGGATCGGACCGGGACTCGAACGCGAATCGTGATGCCCCTGGGCGGTCGGCCGCCTGGGGGTACTGGCCGCTAGCGGACCCATCACTCTTCACCCCTCACTCTGTTTTTGCCCTGAGCGGCTATCGAACCCATTCGCTGGGCCAGCCTTCGAACTCTTTGGGCCGTCGGGGCATGTTTCAGCCCATGTGTTTTCCTTACCTGGGCGGGCCTGGCCCGATAAGTCGAACCGTCGCTCGTTATCACGAAGTTACCTGAGCTGGCCCGGCCTGATAAGTCGAAGCGTCGCTCGGCGGCGTGCGATGGCGCTCGATCCGGCGGAGCCTGCAGGCGTGAGCAATAAAACGTGACGAGACGTTTACCTGTGATGAGGACATCGCACCCATGGATACACACAATCATTCTTCCGCTACTGATATTGAAGGTCCAATTACTAGAGCTCGTGCACGACAATTGAATCAACAGGTGAGCTTGTTCTTAATTACGAGTTTATATGCTACTATAGAGAATAGATTGCTACCTAATGATTATATTGTGATTAGGAACCATGGAGAGGACAGAGGAGGGCCTGGAGAACAGCTAGGAGTCGGCCAAGGACGTGCAAACCAAGTCGGAGGCCCAACCCACGTCGACGTCGAGTCCAACTCGGAGTCCAGGAGCAGCCTGCATTAAAACGGACGCCCAGGTCGCATACGACCTCCGTTTTTGACGAACTACATATGGATGGAAAGAGGACGAGACCACCTTTCCAATGGGACCGGTCCCATGTCCAAATTCCTTCGGAGTCAACAGGAATAGTCGAAACAATGGACAGTCCAGAATCTGTCAGGGTGCTGCGACACCGTTTTTGGGCCGGATCGGCTTTGTATCGTGTTGAGCCCAATAGGGGCGCGTCCAGTAGGGATGTCGACGTCCCTCTGCCTTTATTTACAGCCGCCACCCCATGTTTAGGGTTCGGGTTTTGCTTAGATAATTTCTGTCAAGAACAGAGTCGCCGTACAACGGTTTGTGAGACCCCAACTTCGTGAGATTCAATTCAGATTTGCAATTTGGTTGTTTTCTCTCTCGTTCTTGCTTGTGTTTTCGATTCGCAGGCAAGGATAGCCTTCTCGGCGAGGTCACTCGTGTTCATCGCGAGTGATAACCATAGAGGACGTGGTGCTGCGATTGCGGGGTTCGGAACGTGCCGTTCGGAAGCCGGATCGATTTGTGTCGCGACCTCGCCCAAATCGTAGTTATCAGAACCTGTAGGAAGATCGGGATCCCCGTTCCCATCAAGTGGTAATCAGAGCTTCAGGTGTTCCCTCAGGTTCGCCTTTGTTTTTACTAGATTTGTTTTGTCGATCATCCTAGAGTCCATAAAAAGCCAAAAAAATTATAGTTGTAGATTACATCCTGTCCAAGACCGTGTTTAGCCTTTGCATATTTCAATTCAGAGTCCGTAGTGTTGAATTCGTGTCCTTAGTCGTGTTTTGTTGCTGGTTTAGATCGTGTTTTATTTCGGTTTGTCTTGCTTCCGCCATCCTTGTTAAAAAAAAAATAGTCAAAAAAAATCCCACCCGTCCCACCCTTGATTTCATCCTTGTTGCGTGCTCTGTTTAATCTTCCGCATCATAGTGGATCACCCAGCATCATCCTTCCTTGCTGCATACCAGGGAAGTTTGTGACCCTGTGTCTTTCCGTGATCGGTGTTGGGAGGATAGGGTATGCCCTAACCACCACCGACCTATCTGCCGAAGTGTGCCTTGTGCAAACCCTGACTTGAGATACCTTCAGTAAAACGGGCATAACTTTTCGCTCGGTACTCTGTTTGAGCTGAAATTTTTACAGTAGATTCGTGACAAGTTTTGGACCACATCCCAAACCGACAGAGTCGGTTTGGCGTTGTCAAAAAAATTAAAAAAAAATCAGGAAGAAAAAGAAAAAAATCGTTTAAGTTGTTTGAGGGTTTTTCAAGAACGTTCCTGAATTTCCCTAGACCACACTACACCTCTGTTTCAGGTGAAATTTTGTGTGCTTCTATCCTTTGTGCTTCTTGTTCAGTGGTAAAAAATTCAAAAAAAGATAAGATTGTTCAGTGCTCCTTTGTGCTTCTGTCCTTTGACTATTGATCTTTGTTGCTGTTTTCCTACATCATATCTTTGTCCACGTACCATAACTGTATAGGACACCTCTGACCGGCAACTAGGACCAATACTTTGGACACTTATTCAGTATTACTATCTGTTTTTGATTTATGTTCCACTGACAAATCATATTGCCTTCCAAGCTCCACATAATCTTCTGAACCGGCCCTGCTTCTTGACCCTCGTAATCGCCGGATCACTTCTTCCAGGTATCTTTGCCTTGTGTTCGACACTTGTAAGAACTTGGTTTGAAACTTCCTTTTGCTGTCAAGGAGTGCCCCCACCTTAACATAACCTAGTAGTTGATAGGGATAACCTTTACTGTTTCCTTCTTTGTTTTTTTTGTTTCTCTCATCATGGCAGGTTCCCAACATTCGTCAGGTTCTAAAGAGCCTAAGAGTCCCGCAGACTTTAATGAGTGCGTCAGTCAAGGTCAAATGCAGGAGGCAATGAACACGGCGCTTGAGACGATCGATGAGAAGATCGCCGAGGCTGTGAGGACGAACATCACGCAGCTGAACATCGCCCCAGCTCTGCAGGACCTCACCACTCAGTTGGCTGCGATTTCTACACGACTAGGTGCCTTGGAGGGGCGTGCACCTGCCGGCAACAACAACGACGACGATGACGACGTTGTCTTTGATGCCGATGGCAACATTGATGAGCGTGCAACTCGGGATGCACGACTTCGACGGCGTCTTCGCCATAATCGTCGAGGTATGGGAGGACACAACAACAACAACTACGACCAGCATCGTCCTCATGATGATCCGTTTGCTAAGGTAAAATTTTCCATACCTTCCTTTGCTGGTTTATATGATGCTGAAACATACCTTGATTGGGAGATGACGGTCGAGCAAAAATTTAGTTCCCACCTTGTTCCTGAGCAACATAGAGTTCGACAAGCTACTAGTGAGTTTAAGGACTTTGCTATTATTTGGTGGACTGGTCTAGCTGCTGTAGGACAACTACCTGACACTTGGGATGAATTGAAAACAGCTATGCGCGATCGTTTTGTTCCTCCTTCTTTTCAGCGAGACATGCGTCTCAAATTGCAGCGCTTAGATCAAGGTAGCAATTCGGTACAGGATTACTATGCTGAGTTGCAAAAAGGCATGATGCGTTGTGGGGTAGTTGAGGACATGGAGGATAAAGTGGCTCGTTTCTATGGGGGGTTGAGGCGTGATATTCAGGATATTGTTGATTATAAACGCTTTAACACTGTCAACGAGTTGTTCCATGTTGCTATGCTTGCAGAAAAAGAATTGCAGGGACGACAGGAACCGACAAGGGCACGAAGTGGCCGTCCCATGCCACACAGTACGACGACAAATACGGGAGCGCCACGTACTTCTTCAAGCTATCGTGTACCTCCTCCACCAGCAAGCAAGCGATCCTCCACTGCGGCACTACCTCCTTCGACACGCCCTGCAGATTCTTCTAAATCTTCCGTGCAGGGTCCAGTGAAGAGTTCTGCTTCCACTACATCCACGGGCCGCACGACTGAGATTCAGTGCCATCGATGCCTTGGACTTGGGCATATGCAGCGCGACTGCCCAAGCAAACGAGCGTACATCGCCACTGATGATGGAGGCTATGTGAGCACATCCGACGTTGAAGACAATGAGGAGGATGACGCTCCATCTCCGGACGACAGCGTTGTCCTTGCCAACCACGACGCCTCCGTGTACCACTCCATCGTTGTTCAGCGCGTCCTCCATGCGCAGGTGAGTGAACCTGATCAGATTCAACGCCATAACTTGTTTCAGATTGAGTTCGTGATCAAGAATAGGCGAGCACGTGTGATCATTGACGGGGGCAGCTGCAACAACTTGGTAAGTTCAGATTTGGTCAAGAAGCTAGGCTTGACCACTCGTCCACATCCACATCCATACCATATTCAATGGTTGAATGATTCGGGGAAAGCTAAGGTAACACAGTCTTGTCGAGTCCCTTTCTCCCTTGGTACTTATAGTGATTCTGTGGATTGTGATGTTGTTCCTATGCAAGCATGCTCTCTTTTATTGGGTCGTCCTTGGGAACATGATAATGATGCTTTGCACCATGGTCGTAGTAACAAGTATACTTTTATGCACAAAGGAAAGAAAATTACTTTGTTACCTATGACGCCTACTGAAATTATTGAATCTGATAGGGAGAGGGCTGCTACGGCTAAACAACCACCTCATGTTAAATCTGAAATTCAGCAAGAAATAACTTTAAAAGCTCCTGTCATGCTTGCTACAAAATCTGACCTTGCTGAAATTTATGATGGTACTACTATATGCTATGCTTTGTTGTGTAAGGATGCTTTGTTTTCAATGGATGATTTGCCTTGCACATTGCCACCTGCGGTTACTAACCTTTTGCAGGAGTTTCGAGATGTTTTCCCTGCTGAGCTACCTCCAGGCCTTCCACCCATTCGAGGGATTGAGCACCAGATTGACCTGATTCCTGGTGCAAGCTTGCCCAACCGTGCGGCGTACAGAACCAACCCCGAGGAGACTAAGGAAATTCAGCGCCAAGTCCAAGACCTTTTGGACCGCGGGTACG
The DNA here is from genome assembly GCA_001182835.1 of Oropetium thomaeum. NCBI lineage: Eukaryota > Viridiplantae > Streptophyta > Magnoliopsida > Poales > Poaceae > Oropetium > Oropetium thomaeum. The sequence goes on along the minus strand of LFJQ01000113.1, from coordinate 6,074 downwards.
TACGTGAGAGCCTTAGTCCTTGTGCTGTTCCTGTGCTTTTGGTTCCTAAGAAAGATGGTTCATGGCGCATGTGTGTAGATTGTAGAGCCATCAACAATATTACTATTCGGTATCGTCACCCTATTCCTAGGCTAGACGACATGCTTGATGAGTTGTGTGGTGCTATAATTTTCACAAAAATTGACTTGCGTAGTGGTTACCACCAAATTAGAATGAAACTTGGTGATGAATGGAAAACTGCTTTTAAAACTAAGTTCGGTTTGTATGAGTGGTTAGTCATGCCTTTTGGTTTAACTAATGCACCTAGTACTTTCATGAGATTGATGAACGAAGTTTTACGTCCATTCATTGGTAAATTTGTGGTGGTTTACTTTGATGATATCTTGATTTATAGCAAGTCTATGGCTGAGCATATGGATCATTTGCGTGCTGTTTTTATTGCATTACGTGATGCACGTTTGTTTGGTAACCTCGACAAGTGCACCTTTTGCACAGATCGAGTATCTTTTCTTGGCTATGTTGTGACTCCACAGGGCATTGAAGTTGATAAGGCTAAGGTGGAGGCGATTCAGAGCTGGCCTACACCCACAACGGTGACACAAGTGCGGAGTTTTCTTGGCTTAGCGGGATTTTATCGCCGTTTTGTCAAGGAATTCAGTACTATTGCTGCACCGTTGATCGAGTTGACAAAGAAGGCCGTTGCTTTCCATTGGGAGCCAACACAAGAGGAGTCCTTCACACTTTTGAAGGACAAGCTTACACACGCACCGTTGCTCCAACTTCCAGATTTTGGTAAGACTTTTGAGCTCGAATGTGATGCTAGTGGAATTGGAATTGGTGGTGTTTTGATGCAAGAAGGTAAACCTGTTGCCTACTTTAGTGAGAAATTAAATGGCCCTGCTCTTAATTACTCCACGTATGATAAAGAATTGTATGCTCTTTTTCGTTCTTTAGAATCGTGGCAACATTATTTATGGCCTAAAGAATTTGTCATTCATTCTGATCATGAGTCACTTAAGCATCTTCGTAGTCAAACAAATTTGAATCGTAGACATGCTAAGTGGGTTGAATTTATTGAATCTTTCTCTTATGTCATCAAACACAAAAAGGGGAAGGATAATGTTATTGCTGATGCTTTGTCTAGGCGCTACACCTTGCTGTCCCAACTTGATTGTCGCATTTTTGGCCTCGAATCCATTAAAGAACAATATGCTTTAGATGCTGATTTTAAAGATGTTTTGTTGCATTGTCGTGAGGGCCGTGCATGGAATAAATATGTGTTGAAAGATGGGTTTTTGTTTAGAGCTAACCGCCTATGCATTCCAGTTGGAGCCGTTCGTCTTTTGTTGTTGCAGGAGGCGCATGGAGGCGGTTTGATGGGACACTTTGGAGCGAAGAAGACGGAGGATGTTTTGGCCACGCATTTCTTTTGGCCAAAATTGAGACGAGACGTCGAGCGCTTTGTGGCTCGCTGCACGACATGTCAAAAAGCTAAGTCTCGTTTGAATCCACATGGTTTATACATGCCTCTTCCTGTTCCTTCGATTCCTTGGGCGGATATTTCTATGGACTTTGTTTTAGGACTGCCTAGGACTAAGAGGGGGAGGGATAGCGTTTTTGTTGTTGTGGATCGCTTTTCTAAGATGGCACACTTTATACCATGTCATAAAACCGATGATGCTTCTCATATTGCTGACCTCTTTTTCAAAGAGATAGTTCGTTTGCATGGTATGCCTTCTACTATTGTTTCAGATCGTGATGCGAAGTTCTTGAGTCACTTTTGGCGCACTTTGTGGAACAAGTTGGGTACCAAACTCCTATTTTCTACAACTTGTCACCCACAAACAGATGGCCAAACGGAGGTGGTGAATCGTACCTTGTCCACAATGTTGAGAGCTGTTTTGAAGAACAATTTGACGATGTGGGAGGAGTGTTTGCCGCATGTTGAGTTCGCCTACAATCGAGCGGAACACTCTACTACCAAGGTAAGTCCCTTCCAGGTAGTGTATGGTTTCAACCCTCGTGCTCCAATTGATATTTTGCCTTTGCCTACTAGTGAGAGAGTTAATAATGATGCTAAGGAGCGTGCTGATTTTATTCTAAAGTTACATGCTCAAACTAAAGAAAACATTGAAAAAATGAATGAAAAATATAGGATTGCTGGTAGCAAAGGTAGAAAAGAACTAAAACTTGAACCAGGCGATTTTGTTTGGTTGCATTTGAGAAAAGATAGATTTCCTGAATTGAGAAAGTCTAAATTGATGCAACGAGCTGCTGGTCCTTTTAAGATTTTAGAGAAGATAAATGATAATGCATATGTGCTTGAGTTGCCTCCCGAGTTCGGGGTTAGTCCCTCCTTTAACATTTCAGATTTACGGCCATACTTGGGAGAAGAAGATGAGCTTGAGTTGGGGACAACTCCGCTTCAAGAGGGGGAGGATGATGAGGACATCGCACCCATGGATACACACAATCATTCTTCCGCTACTGATATTGAAGGTCCAATTACTAGAGCTCGTGCACGACAATTGAATCAACAGGTGAGCTTGTTCTTAATTACGAGTTTATATGCTACTATAGAGAATAGATTGCTACCTAATGATTATATTGTGATTAGGAACCATGGAGAGGACAGAGGAGGGCCTGGAGAACAGCTAGGAGTCGGCCAAGGACGTGCAAACCAAGTCGGAGGCCCAACCCACGTCGACGTCGAGTCCAACTCGGAGTCCAGGAGCAGCCTGCATTAAAACGGACGCCCAGGTCGCATACGACCTCCGTTTTTGACGAACTACATATGGATGGAAAGAGGACGAGACCACCTTTCCAATGGGACCGGTCCCATGTCCAAATTCCTTCGGAGTCAACAGGAATAGTCAAAACAATGGACAGTCCAGAATCTGTCAGGGTGCTGCGACACCGTTTTTGGGCCGGATCGGCTTTGTATCGTGTTGAGCCCAATAGGGGCGCGTCCAGTAGGGATGTCGACGTCCCTCTGCCTTTATTTACAGCCGCCACCCCATGTTTAGGGTTCGGGTTTTGCTTAGATAATTTCTGTCAAGAACAGAGTCGCCGTACAACGGTTTGTGAGACCCCAACTTCGTGAGATTCAATTCAGATTTGCAATTTGGTTGTTTTCTCTCTCGTTCTTGCTTGTGTTTTCGATTCGCAGGCAAGGATAGCCTTCTCGGCGAGGTCACTCGTGTTCATCGCGAGTGATAACCATAGAGGACGTGGTGCTGCGATTGCGGGGTTCGGAACGTGCCGTTCGGAAGCCGGATCGATTTGTGTCGCGACCTCGCCCAAATCGTAGTTATCAGAACCTGTAGGAAGATCGGGATCCCCGTTCCCATCAACCTGCCTCACCTGGCGCGGGCGTGAATGGGGCGCGCTGCTCGAGGGGGCGCGCTGCGGGCGTCGTCGTCTCGGCCGAGCCTATATAAACGGACCCGCGGGCTTCGTCTGTTGCACTTACGCTTTCTGCCTCCTCGAGCTTCCGCTGTCTTGCGCACTTTGCTCCCAAGCCCTTTCGCCTTCCTTCGTCCTCGCCACTCCCGAGTCCCCACAGCCACTTACTTCGCTCATCTTCGATGGCGTCTTGGGGGAAGTCCGACGTGCGGAGCACCCGCCTAGAGGGCCTGGTGAAGCGCGGCCTCCTCCGCGCGCGCACGGCGGTGGCGGAGTGGCTGGTGCCGGGCGACGAGACGCTGCCATCCCCGCCGGATGGCTACATCGTTTCGTTCGCGCCGTTCCATGAGCGCGGGTTCGGCGTCCCCGCGCATCGGTTCTTCCGGGGGCTGCTACACTACTACAACATTGAGCTGCAGCACCTCAACCCCAACGGGATCCAGCACGTCGCCCTCTTCGTGGCGTTGTGCGAAGGATTCTTGGGGATCGAGCCCCATTTCGACCTCTGGCGGCATTTCTTCGCCGTCAGCTTGCTGAAGGCGGAGCGTGGGCCGGCGCCGATCGGGTGCGCCGGCATCCACCTTCGCAGCAACCGCTCCGCCGACTACGTTTCGGTGAAGCTGAGGACTTCCCACAGGGGCTGGCACGGCCAATGGTTCTATCTCAAGAACGACACCGCCGGTCCCCTGCGGGAGTTCACGGGGCGGGTCTTCCCGGTGGCGCCCGAGTCCTGGCGATGGGGTCCTCCGAAGATGGAGCAGACGATGCTGGATGGCCTTCTCGCGGCCATCGCGCAGCTGAAGGAGGCGGGCGTGCGCGGTGCTGGGGTCATCGCGGAGTACCACGCCCGCCGCGTCCTTCCGCTGGTGGCCCGCCCGCTCCGTCTGGACCAGATGGGGCCCGGCGTGGACGCGGAGGGGTCGGTGATGGCGGGAGCTCCCCCCTCCGAGTCGGAGCTCAAGCAACGCCTGAAGGAGACCCTCCCCCCGGAGGAGGCCGACGTCGACTTGGACGACCATCCTCGGGCCCTTCCGTGGCCCGGGAGCGTCCAAATTGTAAGTTCTCCCCATCCTTAGCTTGTAGATCGTCTTTTTTCTTTTCTAGAGTCGATATTGACTATTTTGATGTGTGCCAGGAGGGCCTGGTCTTCCGCCGATCCCTCGTCCCCGTCCCGGAGGATGCCGCGGCCAGGGAGGCAAACCGCCTCGCCGCCGAAGAGCAGAAGCGGAGGAAGGACGCCGCGAAGGCGAAGAAGGTGGCGAAGCTCCAGAGGCGCAGTCGTCGCCAGGGGTCGGAGGAGGAGGAGAGCGACGACGACGACGACGACGACGGCGACGACGAGGAGGAGGAGGAGGAGGAGGTCGGCCCCCGTCAGGGGGGTCAGGGGCCGAGCGGGTCGCGCCCGCCGGCCCAAGTGCTGACATTGGAGCCCCTGAGGTCGGAGCCTCGGGGGCCGAGCGGGTCGCGTCCGCAGGTGGAAGAGAGGAGGCCCGAGGCTCGGAGGCCGGAGGCCTCGGGGTCGGGTCCCCAGGGTCCGGCCGCGACGCGCCCACAGGAGGAGCCACCGAGGTCTGAGCCTCGGAGGTCGGAGGCGTCGCCGAGTCGCGCCCCGGCCGTGCCCGCCGCGAGGACCGCGACAGCGGGAGCGGCGCCGAGGACGCCGACGCCGGCGGGGCCGTCGGCCGGCACGCCCTCGAGCGGGAGGGCGGCGCCCACGGCTGCCCCGGGGGAGCCCACGGCAGCGCGGGCGAGCGAGAAGCGCCCCCGCCCTTCGGAGGGGCAGTCGGATCCGACCCCCAAGCGTCGTCGGGCGATGGCCATAGGGTAAGTAGTTTTGATTCTTTCTTTCTTTTCTTTAAGTGTTCTGCTCACCGCCGCTCGCTCGTTGTGCAGGGTCGGAGGGATGGCCCTGGCGTTGGCCACGGCGCCCAAGAAGGCGCTTGCGCGGCGCCCGTCCGCCGGTGCGCCAAGGGCCGGTGACCCGGAGTCGTCGGCGGCTGGTGAGGCCAGGGCGGTGGAGCCCCGCGCGCGGTGGCGACGGCCGTCGAGGCGGCGCGGCCCGCGGAGCAGGAGGTGGCGGCGGCGGAGCCGGTGGCGGGCGGAGGCGATGGTGGTGGCGCCGCGGGAGGCGCCAGAGGGCGCGGGCACCAGCGGGCCTGAGCCGCCGTGGTACCAACGGCCCCCGTGGCCGAGGGGTCGGCGTCGGGGGGCGCCGCGGTGGGGTCCGTAGACCAAGCCCTCCAAGAGGAGCTTTCGGAGATGGTCGCGTTGGACAACATCGCGGCGTCACTCCGACATCGCCTCTCGAGGGGTCTCAGGAGGCGCCAGGCACTCGAGCGGCAGCTTATCGCTGCTCGCGGCGCGGCGGCGGATGCCCAGACCCGGGAGGAGTCCGCGTCGGCCGACTCCGGGGGCGGAGGAGGAGGCCCGTGTTTTGAGGGAGGAGCTGGAGTCCGCCCACCAGGCTCGCAACGCCGTCACCGTGGTGGCGGTGGAGAGGAAGCCAGCAGGTGGGCGGGCTTCGGGCGGTGCTTCGGAAGGAGAGGGAGGCGAGGGTGGAGGCCGAGGGCGTGGCCGCCGACCTGGGAGGGAGCTGTCCGACGCCCGGACAGCGGTGAAGAAGCTTCAAAAGGCGGTGGCGGGTATGTGGTACCCTTTCTCCTTTGCTC